>CM070505.1:29848640-30177559 GCA_036346375.1 Guadua angustifolia | reverse complement strand
ATTCTAAACAGTATAGTGTATTAGTGTTCAAGTTTCAGGGGCACAAATTTCTGCAGTCTGCAGTTCTCAAATGGCTATCAAAGTCATTGTCAGAAGCACAGGGCAAAACTGCTCCTGAATTCTTCATTGTTACCCAGACCCACTAAATAGAGAAATATCTGGTGGAACATCGGACTGTCTCTCCTTGAAAACTCCTCTCTTCAATGTGTTAAAGTAGATGTGCAAAATAATGCGTACTTCAGAGAATTATTTAACCTAGTATTTCCCGTTAAAAAAAATAGCACAACAGATAGAATACGTCGTTTTTTAATAAATGTGACATTCTTGAAACAAGGCGAGTGACCGTGGCAAATGCGCGACTAGTTGTACTATCTATGAGTCGTGCTTTTATGATTTCTCTCTTAGTACAAGTTATACAAATTTTAAAACAAGCGAAGGGATAAGTGGGTATTGTTACTCCCTTCAATAACAAATTATTCATATGTGGGAAGATTTTTTTTAATAAAACGGCAGGAACTTTGCCCATTCATTAAGGAGGGGCAAGGAAAGTACAAGATAGCAAAAGATTCATAACTGGATACATCCTGAGATGGAGACTGAAAGCAATCAAACATGATGGACCTAAAACATCGACTCCTAGGGACTGAGATCAAAGCGCGCTAGAAGAAGGGAGAAGGCCGACGCAGTCCTCGAAGATTGAGGCGAGCGGTCTTTTGCTATCATGGTTTTTATTTCTAACAAAATAATGTCTTTTTGAATATTTATGTTCAATATGCACATGTGGTTGGTCATCAGATCCTCACTATTACACACCGCTGGCCTGATGTGTCCAGGCATAATGCATGCCTTTTTCATATATCTCTTCGTGTTTCATGTCATTTCTAGCTGGGAGTTTTTAACCTGGAGCTAAGAAAATAGGTTCAATCTCTGTTCTTATTCTGATGCTTAAATCATTTATCATTTTTTAGTTCTTTCTTATAATTGGCTTAACCAATTTATACAAGAAATCATAGAACACCTAATTTGAAAAAAAATTGGAAGTAAGAGGAGAAGGCGAAAAAAGGAAGGAAAAAAATGGACTTGAACACAAAATTTGGAAGCTACAAGCAGCATGTCGTGTCATGGAGGATTAGATGGCATGTTTCTTTTTTTTCAATAGCCTTTTTTCTTTGAGTAAGGATTATCTTCTCTTTTAGATTTTAAATTACAATATAACATATGTCTCTAAATGCTAACATCCACTGCCAATATAATTCAGCTTAATCAAAGTACACCAGGTTAAAGGCTAGAAATATCTATGTACTTTTTTTAGAGTTTATACCATATTTCTCTTCTTTTCCAAACAAAATCTAATGGCCACTATACTTTAGCTTTAATAAGAATCTACATAATCAAGGGCCCGATGGTTTTTTTAGAACTTTTAGCATATTTCTCCGTTTTCTTAGCGTGTGTAAATCATTTGTCATTAGCTTTTACTATATAATATAGATAGATGTTCACCACAAAGCTAGCCTAAATTGAATAAACACTTGATTTTTAACGGAATATGCCTATTCTAATTTGATGTGTACACATATCCCATTATATATGGAATAGTGTAATTCACACCTCTTCTCTCGATGCGTTCCCATCATTTTTGCAAATATACATGTATATATGTACAATGCAAGAACCATCATTTTTCGGCAATTTTATCCTGTAAATCCCCGTTTAGAATTAACACCGACAATTTACCCAGGCTCCTGAATGAATGAAAATTCTTGCAAAATTTGCGCGATCCACTTCGAACAGACACTAATGAGCTGATCAACGTGCACAAACCAAGCTGATTGATTAGTGAACTATCCGCGTTTAGTTGAGCACGAGCCAATCAATCAACAAAGCCTTGGTTAGACAAAAAAGGCCATCAACATTAAACAAAGGCCTTGGTAATTTTTTTAAGAATTTTTTAAAAACTTGTACATGTAGGGTTCACATAGTTTACACAATAAAAGAGGCTTACGCTGAACATGTTGCCCACAATTTTAAATGCAAATAAATCATGACGTGATAACACTAGATTAGATTCTAATTAAGAAGAGAATACTGCTGGCTAAGAAGCGCACCCGAAGGCCGAGACCCTCCACTCGCAACCGATGGTTGGTGTGACAGGGGCAACTCAACTGCACTGCCTCCCTGCATATCTTGCTACTCACGCGACAGAGCTAGCTACTATGAATTGAGATCATGCAGTCAGGAGATGTAACTTAAACAGTTGTACGTGAACGGTTAGATTAAAAAGCGATGGTCTAGATCATTATATCACACACTGTTGAACAATCCGATCCATTTGTTGGTTCAATCGGACGATCCTAGCCTACATGAACTGTAAGTTGCAATCCCTGTAAAGAATGCAATGGATCTCTATATATCCAGCTAGTACTAGGACAAAGACCAGGTAGCAGTTACAATTGCAACTTCAACTTCACCTGATTTGAGCCATCCATTTTCAGATCCAACGATCCAGATTAATAGTCTATAGTGCTGGTTGGATACAATAAAATGTGCTACAGTACCATATATATAGGATCGGTGCCGTTTATCTGAGATCCTATGCTATAAGCAGTTACAATAACAACTACACAGGAATCACTGAATCCCTACTGCTACTACCATGGGAGAGGAGGGGCAACAGAAGAGATATATACTAACCAAGTAAACTAGGACCTGATACTCCCAGTCCCATCTCTATTCTCTAGTCTTCCAAACGATTCCAAGAGCCTAAGCATAGGTCCAAAGACTATGTATGCTTTTGGTTTGGAGATGATCTTGTTTGGACTGGTGTGACAAGTCAAAACAAAAGATTGAATAAGATCTCTAATTTGATTGTTTGCCGCTAATCCGAAAGGTCTCGTTATTGTTCGGCAAAAATGTAGGTTTGGAGGAATATCATGTAAGTATATATTTAGTAGCTCGGATCCTGTTCATTTTAGAATTTGTGCAATTTTCTTACACGAAGTTTAATCATGTGTGCTATGTCTGTCGTAACCAAATATTAGACCATATGTGATATATATAGTATACATCTAATTTCAATTTTTGCAATGGTATATACCTACGTAACCGCCCTGAGATTATATTGTCACGGTAATATTTAGTTTGCTACATTTACAAATTACCGTGGCAAACCGTTGCATGATGGCTATACTTTGGTGATTGACTGATGATTAGTGTAAAGCAAGGAGATAATTAGTCAGCTAGCTAAGTGTCTCTCAATATTATATTCTCTTCTTCGTTAGCTTAGTGGACATGATTTAGCCAGTGAAGCTCGTGTCCCTTCAGGCCATCTCATCGTGCCGTTATGACGTTATACGCTGGCTTTGTAAAAGCATGCATTGCTGTTGTGTTAGATGGCACATATCTTTCCTCCTTTTCTTTTCTTTTCTTTTTTTTCTTTTTCTCCCCGCAGTCACTCGGTCACTCTCCAGTATTGTTTGCAAGCCACTTTTCAAGGGACGTCACCTCTAACAAGCTACGCAACTGGGTAGTTCAAACTGATTCACCTGATTCAGAAAAATATTGCTTAAACCCAAGGGATTTATTGGGAATAATCTTTGTAAATTGCACTAGAGATCCTCGGTCAAACCAGTTTGTTTACGCCACTTAGATACTTAATTTCATTATGCCAAGTCATCAAACTAGCTAAATTATTCAACTGCCAGATGAACCAAAGTTGCACAGTCAAGCAAATTCTCTCTAATCTGCAGAACTTTTATACATTGAATTGTTCCATTGTTCAGATTGCTAATCCACATTAATTCCCAGTGGCCTAGTAAGCATACAAGTGGAGCAATTACCCCTAACCATGCCGCATTATTGGACCAAACCAATCAATAGGCGAATACATATCGTATCAGCTTATTGGTTAAAGATTTGGTCCGCAATATAGCAAAGCACCAGAATTTTCTCCTTGTCCAGATGGAGGAACCAAATCATTGCAACTAAACAAGCAGAATGGAATAATTCCACAAAAGCTGATCCATGGCTAGTTGCAGCCAGCGCAATTAAAGCCTTGCATCCCCTTTTTATTGGTATTTTTCAAGTCATGCTAAAGCTAGATATCTCATTGCCAAAAGGGAGAGAAAGAAAGTTCGGTAATTATGTGTTGTTGTTGTGTATATACCCTTTCAAAGATTCATGCTCCTTTATATAGTGGGAAATGAGGAGGAAATAAAGCATTGTTCATACTAGGTTTCAAAATCCGCTTCCAGACCAGTTCTCCGTGGTACTACTCTCTAGTATTTCCTCCGTCCAAGTTTATAACACTTATTATTTGAATGGTCTTGTCTAAAATATAGAGCTTGTTTCATATTAAAATACAAAATTAGTTTGATGTTCCTTCTATACTCCTAATAAATATTCATCTTTACTTTATATTCTATGTATGTATGTATTGAGTATAGTGCTTCGTGATAATAATTAGGAGTAATCTAGTCATTTTCGATATCTTCTTCATCTATTGAAAAATCATGTGGATGTCTACACATGTGAGTGATGAGTAATTGACTATGTTTGAACCTGTGGTGCTTAAATTTGAGTTTGATTTGAATTTGCCTTGAATTTGAAGCAATTTGATTTGCTATCAAAGCCAGGCTGGCACTATCGATCCATGGGTGGTGATAGTACCAGGGGTGTGGTACTGCCGGCCCATGTATGGTGATAGTTATTTTACAGAGATGTGATTATCTGCGGTGCATCAAAGGAGGCACTACCAGCCCCTAAGGATAGTAGTATCGGAGGTGCGGTACTGCCGGCCCATGTATGGTGATAGTTATTTTACAGAGATGTGATTATCTACGGTGCATTAAAGGAGGCACTACCGACCTCCAGTAGGCAGTAATCTTTTTCTAGAGAGAGTTTTCCAACGGGTTTGTACCTAGGCAGTACTACCGTCCTCCAAGACACGGTAGTGCCGAATGTGCGGTACTACCGTCCGCTGGTTGGCGGTAGTATCGACACATTGCCAGCAATTTGATGTTGTGATTCTGGCTATGTAATTGTTAAGTGCATATTTTGTGAACAATGCTACAGGACAGTTTGATTGTCTATGTTGGCTGCAGGACTTCGGAGCTAGTTCATAGTGAGGCAGAGGAGACCGAAACTAGGTTAGAAGAGTTGATGTCCATTACGATCGAGGGATGCCAGAAATGCCAGAAGATGACTAAAGCCAGAAAGTTATTGCGAACCAGGAAGACAAGGAGCCGGAGCGTGAAGTATTGGTGATGGACATGGCAGGCAACAACATAAATTGGGACTAGGCTTATGGAAGAGTTGAGGTCCAGAAAGGCTAAGGAAGCTGTAGCTGTCATGGTGAAAACGGTTAAGAACATGTGGCACGCCAAGTGACTTGGGTCCGTTTGCAAGCGAGGATGGTTCAGAGGAGTCCGAACGAGTGAGAAGCTTGGCGGGAAGTTGTTGGGGCCATATGGTGGATGACAAAACATGTGCAATGTTTTAAGTGAAAGGAAAAGACCGGTCATGGAGCAAATTGGTAATTTGCTCATTACCAGGGATCGAGACAGTTTGAAAAACCACAGCAATAGCCTAAGTGGTTTAGGTTAAGCTCAAATGGAGATGGACGTGAATTCGGCCTCGTGGAGTGAATTGGAATGTCTTGTGATGACCGCTTTGAAAAGTATGCATGTATGAGTAAAAACCCGTTATATGTGTTGGGTTATCGGGTTAGTCTATATAAATATGAATGGTATCCACTTGTGTGTCCAAATTTTATGGATAGTGTTACCTTCTCTATATAAGGAGATATAGAGAGAGGTGAGACTTTAAGCCTTAAAGCCTTAGGAGAAGGATTAGAATTTCCACAAGAGTTTGGTTTTCTTGTGTGTGTACTCTTTGGGGGGTTTTGCCCTTAGGTGAGAGGCTTTATAATTATCCATCTTACTCTCAAATAAAATCAAAATTTGTGCTCAAGTTTTGCCTCTTAATTTTGCCTCTTGTTGAATTTTTTATCTTTCTTGGTGATTTCTTATTCTCTTGACCTTGTGTTGCTAAGGATAAATATTTGATGGATGAATCCTCTGTGAATCATATCCCAATCATCTATGCAAGTTCTCACATGATCATTAAGAGATTTCTCAAAAAAACCGGTTTTTGTCTTGAGAATGAAGGATTTGAGGTAGATCTTAAGCTTGCTCGTTTGAGGGTTTTTTTATTTGGTATTCTAGCTTGCTGTGATATGTGGGAGACCACCTAAGATCATCTTGATCATCAAATCCCCATAAGCAAGTTGATGATAAAGTTTTTGTATTTAACCCCATTTTGGTGTAATATTCGCTAAATTCGAAAAAGGTCAGAAGTTCGATATCAATCTTTATGATTAAAAATTGGAATAGGTTTTCACACTTATAAGAAGGTGCATACAAAGTTTTATGAGGTTTGAATCAACGATCAAAAGATACATCTAGTTTAGTTTTGAAATCGTGCTGATTTTACTGTCCATTGCCCTGATTGCCCCCTACATGGCAGTAGTGCCAGTTCCAAGCTGAGTTTTTTGAAAATTGATTTTTCCACTTTCATTTGATCTCTTGAGGCTTTGGCTTGGTTCTTTGAGGGAAGTTTTACATTTGACTAATTTTATTTAGCTCCTATTCATCCTCCCTCTAGATGTCTATTCGTTTCTTTATCTATGTGCGAAGAAGAAACACGCCTTATAATCTTAGATAGAGAGAGTACTAGTTTCAACAGATTCAAGCTAATTCGCAGCCCAAATCTTCAGCGAAGAAACGAAATTTGGTACAACACCAATGGATTTATTCGTTTTCCAGGGAACAACGAGATCGGAGTCAATTTATGTATGTACGATCTCTTTTCCATGGAAATAATTATCACTTTTGTATTTCGAGAGTGAATTACAGCTGGATCAGATGGTTTAGAGCTGGCTTGACTCACAAATATTAAATCAGGCGGCTAACTTAGACTAGCTATAACTTATCAATTTTGTCAACACAAAACTATCCACCATGCAATGTATTCCCAGATTCCGGTCAGATCTTCATAAACCCTAAATATAAAAAATTTAGCCTATCATTTATATAAACACCAAGCATAAAATTATTTGCTATATTGGCCCCTTCCTGCAGATGGTATTGTATTTTTCGTACGGAATTGTGAACTGTGATACTAACATTGTCTACTTGTGACAGACATTGATACTAACATTGTCTCCTTCGGTGCGATGGCAGGTGTTCATCATTTGAAATAGGTACACGTAGTGTGTTAGTGAAACAGTGTGTATCTGTGCCCCCAAAGACCATGGAACCTCAAAGAAAAATTCCTTAACGTGTATGGAACATGCACATTGTGTGCGCGCGTAAACCGTTAGTGTGATGCGTGTTCTTATATAAAACAAACACTAGTCATATGTCCGTACGTTGCAACGAAAACTCAATTTGCGATAAAAAAATTTATTTGTAAAGAGCACTAACAGTAGCAAAGATGGGTAATTAAAGAGCAGTGGCAAAAGTGGGCAATTAAAGAGCGGTAGCAAAAATAGATAATTTTGATAAAGTAATGTGAAAAGAAACTCTTACTTTATATAGTAGAGATTGTCATGTACATGAGTGGACGGAATTTAGCCTGCTTTTTAAAGGAAGTCAAAAGGAATACAATGGAGTCGTTGCACCGACTCTTCCGAATTTCGTGTAACTCGAAATGGGCAGCCTAACGGCCGATCGAAAAGCAAGATTTTTCTTTCTTTTCCCCCATTCGGATTGCAAGACCACACAGGCACAATGGCCTCAGCTTCCAATCTCCCGTTCACTCTTGGCATGTTTTTCAGGCAAAATCCAGAAACAAGAGACAAAACGGATCCTACAATCTAGTCGATCAATTTTGTTTTCCAAATCAAAAAATTCAGTCCTTAGGAGGCCAGCGTTCTTTGGCGTCTCATGATCTCAACTATATATTACGGTGGTTAATTGTTGAGTTAATTGGTTTTTATGGAATGGTAATGTCAGCTAAATTATAGAATGGACAATCCATTCAACAACCCCTTCGCTGCTAAGTATCATTGGGCCTATAACGTGGATTTAAAGTGAGGCCGCAATTGATCTCAGATTCTTCATGTCTCCATCTGAGCCGTCGGTTCTAGATCAAACACTCCGGAATGGATATTTACACTTGTTCGCTCAATCCCCTTTTGCACTAAATATGTTGCCAAGAAGAATAGATTGAATTTTTACAAAGCACTAGGAGATTAAATAAGTCTCATCATCATCGTCTATGTGCAGAAAACTGTTCTTTCATCTCGAAGCAATATGCCATTAATACATCACACCTAGCTAGTCGTACATTACTTCCGCCTTCCGGAATTTTTTTCAGAAAGTATAGCACTCCCTTAAGAAGTATGTATGCAAATTGTTATACTCCGATATTTTTCTTCATGCACAACGGTGTAGGATCACATCAGAATTTTGTGAGATACGACATAAACGTGCACGATCTTTAAGAACGAAGAAGATGAACCTCATAGAGATAACTAAAATAACGGTGACAAAACAAACACGATGAAAGAGAGATTTGACGATGCTAGTCGCAAATTCTTTAAATACAACATCAAAATAATACAAGAGATTGTCACTCTCACAAACCTCTCGAACATTTTAAGATCCTCGTATTTTTTTACCCTATAAAAGAATATAGTGCTAAAGAATAACATATTATCTAATCTTCTCGTGTGCCTGTTGTTTTAAATGAGTTGGTTTGTGGCCTTAGTTCTTTATAACCACCTCGTAGGTTTATATAGCCTACTTAATTAGTCTTGTTCCATTAGAAATTAGAAATTCAACTAGAAAAGAAAGTACGAATGCTGATTATATTATGATTTATCTAGGACTCTTTATAGCACATATTTTTAAATATTAAAAGACTAGATATGAGTTACCATACTCAACAATCCGCAACTTAACTCTTATCTATTGAAGTCATCGTGTTCCTCTAAGAACTCACTTCAAGTCGGCTTTGCATTTTTTTTGTTTTTTGTTTTTTTTTCTTTTCCTTTCACCTTTGGAGTGCCCCCACCATAGGATCTCATGCACATCACCGCAATATGTATATTGATATTCGAATTTGGCCTTCCAAACCATCTATATGAGAGCCATTTCTTTGAATAGTTTAATTAACCACACATTATGTTTCTACAGCCTTCTATACTATAGGTTTGTACCAACCTCTGAGCTTCACCTACTAATTGGTACAGTCTTGTTAGTCCCACCACTTCTTCCTTCTAACAGCTCGCACATTCATTTTTACACCTCTCGATTTTGCAAACATCTTTGCAATTTTGGACATAACTGTAGTTGAGATCTGAGTACCTATCTTTGGCGACGCAGTTTCCTTCTCCTAATCAAAATTTTTATCAGACATTGTTCTTTCTTTAGGTTTACCTATCAATCGATATGCTCTATCACTCTAGATATTTTTATAATTATCTGCTCTTTATAAGTAATTTGCATGACTTCACTTTAAAATGATATCTCACAACCTTCAAGTTTAAGCAACATCATGGATATTAGACTCTTCTTTAAGCTAGGAACAAACCGAACTCCCATTAATATGAGATGTGCCCCATCATACAGTTGTAATATAACTGCTTCCAACTTAGTAATTGCATACTTCTTTCAATCCTACCAAGTAAACACTTTCATGTGTGGGGCGTAGAGACCAGTGTTCCCCTAGGTGGCCGCCTAGCCTGCCTAGGCTACACCCTCCCGCCTAGCTCGCCTAATCGGCGATTAGGTGCTAGAAGCCAATATGTTGTTTGCCTAACGCCTAACGCTTAGGGGAACATTGGTAGAGATCTTTCATCAAGCATCTCTCTTGTTGAACATATGTGGAACCAACAATTTGAATCTAATATTCATCTATAAAAAATATCTTATTGACTAATAAGTACGTCTAAATCATCTATTGCTACACCATTCATTTGCTTCAAACTCAGATAATCTTTTATCATATGACATTTCTTGTCACATAAATACCTACTGCATTCACCGGTTGATTGCCCGAAAATGAAGATTTTAATGGCTTTTTCAAGGTTCTTCGTCTAATAAACATGCAACTGCCTCGTTGAAGTTAAGAGTACTTTTTTCGATGAGGATATTCATTAGCAGTTGCTCCCATGATGGTGGTAGAGATGATACCGATACGATGACCTTGTTGTTCTCCTTAATTTTCTCATTCACACTAGTTAGCTGTGTGATAAGTTTATTAAAGACATTGACATGGTCTACGAACCATGTACCTTATTTTCATGCGTAACTTGTACATTTGTCGCTTTAGCACCCACTAGCTTGTCTATGACTTCGCCATATACAATTTTTCTAAGTCTTTCGATAATTTTTCGGTGAATTCTCCTTGGACACCGAGTACTTTACTTCATCAAAGAGACATATACGGATTGTGCTGATATCCTTCCACTCCATCACCTTTTAGTATTTAGCGAACGTATTTTCAAGTAATTAACTCTTGCTAGACAAGGAAGTCATTCACCACACATTGCCATACGCTCAAATTTCCTCCACTATCAAATTTCTCTACTTGATTTCACATTATCGACATCAATCTTGATTTTGTGCTACCTAATGCTTTGCTAACATTCTCATAAATCAGATTAATCCGGCGTTGACTCTGATGTCGTTTATTACACTTTGGTACCCTTTTTATGCACAGTAGCCCCAGATCGGATCAGAGTTCCGTGGGATACGACAGAGCATACACGGTCTCAAGAACAAAGAAAATAAATCTCATTTAGAGAATCAAAATAATGGCAACAAAGCAACTACAATGAGAGAGAAAGATGTAGTGAAGCCAATCACAAATTCTTTAAGCACAATCTTAAAAGAGTACAAAAATATTTTTGGATCCTTGAATCCTTGCCCTACACAAAAATTTAGTGCTAAAGAATAAACTAGTCTCTAATCCTTTCATGCATCTCTTGCTTTGGATGAGTTGGCTCGGGTGATCTCTGTGGTCACCCCATGGATTTATGTAGCCTCCTTAGTCCTCTAAAGGGAAGTAGAAATTCTACTAAAAGAAAGTATAAATCATAATTCTATTAGTATTTATCTAAGACTCATTATACATAATTTTAAATCGTTAAAAACTATATACGAGTCACCATAGTCAACACAAAGAATACCTAAGTAGCTAGGCTTTGTGAAAGACTTGTTTGATGGCCAAAATGTGGACATCTCTTTGGTGTTGCTCACATGAGTGTACATGGTCCCCTTTCCTAATTGGTCAGTGTAGGAGGGCATTCACAATTATGGAATGTTGTTGAAAAACGAAAAGATTCATCAATGTCTAGAAAGTGCTGTCGAAGAAAAAGAAAGGGCGATATGTTTACAATACTGATCCACCTCTCCTGTTACCTTGTACTAGTATCCGATAATCTAAACATGTCTTTGATATAAAGTCGCGTATCCCATTTACCGTCTCTATTCAATAAGTTCGTAGTCGTGTATGAGGAACTCTAGTTTGAAGTAAAGCACATGTATATAACAACTTAGACCCTGTTTAGAAGCAATGTATTTCATAGTTTTTAGGTAATATCATAATTTCTAAGAATACCATAGTATTTTATACTATAAGGTGTTTGGTTACCATACCAAAAACTCTGTATTAAAACTATAGTTTGGTAGATACTATGGTATTTTTGGAGTATTTGAAACTCCACTCCAACTCAAAGTTTTCATAGTTTTGGCTAGCTTTTTACCTATTTTCACTTAAATACCATAGTTTGTAATGTTGCATCCAAACAGTTGGTAGTTCTAAAGAATATCATAATTTCAAAGGGGTTTAACAAAACCATAGTATTCATGATAAAATAATTGCAAGTTATAGTATATTAAAATCATAGTTTTGAAAAATTATGCTTTCAAACAAGACCTTAGGCTCTACCTAGAACACAGGATTTTTTTCTCAATCATGCAAAAAATTTATAAAATATTTATAAAATTCCTACGTTACAAATTTATCTTGTCATATAGTCGCAAAAGTGGTAGTACGTGAGGACAAGGACGTATGGACTGCCCATCGACCAGATATCTGGAAGCGGGGCCCACGGCACCCGACGCCATGGTGATGCCAGCAGAACTCCCTAATTAAGAGCATCTCGATAGTCGGCCAAAATAAGTCTATATCTCAAATATGGTCTAAACTAAAAAATTAGGACCCAAGATAGCTATTGACTCAGCAATTAGACCCTAAATCTCCAATCCTTCATTCATCCTTGCGTCTTCACGGCGAGAGGACTCTCACTGATGGTTCGTCGGACCAAACAATGGCGCGAGCGTGTAGTCATGCGACGCCGTCCCTCACCGCTTACAGAACTCCTTCTCGCCCGCTCGAGCGCGACATCGAGTCACAAGTCACTGCGCCCTCGGGTTCGGACGGCAGCGGCCGTGTCGCGTGCGGCACGACATTCTTGACCTGCGCGCATTGCGTCGTCGGGCCGACCAGTCGTACGGTGATGGAAGGTAGTTGAGGTCTGGATCTTGAGGGCACCGAACTGATGCAGCGTCTCATTGAAGAGCTCCATCGATGGGGCGGAGAGGAGTTGCTAAATATAGCAACGAGTTCGAGTCCTAAACTATTTTGATAATTTTTCTCAAAATACAACCTCTGTTGAGTGCTTTTTCCATCAAACCTATAATTCTGATTAGCGCCTATTTAGGACTCTCTGAAGATGCTCTAGCGGAGCCCTAGTCTCGAGTTCCAAGCAAGGAACCGCGTCTAAACCGGTGGACGAAACGGGCGGATCTGCCGTGTCGGCGGCGGGAGAGGCTGGCTGGCCGGCGGGTCTCCTTCCTTCGTCGCCGGCTCACAAAGCACAGGTTGACAGCTGTGGGGACGCGGAGAATGCTGGCTGCTGCGGTGCTGCCTCCCTAGCTTCTGCTTTGGTCACTCACCGTCACATGCACACACGTACAGCCGCACTCACATGTATAGGAAGCTCTGGTTTTTTAACCCTGTTTTTGCCTCTCTTTTTTTTTCAAAAGTTTAGCCTTTGTTGGAACAAAATTACAAGTGACACTTTCTGATTACGAAAACAGCGATAACTATATATTGTGCTCTTTTACTATGCTGTCGTAGTAGGTGAAACTCCCACACTTCTATATTGTAGCAAGTGACACGTGTCGCTTATCACTCTTTTCATGGTTGACAAGATATGCTATATTTGCAAATTCATTTAAATAAAAACTAAATATAAAAAAAGTACAAAGGGACCGTACGGATCCCTAGCTATGCGCTGTATGCATGGTACCGGTATTGTTCTTGTAGATGCATACTCCCAGTGCTCATACGTCCGCTGATGTAGATTGTGGCGGTTTTTTATTTTGTTCATGCTTGTGGCTTTTCCATGTGAGCTAAGCGAGTCTCATTTTAACTCGACATTTGAACAGATTGTAGAGGTGGTGCAGAGCGGTAGCTTCAACCAGTTTAGTTATTGATTATTCACTTTATTATACAGTACGGACTACTCTAAACTCTTAATTTCCGACTAATGAATCGACAGAGCTTCTGCCAAAAATAAAATAAAATCGATGTTGTCCCTTGCAACGTTAGAGAAACCACAATTCAACGTCGTGTGCCATGTTATTCGCCAAAACAAGAGATTATAGGATGGTTTTCAAATCTTAGCTGAGAGAGCGAGTCTTGAACTGTTTTATCTGAAACTTTGAGCAAATCTGGCCTGAATCTCCACATATTTGTAGCAGCTATTTCTACTTAGTAGCTCGCAAAATTCTAGCTCCCCAACTCTACCGGTACCATCCTTAGACCCATTTCATTTCAGCTTCTGGATTATGAATTCTAGATTATAGAAGAAGCTACTTCTGATTATGGGAGAATCGGATTAAGCCAACTACGACTTCTAGGTTTCGAACCAAATTGTCGAGAATCAGCAAGAATCAGTGAAAATCAAGTTTCAGCCGGATTCTCATTCTATGTAGAGAACAACTTCTGATTATGGAAGAATCTATCCAGAATCCTCCCGTTCAGAAGTTAATCTACTTTTTTTTTTAATAGAAGCTGTGGAGAAGTGAAAGGAAGGGCCCTTAATTTCCTTCGGTTTCTTCGTGCCACATTGCGCGATGACGGCATGGCTACGTGTTGTACTCTTACACTTGCAACTTACATGGGTGTGAATTGACCGTGAAAAACACAAGACTTCCCATGCATGCCGCAGAAGCAAGCTTTCTCCATGGTCAACCGCCAACCCTGCATGTCTGGTCTCGATACCACTACTGCCTAACTCCAAGTAGTACCTCCGACCCTTTTGACTCTCCACATGCCAACACAGATAAAAGACGACTCCACATGCACCACACTACTCCTGCTGCTACACATAATCATCACTGGATCCATTGACAGATACTATCAAAAGGCCAGGATCATGCTAGGATCGATCAAAAATGTCACAAAGACGGCAAAACGCTTCATGCATGAAGTACGATCGAGAAAAATAGCGATTTGCCTCGCTGATGTGCGGATCTGTCTAATCATACCGCATGCAATGCCACGCCACACCATAATTTTTCGTCCAACAGGCATGTAATGTAAGTGCATAAGATGAATTAAAGTACGGTGCCAAAATAGCGAAGACTTCCTTTTGTAATTTCTGATAAACTTTTTTTTACAAATCTAGTTCATTTCCAAATAAATTTGCGAAAAATGACCTCCTCCCTGATCATAAAAGACATGACAGGTGGTACATGTCACCTGTCACGTCCGTAGACTTTCACAGGTTCCCAGGTCTATAGCAGTAACTACCAGGCATGAGAAGCTCAGCAGTACTGCTACAGAGCATAGAGATCTTGGTAGTACCAAAAGTAGTACCTTTTTGGTAGTACTCTTTTTTAAAGGAACAAAAGAACAAGACGAGGAAACCACTCTTTTACCCTCTACTGCTTTCTCCAGACGCGCTTTGGTGATCCAAAGCATCTCATTTCACATTGCCTCCGCCAACGAAGCACGTAGTTGGCAATCACTTGAGACTCATATAGAACCCTAAGAGAATTAATGTGCATGGCAAAGGCTTGTTATTTAAAACCCCAATCTCTCTTGTACCCAACGGTCGACGCCTCGCCCTCTATTCTCTCCTCATTGCATGCAAACAAATTGCTCTCAAATTATTGAGCACCATCCGTAGTGAGCAAAGTTAAATATGACCAATGAGCAGCTTTAAGGTGCAAGCAAAACCGTGTGATATGCTGAGAATAATTGGATTCCCAATGCAGGAAAGAATATCGAGTCTAAATCATGGCAATCAGAACATCCACAGTAACAAAACATGTGAGTCCACGCTGTCGTACCCGTTACAAGAAACGATCGATTCTAAAACATGTAATTTTATTATACAAGTTCTTATAAAATCCGTAGTAGAACTTAAAACACATATTTTTCTAGTAATTTATACAAGAGGGGCCACATCGGATAGTACCTACACGTAAATTTGGAAGGCTAGTGCTGAAAGCAAATGCAAATTTTTTGTGTGGCTATTTCTCCATAACAAGATCCTAACTGCAAACAGGCTAGCGGCCAGGGGGTGGCCAAATTCAGAGGGGTGCCCACTCTACGACTCGGAACCTGAATTGGCGACGCACCTGCTGTTGCTATGCACTTTTGCCAAGTAGGTTTGGAGGAAGATTTTCACCCTTATACAGCTCTCCCTGCAGATCCCCTCCACAGACGTGCGGCCGGCGCAATGGTGGATAGATATTAGACAGGGTGTGAGAAAAAATTCTCGTAGGAATGTTGATGGGACTATAATATATTTCTTTTGGAATATCTGGAAAGAGAGGAATGCAAGGATTTTCGCAAATGAATACATCTCCGCACAGTCAGTGTTCTACCGCATAACTCAGGATGTTGTTAACTGGATGACAACTACTCGACCAAGGTCGCAACAAGGAATAGAAAGCAGCTAGCTCTAACAGCTGAAAAAGAGGAACCCTCACCTTAATCTCCGAGGGCTGTGTCGGCCTTCTCCCTATTTCTAATGCGCTTTCATCTCGGCCCCTAGGTTCATGTGTGGGGCCCTCTATTTTTTTCTCTGTTTTCAGTCTCCTTCTCAGGTTGTATCCAGTTATGAATCTTTTATTTTCATGTACTTTTCTCACTCCTCCTTAATAAATGGGCAGAGATCCTGCCGTTTTATTCAAAAATAATAATAATTTATACAAGAAGCGTCCAGTTTTGTGAAATTTACTCCAAACAATAGTGTAATTGCAAGAAGATTCAACGGGGCCTCGACGGGTGAACGTAGATTTCACTTTCGTTTCCCCAAACTTTTTAATTAGATGCAGCCGTGAGTCACGAAGCTATAACTAATCTGAAAGCGAAGCAGGTTAATTGCGAGGATAACACTCAAGCATACCTGGGTGGCCGTGCATGGGAACACCTGGAGTTCCATTATCCTCCCCTCTCAACGTCGTATTTAATCGGAGAAAAAGGGGAAAAAAAGGTGTGTTCTGAAAGGTATTTTGCATGGGAAAAAAAAAAGGAGGAGCACCACGTTATTCACCACGCACTCAGCAGCGACGGTGGTTGCCTTGGTTCAATCAGAGCCCCCCGACACTCTAATGCAGAGACAGACGAGAACAGTGACCGGAGAGAGCCAAAAAGAAACTTGTAATTTTGTAGGAGAAATTAAGTGTTAATATTAGTTAATATTCCCTCTGTTTCTGAATATATATTATTCTACATTCTTACACTTCCACCAAGACATATCTATAAAAAATATATATATTACTCCTCTTTCATTATATTTTTGGATTATATGCCTTACTCTAGTTTATAATAGTAAATGATATTGGAATAGGAGGGGGAAAAGTAAAAATTTACTTGCAAATTGTAGAATGACGTATGTTTAGAAATAAGATTTGAAAGCGAGAATAGCACGTGTCGGGGAACCGAGGGAGTACAAGCGTACAGCGTGCTTATATATGATATGATCTTTGTGGATCACTCAATTAGTTGTTCGGTAGGTCGTTTGTTCCTTCATAAGGTCATGTCAATTCCCTTCATTGACCCTTTTTTTCCCCTTGGATCTGACCATTACACGTAGGCATGTATTTTATAAGATTTGTGCTGCACCCTCGTCAATTATTTTTCCTCTTTCTTTTGGCCTTTTCTTATTGGACTCGTTTTAGGTGCATCACATTCCATAGTTTCCAAAATATATAGAAGTTGTTCACTTGTTTCTGCAATTAGTATTATTGGGGAGTCTTCCTCGCACAGATATATAGACGACGCTTGCCTGCAATGCGTAGCTTATCATTAGTTTAGGAGAGTTTAGACGGCACTAAACACGTGTATTTGATATGCCGTGATCTTTCTTTTCTTTTTCTTTTTTGACCCAAAGCTTGATAGATCTGGATTAACTAACAAATAACGTGAATCAATGGCCCAACTACAAAAGAGCACTATGATCATGTTGTAAGACAAAAGAGGGATAATTCAACAACATGTTTTTAATTTCCCCTCGTGTTCATCTGTTTGACGAGACCGTCCGTCCTAATTAAACAAAAAACGAAATGCGCCTAAATTCCGTAAACAGCACGAGAAAAATGAAGCGACAGTACTAGAATGCCCTGACCCCATCCGACCAACACGGAGTACACCAATTGAACAATAGAATTAAGCAGCAACTAACAAATCGAAATGATGACCACTCTTTTACAATTCAGGTGGAAATCACGGCCATCTAAACCAAACCTCCAAAAAAAAATCCCAAATGGAATAGGGTCCCTTGCAATACTGATCGTAGATTTCCTACCGTAACGGTCTCTGCCGTTGGACCACTGCCACGTGGGCCCGCAGAAGGCCATTACAGTAGACGATACGCTTCCTGCAATACCACTACAACAATATAGCGGGTCAAAACGTGTGTTGGTTCGGTCTCTGGGAAAAAAAATTTGCGAGTATGATGCAAATTTAGCATAGGGTGTATTCGTAGCATGAGCTTTACTCGTTGAGCTGCGTCGGAGCAGCAGTGGGGAGCAGGCAAGAAGCTTCAGAAAGGGATGCAGGGGTTGGTGCGAACCATCGAAATCGCGACGGACGCGGCCCTACCCACCTACTCGTGAGTTTTTGGCTTTTTTTCCCACTTTGACTTATTTTTTTCTACACTTTTAGTCTTTATCTGAATGAAATTATAAATTTAACCCTCTTTTCGACCGTGAAATGAATTGAAAACGACATGTATCACCTGCTAGGGTAAAAAAACCACGGCAAGCCGTTGTAATTGACTATCTGGTATGAGAGTATGGTCGAAAAGAGGTTAGAATTGCAATTTCATTCGAATGATAACCAAACTCGTGGAAAAAGTTCGAGCTAACAGGGAAAAAAAAGAAAAAATTTGCCTCCCTGCGCACCTACCATATTCATCTTCCAGTCTGCAGCCATTCATCGAACCGGGATCTGGTGCAGTTCCTGTGAGAAATTCAACTTAAGCAATCTTCACAGGTGCGGACGGTTTGATCGAAGCATCAAACGGCCCAAATCGACTGAAAACGAGATGAGCAGTGTTTGCTACAGTATGATGAACAGTGTTTATGCACAGTAAACACGGTATTTTAGCCAATCCGGAACGTCTATTTTTTATGGGACAGTCCCACGAAAACTAAGGGCCTGTTTGGTAGAGCTCTTTCTGATTCTGATTCTCTGTTAGAAGTGATTCTCCGAGAAGTGATTCATCGTGAAAGTGATTCTCTAACGAATCCATAGGATAAACTCTATGGAAACCGACTCTTTGTTGGGAGTGAATCGGGAAGCGGCTTTTTTCACTCGGCCTGGTTCATTTCGAGAATCACTTCACGGAATCACGCAGGGCGATTATCGAAAAAGCTATTGTTTGGCGAGCTCGCGATTCACTCCGCGAAAGTTGGGGCGAGCTTTCTGCCAAACAGGACCTAAGTTACAGTGACCGGATCTCGATCCCCATCCATCGGCGCACACCAGGAAGAGACTGTGGGACATGGCTGACTGGCTGGCTCCATGGGCGCGATTGCAATCAGGCGAGGGGAAAAGGAGGCGTCCAAATCGTCGCGGCCGTCGCGCCGTCGCCATCCGACCGCGCGACGAGCGGTCGGGTCCATCGACGGCGTGAGCTCCGTCATCGCGTTGGTTTGGTGGAAAGGGTGCTCGTTACAACGCCTTTGTTTTTTGAACTGAAATGTCAAATTTCGAATTCGAATTTGACTTTGAAACAGGATGGAAGCATTTAACGAATAACCCGCCCAGCATGCATGTACACGGTAGAAAACTCTCGTATCTACAGACAGTAACATATACCAGCTGAAACTAAGCTTACGTCGCAACCGATGTATGGACTAACGACTGCTTTGTACAGAGAGACTTGAATGCGCTGAAATGGTGAAGGAATTGAGCACTTGTCTTCTTAACCTTAAATTTTAAAGCTCTTTTACGGTTCACTAAATTCTATAAGGGTTGTTCTTTTTTCCAATCTAATAAATCAGATTAGCAAGTATTTATAAAGTAGAATGAATACTTTTAATAAATCAATTATTAGATCTGATTTCTATCTCTCACTGTAGTATGATCCATCATGAAATTTCTCAAATTTTAAATCTAAACAGGGATTGGAAATTTTTCCCGCGTTTCCTTTTTCTCTAAGCTAGCCCAAGTTGACGAATGGGGTATATCTAATCAATCTAGAAGCAGACATCTAGATACTCATAACATTCCGTACCTCGACTTGCAAGCTGTTCTCCAATCCCTTGCCAATCAACCCCAGCCGTTTGACGATCATTTTCACGGAAATAACTCCTTTTTATTCGTCATCCGGTCAATCGCTCGCACAACAAAATGCCTCTCAATTCTCTAATTTCACCAAACCATAGACTAACCCCTATTCCTACATTTTTTTTTTTTATATTTTTTTTTTGTATATTCCGACGTCGACCCCGTGGTGATCATGGGCCCGAACCGCAAGGTCACCTAACCCCTTCCCTCGGCCCCGCCTGTTCAACACGGTGTACGTCGTCGGCGGAGCTGGAAGGACACTCCCACCTCCTCCACTCCTCCTGCCAGCCCTCGCGCATAAAAGCAAGCCCCCCGTAGAGTAGACAGCCCACCACACACACCAGTGCCCGCCCACCGCCCCCAGCCGGTCGAACAACCTCGCGCCCGGCGAGCGAGCCCGTACGTGCTGCTCCAGCTCCTGCTCCGTCGATCGCTGCCGGCGCGCGGCACGTACCGGCTGCTGAGACGTGGGAAGGTCCCGGCGGGTGGGAGGGGTAGTAGCTAGCTGTTCCGCGATAATGAGGAGGAGGGGCGCCGCCAGTGCCACGGGTCGTTGGAGTTGGATTCTTGGCGTGGCCGTTGTTGCGTCGGCGTTCTTGGCGGCGGCGGCGGTGCATGACTACGAGGAGGCGCTGCGGAAGAGCCTGCTATACTTCGAGGCGCAGCGGTCGGGGCGGCTGCCGCACGGCCAGCGCGTCGCCTGGCGCGACCACTCCGGCCTCACAGACGGCCTCGAGCAAGGAGTACGTGCAGCCTAGCATATATACAGAGATCATTCATGCCGCCGCGGTAGATGGCTTAGCTGCTTGTGCAAAGAATTCCGTGTCCTGAATGCTGATGGATCTTTGTCCGAATCAATGGTTAGGTGGATTTGGTGGGCGGGTACTACGACGCCGGCGACCACGTCAAGTTCGGCCTGCCCATGGCATTCACGGTGACCATGTTGTCGTGGAGCCTCCTCGAGTACGGCGGCGACGTCGCGGACGCCGGCGAGCTCGCCCACGCCCTCGAGGCCATCAAGTGGGGCACCGACTACTTCATCAAGGCGCACACCAAGCCCGACGAGCTCTGGGCCGAGGTAATTAGCTACTAATTACTGTCATTAGCTAGTCCGGTAGTTAATCATCAAATCAACAATTCAACCAAGAGACCGACCAACATGCATGCTCAATTGGTTGTGGTTGGCAAAAGAAGAAGAAGAAAAGAAAGAAAATGAAAGGAACATTTGTTAGGTGGGGCTACAGGACAAGCAAAGCTAGGTGTGGTTCAGTGGAGACGCGCAGATCTCGCACTGCATGATTGTGTTTTCACATGGATTAGGAATTAACAACTATTGTCAGCTCCCATGGATTTGACTAAGCTCAGATGATTAATCGTGGATTAATTCGTGGTGTGCTCGCTGTGCTGCAGGTTGGCGACGGCGACACGGACCACTACTGCTGGCAGCGGCCGGAGGACATGACCACGTCGCGGCAGGCGTACAAGGTCGACCGCGACCGCCCCGGCTCCGACGTCGCCGGCGAGACCGCCGCCGCCTTGGCCACCGCCTCCATGGTGTTCCGGGAGGCCAACCCGCACTACGCCCACCTCCTCCTGCACCACGCCCAGCAGGTAATTAGCAATTAATTAGCGCTCGTCTTGGGTTAATTACCGTGAGCTCTTATTTAGATTCTTGGATTAGGACTAATCTCGCGTGCGTGGAGTGTATCGGGTACGTGTAGCGATTACTGCTGGACTGTAGAATCTGCAGACCCGACTTGGAACTCGGTGAAAACGGCAGGATATTTTTCCCCGGTTCACATTGGAGCCGTACGTGTTCTTTCTTGTTCCCTGTGCCGCACGTGCCAACTTGCATGTCAACATGACGTCAACGCAAAACTTTTTTTTAACCGTGTGGGGTTTCTGTCGGTACAGAGACACCGACATGTGGGCCCCAAAAGCTGTATTTCAGGGTTAGATTACTAGTAGCTCGTAGCTCCGTGACGCGGGAAACTACGTAACGTAACCACCACATTTCCGTCACGTTATCGCCTGCAAAACCATGCGACTACGACGACGCACCGATGATGATTATTGCAGTCAGAAGAATATTAGTTGGTTCGTTCGTTAAAATACTGTACTGGCAGCTGAGTGCTGACCTACTCTTTTTTTTTTTGTGCTTGATCACAACAGCTGTTCGAGTTCGCGGACAAGTACAGAGGCAAGTATGACAGCAGCATCGCGGAGGTGAAGAGCTACTACGCGTCGGTGAGCGGCTACCACGACGAGCTCCTTTGGGCCGCCCTCTGGCTCCACCGCGCCACCGGCCGCCCCGACTACCTCGACTATGTTGTCGACAACGCAGAGCAACCGGTGGCCTGGGTGAGCCATCATGAGTTCAATTTGGGATGTTAAATGCTGGCGTCGGATCCTCATTGCAAGGGTAAGGACACATGTACACTGATCAGGGCTAAGAATTTTTGGTTGCAATTTTTTTGGCACCCAGCAAAATCACCGAATTTCAGAAATTTCAAAACGAAATGGCTGCCCAAAAATTCAAATTTTTAGACAAAATTTGACCAAAATTTAAATTTTTGGACAAATTCAATGAACCAACCCAAATGCAACCAAGATAAAAAAAATTTTGGAACCCACCGAAATAATCGAATTTGGCTGAAATTCGGTGAAATTCCGGCGAAATTAAATTCGGAAGCATGACACTGACATGTCTCTAATACGATGCACGTATAAGGTGGTTGGTCATCACTGACATGGTGGAGTTGTGTAATCTGCAGCTGCTGCTCAAGGGAGAACACTCGGCACGTCATAGGGAGACGCTGGAGCAGTACAGGGCGAAGGCGGAGCACTACGTGTGCGCGTGCCTCGGCAAGAACGCGGCCGGCGGTGCGGACGCGAACGTGGAGAGGAGCCCCGGCGGGATGCTCTACGTGCGGCAGTGGAACAACATGCAGTACGTTACCAACGCGGCGTTCCTCCTGTCCGCCTACTCGGGCTACCTCGTCGGGGCCGACGCACAGGGTGTGGCGTGCGCTGGGGGTGAGATAGCCGAGGCCGGCGAGGTGTTCGCGCTGGCCAAGGCACAGGTGGACTACGTTATGGGAAGTAACCCGCGCGGCATGAGCTACCTCGTCGGGTACGGTGCCAAGTACCCGACAAGGGTGCACCACCGCGCAGCGTCCATCGTGCCATACAAGGACAGCAAGGTGTTCATCGGCTGCGCACAGGGGTTTGACGACTGGTTCGGCCGCAGGAGCTCCAACCCCAACGTCGTTATCGGCGCCATCGTCGGAGGGCCCGACCGCCGCGACAGGTTCCGGGACGACAGGGAGAACTACATGCAGACGGAAGCATGTACATACAACACCGCGCCCATGGTCGGCATGTTCGCCATGCTCAATAGGTTGGCACAGCAGGAGTCGACAGTGCCGCAAGAATTGCAGTCGGAAGACAGTAGTAGTCCGGTGACGGACCGAAGTGTAAATAGATAGTAATACAGGGGGTTCTGTACAATTTTTCCCCTTTTCTTTTGTTCATTCTTTTTAGATGTGAAGGCTCTCTTCACAGATTATTTGTACACGAGAGAGAAAAAAAGGCGGAGGCATTTGAAAAGAAAATGTAAATGCCCTCCCCGTACATATGAGAAGAAACAATAATATATTAATTAGATTATTTGGAGCCCATGCGATGATTGCTAATATTCTGGTAAAGAACATTAAGCCTTTTTAATCGTGCAAGTTCATGCAATGATTAAGCATCTGGTAAAGAACATTAAACAATTTCAACACGGCAAAAATGAAAATATAATATCCAGCGGGGCACTAAATATGACTATGAGATCACGAAAGATCTTAAAAGTGCCGAGTTTTTTTTATTGAGATGATGCATGTGAAGAAAGAGTAAATTTCATAAAACATCAGATTTTGCGATCGTTGTTGCACAAAACCTCAGATATTACGGCTTATGTCACTTAACCTCAGGTATTATGGTAACAATATTTCACGAAACCCTAAATATTATGATCACGACAAAGATGAGCTGCTGGAAGTAGTGGCATATGAGGTCCTTCGTCATACGGACGGAGGCATCAAGCAGGAAGAATAGCTCGCCATCGTCGTGTGCGGTTGCGATTGTGGAGAGTAAGGGTTTTATTAAATGTTATAATCATAATATATGGGATTAAATAACATAAACCGTAATATCTGAGGTTTTGTACAACAACAACGGCAAAACTTAAGATTTTATGGATTTACTCAATGAGAAACTCCCTCGTCTGCAAGTTATAGAGGCAAAAGGACGGCATGTTTGGTTTACCAACAGTCATCATTTTTCAACCATATAGATTATGACTAGCATTTCAAAATTATTTTCCCTTCCCTTTTTCTGCCTACTTCAATGAACAAATACGTGCCCCCACCATATCTACAAGAATGCTGGCATCGTAGTGCTTGCTTACCTCCTACGTCATCACCCAAGTCAACCATCCTCCTAATGCATAAATAAGAGCAAGTATACGTTAGGCAAATATAAGTCACCCAAGTCAACCATGACAACCAAGTATAAGTAAGAGAATATAGAAGTTAAGTGAATCATGAAAATCAAAAATAAGAGATTGTAGAAATTTGATCATCATTGCAAGCAACCATTAGTCTCAGCTCATGATGTATAATTCAAATGTTCATGACACAATTTAACTAGTGCAACACCATCATAGCAACATATAACACCATACATCACATATGGGAGGACCCCCTATTCTGCTACATAAGATTAACCCAATTGTCCCTCTTCTGAGCCTATGTTTCATTATCTTGTGCAAGGTCATTGTGGGCGTCGACCTCAATAGGGTTTGGAATCCATGTCGACTCCGGTGGGATACACTCATCAATTCCATAACCTAGGATCCAATTGTGCAGGATAGCATATGCAAGAACTAGCTTCACTTGAGTCGTGTATGAGTGGAAAGGTTTGTTGTAAACAATTTTGAACCGGTTCTTAAACCGTGCCGAAGGTCCTTTCAACCGACACTCTAAGACTAGAGTGACGTAGGTTGAACAACTCTTTCTTGTTTTGAGGGTAATTTCTTCCACCATTGTCGGCGTATTTCGCCAGACAGGACCCTGTCAACGGACAGGGTGTACTCCAAGGATGGAGGTTAAGGTTCGATAGAGGGCGTCTTCGCAGTTAGAAACCCTAATGACTCTCGCGCGAGGGATTCCGAGGATCAACGGATCAAAGGACACAGCGATGTACCCAGATTCAGGCCCCCCGGAGCGAGTAACAGCCCTACGTCCTGCTAGATCTTTGTTGAAGAAGTATGGAGGCGATTACAATGCTTCTTGCAGTTTGTTTTCCTATTTTTTCGCTAAGTCTTTCGACTGATCGACCGACCCCCCCTTTCCATGCACCAGAGCTCCCTTATATAGAGTGGGCTGGCTCGGGCAGGTAGGAAGGTGACATCATACTGATCCACGACTCATTAATTACACCCATCACTGTGGTCTCATCATACTGACCCATGACTCATTTATTACACCTATCGTTGTAGCCTTGTCCTTCAAGCTTCATTTAATATCGCTGTATGGCTTCGCCTGGTCCGCCCGGGATGTGATGTTCCTGCGACGGGTTTTGTGTGAGGTGCCAGAGGAATGGGCCGTCGTCGTGTAGATGGTAGAATTCCTTACAATCAATGGCCCTGACACAGCGTGTCAGGGGAAGGAGACTTCGAGGCGAAGCCTCCCCTTTATTCTTTTGGTTGCCTTCGTGGCCTGGCGAGTGGGGCCAGAGCGCTTGCCAACTCGCTAGACCGCCACGGGGGCCGACGCCCGGCGAGCAGGGCAAACCGCCCACCTGCTCGCCAAGCCGCCACGTGGGCTACTCGCCGAGTGAGGGGGGCCTGATCGCCCGCCGGCTCGCCAGTACGCCACATAGGCCGACACCGTGGCGAGGCTGGCCCGCCCACTCGCCCGAGCCGCCACGTGGGCTACTCACCGGCGAGGGCTCGATCGCCAACTCGCCAAGCGCCACGTAGGCCGACACCCGTGGCGGGGCTGACCACCCACTGCTTTCGCCGGGCCGCCACGGGCCGACACTGGCGAACTGGCTGACCGCCCACCTGCTCGTCAGGCCGCCACGTGGGCTACTCGCCGTGCGAGGGGGGCCTGATCGCCCGCCAACTCATCAGGCTGCCACTTAGGCTGACGCCTGGCGAGTAGGACCTGATCGCCCACCTGCTCGCCAGGCCGCCACTTGGGCCGCTCGCCTAACGAGTGGGGCCTGATCGCCCACTAGCTCGCCAGGCCGCCACATGGGCTACTCGCCGGGCGAGTAGGGCCTGATCGCTCACCAGCTCACCAGGCTGCCCTGGCGTAAAGTACGCCGACAACCATATTCCCTCAAGTGGTATCGAGTGGCTCGATATGGTGAAAGAAAGCCCAGACAAATAGCATATCCAGCATCAACAAGGTAGAATTTTCCTACCAAAAACACAAGTACTATTACTATTATGAACTTTAATGTTACCAATACAAATTTGAAACTAACAATATGCTCTAGGTCAATATCTGTTTACCTGGTGGGACCACAAGGCCATCATCTCTCTCTAATGCATCCGCAAGTATTAGTGCGTCGTGGGCCGACCCCTCCCACCCAGCAAGGACATAAGTAAATCTAAGATCGAAGTCGATGGCAGCCATGACATTTTGAGTAGTAGTGCCCTTCCTACCCCTAAATGCCGCAGACATTGATTGTGGGACTCTTGCAAGCACATGGATTCTATCAATTGCCCCAATGCAATCCTAATAAAGAAAGAAAATAGATTGATTGATTATTGATGTAATTTTTAAGTTTCCAAATTTTGGATATTAACTAAATTTAAGGTTAAGTCATTTTACCTTGAAGTAAAGGTACCACCTTCTACTCTTAAGGATTTTTGGGTGCACATCATTTGAGGGTGGCTGGATCATCTCATTGCGCAACTGACCAATAGCATACAAAATCTCATGAAAGTACCGGCTAATGGTTTCTATTGACCTCCTGAAGATAGGCTGCAGAGCTCTAAACCTATAGTTGTGGCCAACAACTAGGAGAAACATGGCGACTTGTTCCTCAACATAGCAATGAATGGTGTCTCGCAGCATTTGCCTTTCACGAAACAAACTACATAGCTGGAAAAAGGGAGCTCTCCTCATCCTAAGCTGTTGCAAGCAATGGATATCATCTGAATGGTATATCCATCTTAGGTTGGATTGTCTAGCTATGTCCCTTTCAACCATAGGACCATACGTGATGCATGGACTACGTTCCCTAACTCTTCGTAGAATACAAAGCATGTAGGCACACATTAGCTTATGACGTTCACGTGCCAATTCATCCATCTATGTAGAAAACACAATGCCATAGTATTAGTAACAGTAAAACATGATAGATGTAAAATATGGATAAAGAAAACTGCAGACAGATGATTCAGAAACACAATGACAAACTGACAATTCAACCAAGCTAATAGATCAGTATAACACTAAATCAAATTGCTATAATCATTACATTACCTATATGTGCAAGATTTTCGACTCAACCGCAATACCCACCTGTCACCTTGCGATTTTGCAAAAAAACCCTTCCATTTCTCCGAAATTACGGATAGGTCCCTGTGCAATTTCCTAAGAGACAAAAATAATTTTTTCACTTCGCGTTTGGGTCCCTGGCCCAGTATTTTTACGGAAAAGCCTCCTGTTAGTTTCAAATCGCGAACAAGCCCTTTTCTAATTTTTCGGGATAGCGAATAGGTCCAAAAAATAACATCCGGGTCCTGCTTCTTACGTTCGAGTCCTTTCTCCGTTTTTCGGGAAAAATGTTTTCGCCACGAGAAAAACCGGAAACAATTTTTTCGTCACCCAAAAACCGGAAAAAATGTTTTCGTCAAAAAAACGCAGATTCATCGAAGTTTTATATTCGTCTATGATTTATAGCGACGAGTGGATTCGCGATGCGTCCAAACGACCCATTTTTTAAGCGGCGCAAAAAACCGGAAAAAATGTTTTCAGCACCAAAAAGCGGAAACAATGTTTTCGTCCCACGAATCGCCGATGGGTCCTAACGACCCATTTTTTAACAAACGCAACAAAAAACCGAAAAAATGTTTTCAGCACCCAAAAAAAACGAAAACAATGTTTTCGTCACCGAAAAAACACGGATTCATCGAAGGTTTATATCAACTTATGAATTTGTCAACGGGTCATAACCGCGCATGCTATCGAAATTCAACCGGCGCAGCGTAGCGCGCTTTTCCACCTAGTAGCATATAATTGCGACGAAAACCGGCCGTTCACAGCAGTGTAGGAGGAGCACTGTAACTCCCAGTGAGCGTGTCAATTGAGATATTTCTTTGTTGTTTCGAACTCTACTTGCTCTTAGATCTTCCTGTGAGCAAAAGATTTGTTGGAAATTTCGAAGTAAAATGAGATTAAATATGATCGGGATCAGAACGGTACAACTCAGTTGCTAGCTCCCGGTCAAGATCCACAAAATTCAGGATGGACGCACACTACAATCACGCATCACAGATCCATGTACATACATATACTACCCCTCATATTACTCGAAGGATTCGCACCTCCTGGTGCGTTTGAGCCGCGCCGGCGGCTCGGCTCGGCTCAAAAATTTTTTTCGCGAATTTGTCTTTTTGTAAATTTCGAACAGGTCCTTCGCGATTTTTTTGAGAGAGGAAGATTTTTTCCTCTAAATTTGCGTTCAGGTCCCTCGTGCGCCATTTTACGAAAAGAACCTCCCGTTAGATTTAAATCGCGAACAAGCCCTTTTCTAATTTTTCAGGATAACGGATAGGTCCAAAAACGTAACATTCAGGTCTTACTCTTTACGTCTAGGTCTTTTCTCCGTTTTTTCCGAAAAAAATATTTTTGTCACTAGAAATACGTGTGCAGCTCTGTCTCTAGACTTTTTCCCCACCTCGATTTCCTATATCGAACTCTAATATTTTTTTAAGCATATATTATTACTCTACGAACGCGTCGGTCTCTGATATTTTTTAAAACATGTTAAACTCGACAAAAGAAGGTTGTCAACTCTAATAATTTTTCACCTTTTTCCCTCTAGACTTTTTCCCCGCCTCGGTTTTCTAGCTCAGTCTCTAATATTTTTTAAAACATGTCCTTTCTCCGTTTTCTCGAAAAAAAAACGTTTTCGTCGCCAGAAATATTTGTGCAGCTCTATCTTTAGACTTTTTTCCCAGCTCAATTTCCCACCTCGAACTCTGATATTTTTTAAAACATGTATTATTACTCATGACTCTAATATTTTTAAAACATGTATTATTACTCATGACGCGTAGAGTGTTGAGATCGACAAAAGAATATTGTCATCTCTAATAATTTTTCACCCTTCTCTCTAGACTTTTTCCCTCTAGCGGTTTTCATTTCGGCCTCCAATGTTTTCAAGATAATTAAATGAAGGAGATATTTCTACAACTCTATCTCTATTTTTTCCCCATTTCGATGATTTAAAAAACATCGCCGAAAAAAAAGAAATTTTTCTCTGAAAAAAGACACTTGGCGTGTTACGCCATGAAATTTTTTGTCCTTTTATCCGTTTCGCTCATTATTTCGACGATTTAAAAATAAAAGCATAAAATTTCAACGAAAAAAGCGGCACTTGTGACAAGTTCTGTGGCGAAAAATTTTGTGTTCTTTCGGTAGTTCTCGCTCATTATTTCACGATTTAAAAATAGAACACATGAAAAAAATTATGAAAAAAAATGACACAGCGCCGTATTACAGTAGCGAACAATTTTCTAGTTGCCTACACATGCTAAAAGATTGATTGAAGGTTGAAGCCTTTACATCCTCTAGAGCATAGATACACGCTATCTGACACGTGTATATCCATTTTTCTAGTTCTGGGCACATGAATCAAGCTAGATTTGAATGCTGGTAGGCATAGAGCCACCCTACGTCTTGGCCAACTGGACCACGCTCAGTTCTCAAGTCCAGAATACTTTTTGTAGGGTAAAAACGGTTTTGAAACCCTTCACGCAATCAAAGTTTAAAATCTCATTTCCGGTTGATATCTCGAGTTGACCGGAATCCAAAATTTCACCAAGTCTTAGAATTTTGGACGAGATATAAAAACAAAAATTAAATCCAAAATTTTTTTGAACCGAGATTTCCAGGATTTTAGCCAATTTTCTGAAATTTCGTCTGAAATTGCCGAAATCTCGGCAAATTTCAACCAAACGAAAAATGATTCAAATGATATCAAAATGTTTTGAAATTTAAATGTAGATGGTCCTAACACATCACTAATTTTACCATAAAAATTTCAGATGATTATCAATCTTATTTTTAAAAATTCTGACAATGGTATTATCCTGGTAAAAGGCTGACTAACAAATTTAAACAAATGAAAAATAGAACAAACCAAGTTATAAAATTTTAAAAAAATTAGGATGGTCCTGATGCATCAATAATATTTCAATAAAATTTTAAGATGATTATCAAGATTTATAAATTTTAAAAATTATGAAAGTTCTACTATCCAGATAAAAACTTTAAGCAAATTTCAACTAAATGAAAATGGTTCAAATCATGTTAAACATTTTGAATTTTTTTGCATGGTACTAATGCATTATAAATGTTTCCATAAAATGTTCAAATGATTATAAAATTTCAAGAATTTTCAAAAAATTAGCGATTACGTCATGATAAAAACTTGATCATCGATATATAGATTTGTTTTAGCAATAAAAAATGGTTTAGAATTTTTGAAAATTTTACAGAAATGTGCTAAGAAAATTCTTAAGCTCTTATATAAATTTTGAATCATGATCACACACTAGTGAATTTCTAAAATTCTTACAAAAAAACACTGTACCATTTATGTTCTTTTCTGCTTTTAATTTTTAAATATAACAAATGAAATTCAATGCTTATAACAAAAAAGAATTGAAAATTTTACAAAATGGCACTGAGAAATTTATTAAGCTCTCATAAAATTTTAGATCATAATCACACTCGAGCAATTATGTTCATTTTGTTTTTAATTTTTAAAGATAACAAATAAAATTTAATTATTTTGAGAAAAATTATATAATCCTCGCTACAAAAGATAGTACTATAAATTTTTCAGATCATGATCAAGTTTATACAATTTTATAAAAATCTAACAATATTCTTACCAAAATTTTAAAAACATCTCAAAAATTCAATTTTTCAACAAATTTTCATAGAAGATGACTTTATTAAGGGTTATCGGATCAAATCTGTTCAAAAAGAAAAGGCAAAAAATGTCAAAAAAAAAACCCCCCATGATTTCAACAAAATTTGGCAACACCCTATCAAATTTTTAATTACTGTAGCAATTTATTTTTTTTTATCTTGCCGGGATTTTGGATGATCTCCAGCCAAAATCTGAAATCTCAGTCGAGATATCCAAAATTTCGCTGGTTAATCAATACTCTCTCCATTCCAAAATATAAAGCACGCACGCATTTCAAGATTCAAACTTTAAAATCTTTAACCAATGATTTGTCTAACTATATAAAAATTTTATGATATAAAAGTGATACCATTGAATTCATATTTAAAAGTACTTTGTAATGATAGTGATTTTGTTTGTATGAATGATATTAGATAAAAGAAATCAAAGGTCAAAGTATAGTTTAGGAGACCGTGCCAAATCAAACCACGCCTTATATTTTAGAATGAAGAGAGTACTTGCATGCAATCACATCCGGTTCTTTTAACCCATGCGAGCAGATGTCTAGGAATGAACGATACAAGTCACACAAGTGAACAAGTAATGGGGGGGAAATACATCACCATCTCGAAGGAAAGGCGAACAGCAACATAGTACGAAAGCAAGATCGGGATCAGAACGGTACAACTCAGTTGCTAGCTCCCGGTCAAGATCCACAAAATTCAGGATGGACGCACACTACAATCACGCATCACAGATCCATGTACATACATATACTACCCCTCGTATTACTCGAAGGATTCGCACCTCCTGGTGCGTTTGAGCCGAGCCGGCCGCTCGGCTCGAGCCGGCCGACCGGCTCGGCTCAAAAATTTTTTTCGCGAATTTGTCTTTTTGTAAATTACGAACAGGTCTTTCGCGATTTTTTGAGAGAGGAAGATTTTTTCCTCTAAATTTGCGTTCAGGTCCTCGTCGTCATTTCTGAAAAAGAACCTCCCGTTAGATTTAAATCGCGAACAAGCCCTTTTCTAATTTTTCAGGATAACGGATAGGTCCAAAAACGTAACATTCAGGTCCTTACTCTTTACGTCTAGGTCCTTTCTCCGTTTTTTCCGAAAAAAATATTTTTGTCACTAGAAATACGTGTGCAGCTCTGTCTCTAGACTTTTTCCCCACCTCGATTTCCTATATCGAACTCTAATATTTTTTTAAGCATATATTATTACTCTACGAACGCGTCGGTCTCTGATATTTTTTAAAACATGTTAAACTCGACAAAAGAAGGTTGTCAACTCTAATAATTTTTCACCTTTTTCCCTCTAGACTTTTTCCCTGCCTCGGTTTTCTAGCTCAGTCTCTAATATTTTTTAAAACATGTCCTTTCTCCGTTTTCTCGAAAAACGTTTTTAAATGCGCCGAAATATTTGTGCGGCTCTATCTTTAGACTTTTTCCCAATATTTTTTAAAACAATTTCCCACCTCGAACTCGATATTTTTAAAACATGTATTATTACTCATGACAGCGTAGAGTGTTGAGATCGACAAAAGAATATTGTCATCTCTAATAATTTTTCACCCTTTTCTCTCTAGACTTTTTCCCTACTGCGGTTTTCATTTCGGCCTCCAATGTTTTCAAGATAATTAAATCAAGGAGATATTTCTACAACTCTATCTCTCTATTTTTCCCCATTTCGATGATTTAAAAAACATCGCTGAAAAAAAAAATTTTTCTCTGAAAAAAGACCTGTGCGCGTGTTCGCCATGAAATTTTTTGTCCTTTTATCCGTTTCGCTCATTATTTCGACGATTTAAAAATAAAAGCATAAAATTTCAACGAAAAAAGCGGCCGCTGTGACAAGTTGTGCGAAAAATTTTGTGTTCTTTCAAAGTTCGCTCATTATTTCGCCGATTTAAAAAATAGAACACCGCCGAAAAAAATTTATGAAAAAATGACACGCGCGCCGTATTACGGCGCGAACAATTTTCTAGTTGCCTACACATGCTAAAAGATTGATTGAAGGTTGAAGCCTTTACATCCTCTAGAGCATAGATACACGCTATCTGACACGTGTATATCCATTTTTCTAGTTCTGGGCACATGAATCAAGCTAGATTTGAATGCTGGTAGGCATAGAGCCACCCTACGTCTTGGCCAACTGGACCACGCTCAGTTCTCAAGTCCAGAATACTTTTTGATGGGTAAAAACGGTTTTGAAACCCTTCACGCAATCAAAGTTTAAAATCTCATTTCCGGTTGATATCTCGAGTTGACCGGAATCCAAAATTTCACCAAGTCTTAGAATTTTGGACGAGATATAAAAACAAAAATTAAATCCAAAATTTTTTTGAACCGAGATTTCCAGGATTTTAGCCAATTTTAAAATTTAAATGCGAAATTGCGAAATCTCGGCAAATTTCAACCAAACGAAAAATGATTCAAATGATATCAAAATGTTTTGAAATTTAAATGTAGATGGTCCTAACACATCACTAATTTTACCATAAAAATTTCAGATGATTATCAATCTTATTTTTAAAAATTCTGACAATGGTATTATCCTGGTAAAAGGCTGACTAACAAATTTAAACAAATGAAAAATAGAACAAACCAAGTTATGAAATTTTAAAAAAATTAGGATGGTCCTGATGCATCAATAATATTTCAATAAAATTTTAAGATGATTATCAAGATTTATAAATTTTAAAAAATTATGAAAGTTCTACTATCCCGATAAAAACTTTCTTAAGCAAATTTCAACTAAATGAAAACTGGTTCAAATCATGTTAAACATTTTGAATTTTTTTTGCATGGTACTAATGCATTATAAATGTTTCCATAAAATGTTCAAATGATTATAAAATTTCAAGAATTTTCAAAAAAATTGACAGTGCTACGTCATGATAAAAACTTGATCATCGATATATAGATTTGTTTTAGCAATAAAAAATGGTTTAGAATTTTTGAAAATTTTACAGAAATGTGCTAAGAAAATTCTTAAGCTCTTATATAAATTTTGAATCATGATCACACACTAGTGAATTTCTAAAATTCTTACAAAAAAACACTGTACCATTTATGTTCTTTCTGTTTTTAATTTTTTAAATATAACAAATGAAATTCAATGCTTATAACAAAAAAGAATTGAAAATTTTACAAAATGGCACTGAGAAATTTATTAAGCTCTCATAAAAATTTTAGATCATAATCACACTCGAGCAATTATGTTCATTTTGTTTTTAATTTTTAAAGATAACAAATAAAATTTAATTATTTTGAGAAAAATTATATAATCCTCGCTACAAAAGATAGTACTATAAATTTTTCAGATCATGATCAAGTTTATACAATTTTATAAAAATCTAACAATATTCTTACCAAAATTTTAAAAACATCTCAAAAATTCAATTTTTCAACAAATTTTCATAGAAGATGACTTTATTAAGGGTTATCGGATCAAATCTGTTCAAAAAGAAAAGGCAAAAAATGTCAAAAAAAAAACCCCCCATGATTTCAACAAAATTTGGCAACACCCTATCAAATTTTTAATTACTGTAGCAATTTATTTTTTTTATCTTTAGGGATTTTGGATGATCTCCAGCCAAAATCTGAAATCTCAGTCAAGATATCCAAAATTTCGCTGGTTAATCAATACTCTCTCCATTCCAAAATATAAAGCACGCACGCATTTCAAGATTCAAACTTTAAAATCTTTAACCAATGATTTGTCTAACTATATAAAAATTTTATGATATAAAAGTGATACCATTGAATTCATATTTAAAAGTACTTTGTAATGATAGTGATTTTGTTTGTATGAATGATATTAGATAAAAGAAATCAAAGGTCAAAGTATAGTTTAGGAGACCGTGCCAAATCAAACCACGCCTTATATTTTAGAATGAAGAGAGTACTTGCATGCAATCACATCCGGTTCTTTTAACCCATGCGAGCAGATGTCTAGGAATGAACGATACAAGTCACACAAGTGAACAAGTAATGGGGGGGAAATACATCACCATCTCGAAGGAAAGGCGAACAGCAACATAGTACGAAAGCAAGATCGATCGTCCCACAAAATCCCAGTGGTGGGGACAGCATCAGACATCAATGTGGCAAAAAGATCATGAAACAATAGAGATCATGGATTACCTATATATTTCTATAAACAACTCAGGGTCCCCTGCGCGTACACACTGTTCACGCAACCTCTCCACTACGGCGATCTCTCTATTGTCCAAATCCCCAATCCGCTCTCCCAATCACCAATATCAGAAACAGGGCGTGTGCCTAGCAAGAATAGATGATGCTCATAGATACTAATCAGCACGATCAATACTTTGGTGGCGCTGGAGGCAACCGGTTTGGAGTGCGTCGGCTGCCAGAGTTGGCACCTGAGCTCGCATCCCCGTTTTCGTAGCGCCGACTGCGACCATCGGCGCTTCTCGACCTTGATTCGCTGCTTGAGCTGGAACTGACAGGGCCGTTCGCTGCGGAATCGAAGGCAGACCTCCAATCCTCGCCTGGGCGGCTGGGTGTCCGAGGGCTCTCTGCAAATGATTTTTTTCAAGAAATTTGTGACAAGTTACAAAATGTTCCACATTAGGTGGAGGGATCTCAAACTAAACTACTATCCAGATAAATTCTGAAATCTTCCAAGTAAACAACACGCAATGTACATTACCCATCTATGTTGCAGGAAGTAGCCAAAGCTAAGTGGGCAGTCCAAAAAATAGGTTTAAACAAAACTAAGAAATAAAGCATCACAATATAGGCAGAAAGATCAAAAGAGCCAATTTGGTTCAGTTTACACTACTCTCTTAAGCACCTTAGCTAGCCATACAGCTTATAACCAAGAAGACGTACTACATAGGCCATGAAAAAATTGTACAGTGCAAGCAAGTTTTCAAGCTCCAAAAGTCACCTTTTGCTGACTTTAGCTTGTATAAGCTCATTGCTTATCAGTCTCGTGAACCTCTAGGCTATGGCTAGGCGAGATAGATAACACTACCTTAACAGGTTAATAATCAAAGTAAAAAAAACTGCATTAGCTATCATAAAAGTTATCGATAATATTACTATTTACATTAGGCATCAAACCATAGTGATCAATGATCATTATTAAAGAAGAGAAATCTCAAGAACAGTTAAACATTACAGTTGCTATTAGTATTCAGACAATGAAAATGTAGTCAGCTTACCAGCTTCGGAGCTATCGTTAGAATAAGAAGAAACAGCAGCTCGATTGTCATGTACACTAAGTTGACGGGTAAGCTTTGACAAGTGAGATGATTGTTTTTGGTACTTTTCCCTTCTACGTTTAGCATTGTGGTCCTCTTGGAGAAGCTCTTCAATTTTTGCATTGCTTTGCCCACTGGTAATGAGAATTGAGAAATAAGTGAAGGGATGAAGTGTACAGAAATGTGAAATTTTTTCAACAAAATAGAACATTATATCTCTAGCTGCGAGGCGATATAACATGTAGGCAGCTATCTGATAAATAAAGGAAAATATACAAACTAGAAACAAAGAATCATCAAACCATAAAAAATGTTCGAACTACATATGTATCCCACCAACTGCCCCACAAAAACTGTATTTGTGGAATCAATCATAATTAAGATTACCAAATCTATTCAAACTATATAAAAAAAATTGCTGCTGCATAGGTGGAAATATTCCTTAATTATAAATATTTTTATATTGCTGCTGCATAGGCGGAAATATTCCTTAATTATAAATATCTTTCTTTTACATACTACCAAAAAAGAGATAATATGCCTCACTTGATGTGTTTTATATCCTTTAATATGGAATTACATGGGAATTAAAAGATCATAATCATATGATGGATATAAAGGTTGTCAGGATTCAATTGGTAGCCTTTTTATTCATATGGCTAGTCTAGATAGTAGGTATAGGTGCCTAGGAGGTAGTATGCATTTGCAAGCTTGTGTTTGCCTGTTCACTTCGATGGCACTACACTTCAAAACTTGTGTTTGCCTGTTCACTTCGATGGCACTACACTTCAAAACGGAAGAATACGAAAAATGTCATGAGGGGAAAAAATGCAGAAAGCAACAAACAGTTGGGTAGTCTCCAGAATAAGAAATGAAAAGCATATAATCAGAGACAGAACATCAACCTTATTGAGCTGTATAGCTGGTTTAGCATATCTTCCTTTGCTTTCTCCACTTGACAAAGCACAATTGCCTGATTAGCAAAGAAATAAAAAACAATGAACCATGGCCTCAATGATAAGGTCAAATAAACTGAACGAAAGTAGAACATGAACCTTCGGGACATTTGCTGCCAGACTATTCAAAACAGCCTCTACATAACCACGAACTTCATGAGACATCCATCTAAGTTCTTCTTCAGGATCAGCAGGTCTCCGTGCCATAGTATCCTTTGAATAGTATAGGGATCAGATGTCAATTGAAATGTACAAATAGCAGCAGGGGGGAGATTTCATGTTGACACTTCAAAACAACAAACGTACTGAAGAGGGAAAGTGGATGGTGTAATAACATCCTTAATGTCAAATCAAGAAAGAGTTCGAGAAAGGAAAAAAATAAGGCTAAAATCTTTGCAGCGAATAAAGATAGAAAGGCAAGTCAACCATGTAAAGCTAGAACTTACCAGGGAACCATTCGAATGGCTTTGCCTCATGGAACCGCCCTCAGTATTTGGACCCTTGAAAGAACCCCCTTTGCTTTGAATTACAGCTCTTATCTTATTTACCCACTCAACCTTGTCGGCCATGCTCTCAGCTTTCAATACAACAGCACTATGAGCTGCAAAACGAAATAAACCATTTATATAAAAGAGAATAAAGAAAAAAATCAAGCTGTAATATTCCCGGATGTCAACCTTTAAGGACTGTTTTATAGGCGACCCTGTTAGTTATCTTGAACACAAGACTTGGGCCTTTTTCTGGCCCATTTGCCTTTTTCGAATCCTTTGAACTTTTAGAAGGTTCTTCCTCCTCTACTTCCTCCATGTTACATTCCTGCACAACAAGACAGCACATGCAAGTAACCAAATCAGCTCATTTTACAATTCCTGTAGTACATACTTCTTTCTTTGAATGCCAGTTAGCTCTTACAGTAGGGAACAGGGAAAGAAAAACAAACTAAACTGATACAACACTAATGCAAAAATTATGCTATGATATATCATTTTAGTGCCAAGTTGGATAAATAACACAAGAAAAACAGAAGGGAAGAGTGTGCACACCTCAAGAGTGATGACACCACGGAAATGTCTCTCCTCTTGTTTCTTAGTGTACCCAAGCTGGTAAAAAAAACCATACAGTGAATCAAACAGCCCCCACATAGGTATGATGTATAATAATCAACGGTGAGTGCAAAGAAAATTATAAAAACAACAACATCCAGAAGAATCATTCTGTAGGTTCTAAAGGCAACAATTACACAACCAAATAATGAGAATGGAAGACTGATTAACCTTTCCACTCTTCTCATTTAAGACAAACCACCTTCTGCTCCACCCATTAGTTTTTGCGCTTTTCTTCAAAAGGTAGCCTGAAGAACAAAAAAAGGGAAATATGCACATATCATACATTTATTTGTTAAATAAACTAGTATGTATTTTGTTACCACAGGTCAAAGACGTGTTAGTTTTCAACAACTGTTCTAAGTGGTTCATGAAGAGACTTCTTGTGACAATGTCAATGTCATTCTAATGAACTACATTGATAAGGTCTCTAGCGGATTAAGTTTGAATTGTTCATGGAACAAGGATGCAGACAAATCGCCTGAAGAAATATCAAAATGTGCAGCGCTCAGATATTTATTTCATGGTCAAGCACAATGATAGTCTGCACAAGCATAACATTTGAGGAAGGATTTCCATGGTGGCCTAAATTGAGCATAGCCAGATTTTATGCATGTTATACCTGCAGTAATTTCACCAGCTGGACCAGCAACCTGCAAATTTGGTCCCTCTTTTGTGTCTTTGTCTTGCTGACTTGATTTTTCTTTCGTTGGTTTTAAGCTGCCACTAGCTTGCTCAGATCCTTTTTGGGGACTGGAAGCCTAAAATAAATGAGTAACTTATGTTAACCACAAAAGCCAATATTTACTCTACATCTCTACCAACCTGAAATTTTTATTACTATCAAAGAGTGTATTTCTAATAAAACATGTTAGCGCACATCCTAAGAAAAGTAGGCACAAATCATACCCTGTTTGTCATGGACTGTTCAGCCTCTTGTCCTTTCTTGGAAGATCGGTTTTTCATCTCATCCTCACGACGCTGCCTTTCCATTCTGTCAATATCAGAAAGAAAGGACAAAGGGTCAGTATTCTACAATGTCATCATCAAATTATCATTGCCTTCAGAAATAAATAATGGTCAGCTTTGTTAGCAAGAAAACTATGATTCAATTCATTTCAACCATGCTTATGAAAGAGTTGCTTTATCGTCGTCTAAGCAGTAAGGCGGTCAAAAGGAACTCGCCATGGCCTCGCCTTGCTGGACATGCCTATGGCAGCCGCCTTAAGGCCAAGGTGTCACCATGGCATCCCTTAGGAGTATGGCGTCAGAAAACGGCTGAGGGACGAGAAGAGAGGAAAAAGAGCAGGAGAGCTAGCCTTAGTTGCTGCCCTTGCTTCCCGTCATTGCTACCGCCGCCGCCGTGATTGCTTCTCGCAGAAGCCGTCACTCCTCTTCATCGATGCGTCGCCGTGGTCACTGCTTGCCGCTCGCTGCCGCCGTGGTTGCTGCTCGCTGAAGCCGACGCTCCTCTTCATCAATGCATTGCCATGGTCACTGCTTGCCACTCGCTGCCGCCGTGGTCGCTGCTCGCTGAAGCCAACAGCCCAACACTCCTCTTCATCGATGCGTCGCTGTGGTCACTGCTTGCCACTCGCTGCCGCCGTGGTCGCTACTCGCTGAAGCCAACACTCCTCTTCATCGATGCGTCGTTGTGGTCACTGCTTGCCACTCGCTGAAACCGACGCTCCTCTTCATTGATGTGTCACCATGGTCGCAAGATCTCATCACTCTCACTCCCTCTGCCACTGCCAGCCCGCCACACGTCGTCGCTGCCGGCTGCCCCATCGCCTCCTAGTCAGTGGCGGTGCAATGGGAGAGGAGGAGCAAGGTGGCGGTGCTGCGGTGAGAGAGGAGTTGGGAAGCTGTGTGGGGTGGGAGTTGGGAGGAGATGATGGTGCAGTGGGAGAGAACAATACTATGTGTGATGTGTATGACGTTGCCTCACCGCGCCTTAAGTGCTTTGGCGATAAATCCTAAAAGTAGTTAATCACCTCGCCACACCCTATCGCTTTAATAACAATGATTTCAACCTAGAAATTGTATATACTTGACAAATCATGAGTTTGTGCTGGATTCCTACTAAGAAAAGAATGAGTGACGACAGAAGAGTTGAACCCAGAAGCTGCATATTTCCTTCACTATGCAGCCATCACTTGACTAAGAGTCATTTGAAAGTGGAAATAGGATGCATACTACCTCACCTTTAAGCTAATAATTTAAGCTTCTTATGCTAACCCCATAATGCCAACCATACCCATATTATGGAAAATGAAGTTACAAATTGAAAGAATGTAATACCTTTTTTTTAATTACAACTTACAAGTACAGAACATGAAGGGTGAAACAACGATTAACTACTGGAGACAAATAACAAATAATTGAAGAGCAAAAACCCTAGCAACAAGAACAACCAACCTTCTTTGCACCAGACGGATGAAATGTTGCGGGGGAACAAAAGCACGCTCCATATCAACAAGTGCAACAACCATCTTTTTGGCATCATTTTTGAAGCTATCCAATGCATTTGATGCTATTGCAACAACCTTGACAAAAGGGCAAGAGAGAGTTTACACTGAGAGTGGTAAAACAAGAGTTTTATCAACACAAGCACACACAAGCAAACAGAAGGGGAAAGATACTTGTAAAACAGATAAGTGATACCTCACGCTTGAATGGAGGATATCTTCCAAGTCCCGGTGTGGCATTTGCGGAAGCATTGACTATGTCTAACAATACACGATGCACCTAGTGTATTAACAAAAAAAACATTACGTTTCCAATGGCATTAAACAATATAGAAATTAAGGAATTGGCAACCTTATATAAGCCATATGGTAGGCTAAATACTATCTCAAACACTACATAACATAAAAACACCACAATGATAACACCCAAATCGACCAAAATCCAACCAGCTGTATGGAACTATCTCCAGGTAGGTAGTTCCATGGATCAGTAGCTAAGAACCCACTAGCTAATTGTTGCAGCACTGGAACCGGAAATTCAACCTCAATTTTGGAAACTCAAACAAGATAATAGGCAATCATACTCTTTTTAAAAAATAGATATTCATATTTCAATCAAAAGCATCCAACCAGACATCAAATTTAGGAGGTTTTTCTGGTGGGGCCCTGGGAGGGTGAAAATGGGAGTGTCATAGAGCATAATAAACAATAGACTATGTTCAGATTACAATAGTTTGTGGAAAGTAACAGCGTTCTGCATCAATCTTCACCTTAAGGGAAAAGGAGAGAACCTAAATATTTTATACTTCTATTGGCCAAGCGTGTGTAAGTGCATAACAAGCTAACCATGCTTACTATCTGGATTGACTGAACATACCTCTTCAACACATAGTCGTGATGGCTCCTTCGCCATTTCCAGTACTATTTTTATCAATGATCTCAACCCTTTCTCTGGAGATATCAGATACGGTTGATAACCATCGGCTTCCAAGACAATCTAGAATGTCAAGACAATACCGTTCATAAAAGGTGGCAAACTGCTCACTAGAGCTTAATCTTAAAAGTGAAACCGATCTTACCCTTTTGACATTGCTCAGATCAAAATGCCTATCCAACGGTAGCTGTTTAATTCTGTCTGGGAACTTGCCTTCGAAACTAGCAACAATTTTCCAACCAGATCCCTTTTACATGAAAAAACAGTATACTGGCCTTTGTAATCAATTATTCAGGGGGACATAACTCATATCTAAACAAAGTATAGTCTTGAGGTTCTTCACTAACCTCACCAGATGTAATATGAGCAAGAAACTTATCCTCAAATTCTCTGCACAGCTCCAAAGCAACTGCCCGGGTTCCTTCAGCACTTTGTACCATAGACTCTCCCAGCCTTGCAAGTTCGTCTTGCACCATCTGGGATTTACCCTGAAGACTGAAATAGTAGCACATGAAGAAAGTGCATGTAATTTTAGCACTAGATCACACATCGTAGTGAATTATCAATATCATCAATATAGTAAGAAAAGGAATTCATGTAACACTATGCAGTTTGATATCAAATTAATAGATGCTAGATTTAAATAGTCATTGAAGCATGAGACACAATTCGTACCCACTCAATAGGTTAGGAAGCCGCACTTTCATCCGTTTACGTATCTGCTTAGCAATGGTGTCAATCAAAGCAATCCTGCCTAGCTTACTCTGAGGAGCCCCATTTAAGATGGATTTGAGGGTTTCAGCTTCAGCCCGCCAAGCTGTTTCTAGCAAGTTTTCAGACACAACTGATCCAGATTGTGCTGATGCAATCGAAACTGATTGTCCTATTAGAGCAACCCACTCAATATCTGGAAGGTTTTTTGGGCCCTTGTTTGACAGAAGGGCCTGAACACAAGCTATAGTTTTCGCATCTCCAGTTGCTTGATCAATTTTGCTTAACACACCTACAGTTCTGGTCCCTACAGTGAATGGAAAAACATTGCTTATTAGAAACATGAATGGCAATTGTGTTATTGAGGATGTTTGCTTCAATTGAAAGACAGACCATCCGGGTCAATATCCTTGGCCAGCCTAAGAGCTCGAGACGATGAAACATCAGCCGCTTGCATTGCGGGTATCACAACTAGCAGTAGTGCATCATTATGCCCAGCATACTCGTTGATCTGAATTAAGACAATAATCAGTATGCTGCAACATACTGTAAGCAAGGATGACAGATTTAAAGAACTATGTATGTGGTGCTCTCTAAAGTAGATTAGTAAGAACAATGATCAAAAGGCTTCAAGGGGAAAAAATCAATCTACGAAAAATAACTGCCAACTTATGATGTTCCCAAGATAAAATATGTATGATGATGCAAAATTACAGAAGAACAAGTTGACGAGTAAAATCAACATATGTTAAATACCTACCATTGAATCATCCACAACTCGCTGGTCTATCCCAGGTAAATCGATCAGTTTTAGTGGGGGAGCTGAAAATAAAACAAGAAAAAGTATAGTGGAGGTGTTTACAAAGCACGATAATAAAATTAAAACGCAAATAGAAATAATATAAACAGATTTAGTGCAGAAACTAATCGAAGGGTACATCAACAGTAGAACACCAAAACATTAAACTGAGGGAAAAAAATAGAGCACTCATATTTCAGCAATTACACACATTACAAGATTCTTTTGTTACTTACTTCCACAGCACATACAATGCGACAGACCTACATATCCTATCCCAATTTTCAATTCTTTGCTGTTCCATGACTACAGGACAACTTCAACATGTCCTAAAATGTCAACATATCCACTATACCAGTCTATACCACACTATATGGTACGTGCATTGCTAACGGAAGGGTAAGCAGGTATAGGTTCGCTAAAATGATTAGATTACTCATGGACAAACCTGTGCTCGTCCGCAGCTTCAGATAAATCTCGTCTCCACGGCCCCTCCCCGATCCACTGGATGCACCCTTGCTGAGCCTATCCTGCAGCGAATGCCGCAGAGCGCCTGCACATCAACAAACAAGGCAAATTCAGCACCTGGTCAAACCTCAATGGATCAAACGAAGCAAGGTTGTGAGATCCCACTGACTTGCGGACACCTGCTGCGACTTGCTGTCGATCTGCAGCACGATGGACTTGCTGCTGAGCCCCGGGTCCCTCTGCAGGTCCACCACTATTGGCGCCCTCGTCGCCCCGTTCTCCCCCGTCGGCTGCAGCACACATCACCACACAAATCTAATGAAAAAACCACCGAGGGAGAGAGCAAGAGAGGACGAGAAAGCTGAGCTGCTCGGGTAGAAGCTCACCAGCACAGGGTGCCCGATGAGGCTGTTCAGCACGGCCGACTTGCCGGCGCCCTGCACGAACAGATCAGAACGGATCAGATCGGAGCACGAGCGGCGGATCGCGAGGGGGTGCTTTGGCGGCGGGCGAGCGGGCGGCGGTGCCGCCGATACTTACGACGTTGCCCAGGGCGACGGCGTTGAGGAAAGTGGAAGGGCGCCGCGGCGCGGCGTCGTCAGAGGGATCGTCGTCGGCGAGGAGCGACGCCGCCTGGCGCATGGACTCGGAGAGCTCCGACAGCTCCTCCATGGCCTCCATGGTCGGTCCCTCTCCCGACAGCTCCGAGATCTCGCGGGATCGGGGGCGGCGGCGGATCTCGCGGGGTCGGGGCGGCGGCGGATCTCGCGGGGTCGGGGCGGCGGCGGATCTCCCGGGATCGGGGGCGGCGGCGGAGACCTGGCCCTGACCCGACGCGGATTTGAAATCTGCGACGACGGGACGGGGATGGGATATTGGGATGCGATGGGAGAGACGAGACGTGGGGGCGGTGGATTTGGTCGAGAGCGAGCGACGGGAATGGGGGAGTCGTTTGCTTGCTTTGCTGCGAAGGTGCTCAACTTCGTGTCCGTCTCGTCTCGAGTCAGTGCGGTGGGGTTTGTGTCGGGCCCGTCGAGTTTCGGCTGATTCTGTGCGGAGGATTCGAATTTTTGTGCGGGATTGGGCCGCGCCGGCTCTGAGAGACGGGGATTAACTTTTCTTTTAGGGCTCATTTGGGAAGCCCAATCCCCGCAGGGATCCCAGCCTGATCCCTGGATTCGTGGGCCGCGCGGAAAGTTTTCCCGGGCCGAGATGCTGTTCCATTTGGAAGCCCATCGCGCCGGGAATTCGCGGCCCTTCCCCCGTCCAATCCCCGGGGAATTCATCCCCTCGCCCAGACCCGTGGAAGCATCGCCCGTCTCCCTCACGACGCCTCCGCCTCGCCCTCCCATCTCTCTCGCGTCACCTACTCCCACCTCCTCTCCGATGACGGCGCCACCCTCGTTGAGTCCTTCGCCCTTTCCCACCTCCGCCCGCGCCCCCCGCCTCCGTCCACCCTGGAGGAGCCGCTCCGGCTCCACGACGTCGTCGAGGCCTTCCACAACGAGGGCTAGTGGTCCGGCATCGTCTTCGGTACCGACCCCCTCATCGTCGCGTTCCCCATCACCCGCGAGGTGATCACCTTCCCGCCTCACCTCGTCCGCCCCCGCCGCGACTACGTAGACGGCCATTGGGTTTCGTCGCAAGCCGCGATTGTCGTCCAGCCGAAACTCGCCGTTAGGGTTTACGAGGTCAGGGACAAGGTGGAGGTCGTGAGGGACCGGGAGGTGTACGGCCACTCCTGGTTCCCGGCGACGGTGGCAAAGGTGATCGATAGGCTGAGCTACCTCGTGGAGTACTTCGATCTGGAGGAGGTGGAAGGTGGGGCGAAGGCGATGGAGTACCTGCATTGGCGGTTCATTAGGCCGGTTGTGGAGCACTCTCCACGGGAGAGGGAGTTCCAGCTCGGGCCTGGTGCTGCGGTGGAGGCGTATTGCGACGGGGCGTGGTCGCCGGGGGTGGTGCGCAGGGTTGTCGGAGAGGGTGAGTATGAGGTTAGCATTCGCGGCAAGGAGAATGAGCTGCTGCTGACGAAGGTGCCGGAGTTGCTGAAGCCTCAGTACAAGTGGAATGGCAAGCATTGGAGGATCGTGAGTCCTAAGGTAATACGGTGAAATCCACTTTGTAGCTGCGCTTGCTAGCTCGTAATTTTCGTTTGTTTGCTCTGGTGGATGATGTTGATACTGTAAACTTTGCTGCTTTCGGCCATTCATGGATCAGGATGAATTTGTTTGGTCTTGAATTGTTTCGATCTTTGAGTTAATGGAAGGAAATGAAGTTGGGTAGCATACCTTATACCGTAATTTCAGTTTGTTTGCTTTTATAGTCTTGTGGATGATGTAGATAATATAATCTTTACTGCTCTTGGCCATGCATGGATCATAGTGAATTTGTCTGGTATTGAATTGTTTGGCTCTTTGAGTAAATGAGAAAGAAAATGAGGCTGGGTGGCACAACTTATAAATTTATTTGCAGAGGATACTGGTCCCCTCAATCCCCTCCACACCCCACCATTTTAGTACTTTGAGACTAGATGACCATAATACTTTAATAGTTTAATACACTTTTTCTACAATCCATCAAACCTTCAGCCAAGCATTGTTGAAATATGCGTTTTCTGAGGACATGAGTTTCATTGTCTGGGGTTTTAGAACTATTTTGTTGAAGAACTCTCAACTTATGAAGGTTTTCTTGAATAATCAACTATGATTTTGATTTTGGTGATAATTGAATTTTGGATCTTTTTTCCCAGTTGGTATGCTCAATGTTGAATTTTTAAGAGTACTGCTAAAGATATTGACATACTCTCTCCCAAATACATGCAAGAACAATTTTTAAGAGTGGATATCTACACAACAAGACATTCTTTTGGAAGCTGCGAGGATTATCAAATTACATGGTTGATTCTGATTCTTCTAAAACTTCTATGTAGGGTAAGTATATTTCATTATTTGTTTGGATGGATCTGCAAACCAATTTTTACTGCAAGATAATGTATCTTACCCTGCTACGTCCATGCTGCATACTGTCGATGGCACAAGATGTTCTTGCCACATTCAGATTGTTAGTTTTGCTTCTGGAACTTGATTCTTGCTTAACCTACCAGAATCAAACATCTTGTGCAAGAACATCTTGAAACTTGTCCTGATTCTTGCTTAACCTACCAGAAGCAATATATGTAGTTTTGCTTCTGGAACTTGATTCTTGCTTAACCTGGATGCTAGGGTTTCAAGTCCTGATTCTTGCTTAACCTACCAGAATCAAATCCGTTGTTAGTTTTGCTCGTTGATGCAATATATGTAGTTTGATAAGCGATAGCTGCCACCTTTGGTAATCAAGGCTGCTGTTCCTAGCTAGTTATGATTTCGTAACTGCAGAGGAAGACACGGTAGACGTCTGAAAAGCGAAGACTGAAATTACATTGCAAGTTGGGCAGCCACCTGCCAATCTACTAGTTAATATTTTGCTGCAAGTCTGTGGTTCTGCTTGCTTTGGTCTGATGCTTGGTCTATTGCTTTGGTCTGATGCTTGTTTTTGATGCATCATTGGCAGGTGAATCTCGTTAGTCTGCAGAAGTACATACGTGGTGGATAGGAAATTTTGCTTGTCGTGCGAAGGCAAAGAGCTCTTGACTCCAGTGACCAGTCTTTCATGTCTTCAGACCCTCGACTCCATATAAGATTACTTTTTACTGCCTTTTCCTTTTGTAATGTAATAATGTAGAATATAAGGCAGAGAAACTGGTTTATCATTACTTTACTAAGTGCTTGTCGCATGTTGAGATGTTTGTTGATGCCGGAGTAATGGTTGCTGGATTACATGTATCACTTGAGTTGAGCATTTACAGGATAACGACTATATGATTTTGTATCGAGTAATATTGACTGTGTATAATCTTTGTCTGTCTCCTTATAAGCATAGTATAAGTTGTGCCTTGAATTGAACATATATTGACTATATGATTTTTTTCTTATTTCATTGCATTTTTTGAATGTTAGGGAATTTTACCCTTATGACTTCCAAATGATGATAGGGGATAAATTTCCCTTGGGGAAATTTCCCATAGGGAATGAGGGAGATTTAATATGTCTTCAAAATCCCATCTAGGGAAAAATTTTCCTAAGTTTTTTTCCCCTAGTATCCAAATGAGCCCTTACTGGAAAAAAATTCGCTAACCTCCGAAATCCGAAATTTCGTCCAAAATTTCAGAATTTCGGCCGAAGTACATTCAAAATTCAAAAATCAAAATTCAAATCCGGTTTGATTTTCACCGAAATTTCTGAAATTTCGCCGAAAATACCCGAAATTTCGCCGAAATTTCGGTCAAAATGAACTGACTGAAAATTAGGTTCCTGACACATTAGAGATGTTCCTGACACATTAGAGATGTTCTCATAAAATTTTCAGGTGATTATCAATTCTGTGGATTTTTAAAAAATTCAAACATTGGTACTGTCCCGATGAAACGTTGATCGGCAAATTTGAACCGGATGAAAAATAGTACAAAGGACGGTAGAACATTTTGAAATTTTTTATGGAGATTCCTAACATATTTATGATATTTGTGTAAAAATTTTAGATGATGATCAAATGTGAGGAATTTATAAAAATTCAAACATTGGTACTGTCTTGGTAAAGCGCTGAGCGGCAAATTTCATCCGAATGAAAATTAGAACAAACGAGCTTGTAAAATTTTGAAAATTTTTCTGGATGGTCCTAACACATCCATAATATTCTCATAAAATTTTCATATGATGATCAAGTGTCATGAATTTTAAAAAATACGAACAGTGCTACTATCCTGTTAAAAGACCGATGAACAATACATAGATTTAATTTAGCAATAAAAAGGTTTAAATTTTTTAAAAATTTTACATAAGGGTGGCAAGGAAATGGTTAATATCTCATAAAAATTTGGAATCATGGTCACGCTCCAGTGAATTTATAAAATTCGTAGAAGGCACAGTGTCATTTATGTTTTTTCTCTGTTTGATTTTTGAAATATAATACAACAAATTAAGTTTAGTGCTTACTGTATTGATAGATTTTATTGAGCAAATCAAGGAAGTTGAAATTTTTTGAAAATTTTATAGAATGGTACTGAGGAAATTCTTAATCTGTCATAAAAAATTTAGATGCTGAACACACTCGAGAAAATTTACAAAAATGTAATAAATTTACTGTCCCAATTATGTCCATTCTATTTTTGATTTTTTAAAGATAACAAATGATGTTAAATTATTTTGAAATTTTGTTTGTATGATTCTAAAGTTATAAGGATGGTACCATAAATTTTTTAGATCATTATCAAGCTTGTAAATTTTTTTTAAAATCTGACAATATTTCTGCCCAAATAATAAAAAATTTCAAAAAATTAGTTTTTCATCATATTTTCATGTAAGATCACTTTATTAGGTGTTATTGGACTAATTCCAGTCATATCCGGCCGAAAAAACTCAAAATCCGGATTTTAAACCCGAAATTACCCGAAATTTTGCCCAAATTGTACTGATTGAAAATTGGTTCAAACGATGTCAAAAAATTTGAAAATTTTCTTGTAGGTTCCTGACACATTAGAGATGTTTTAATAAAATTTTCAGGTAATTATCAGTTCTGTGAATTTTTAAAAAATTCAAACATTGATACTGTCCCGATGAACCGTTGACCGGCAAGTGCCATTTATGCTCATGCTTTCTTTGATTTTTGAAACATAGCAAATGAAGTTCAATGCTCTGTGATTTGTGAAACTTCCGAAAGAATGAAGTCCAGTGCTTAGTGATTTAATTGAGGGAACCAAAACTAGATTCAATCAATTGGAATCAATCTATAATTCTTCATGCAAGTAATTTGGTAGCATTTTGACTGAAATTTGGAGTATGAGTCACAGTTGCAATCAATCAATATTTATTCATCCCACCAAGAACATGCCAATATTGCATTTGGATAACAGAAATGTTGTGAAAAAAAGGATACCACAGAAACAAGTATTATCAACTTCCGTAATCATTTCATATGCTTACCATACAAAATACTTGCATGCTTACCATACAAGGCAGTCAACCAACACACACTTTGGTGAAAGAAGCATATTCTGAAAGAAACATGTTCAGTTCTTTATCATACCAATGTTGTTGCACAGTAAAAATATCAGAATTTAATAAATTAATTTAAGATATTTAAAAATTCAAAAACAGAGAGAATTGAAAACTAGTACTTTGAATGTCAGAATTTTTATAAATTCTCGAGAAATATTTTGAGCTGAAAATTTTACATAAGAATACTTAGCTCAAAGAAATTTGAAAAAAATTCAAAAAGTTATAAAAATATTTGAATTGCTGATAAATCCAAAAGCAAAATGAAAATATATACGAGTACATTGTCGAATTATTGTAAATTCGTGAGTAATATTGCCTCTGAAATTTATACAGTACGAAGATAACTCCCTATCCATTACACATTAAATTCATCAATAAATTTAAGACATGATTACTAACTGATTCAATGAATCCATCATAACTCTGTTCGCTGAATTGATTTTTGAAATATAATACAACAAATTAAGTTCAGTGCTTACCGCATTGATAAATTTTATTGAGCAGACAAAGAAAGTTGAATTTTTTTTAAAATTTTATATTATCTTCCTGAGAAATAAATTAATCAACAGTAAAAATATCAGAAATTAATAAATTAATTTAAGATATTTAACAATTCAAAAACAGAGAGAATTGAAAACTAGTACTTTGAATGTCAGAATTTTTATAAATTCCTGGAGAAATATTTGGAGCTAAAAATTTTACATAAGAATCCTTAGCTCAGATAAATTTTAAAAACAAAATTTCAAAAAGTTATAAAAATATTTGAATTGCCTGATAAATCCAAAATAGGAAATGGAAATATGTACACAGTACATTGTCAGAATTATTGTAAATTCTGTGAGTAATATTTGCCTCTGAAATTTATACAGTACGAAGATAACTCCCTATTCATCACTCATTAAATTTATCAATAAAATTAAGACATGATTACTAACTGATTCAATGAATCCATCATAGCTCTGTTCGCTGAATTGATTTTTGAAATATAATACAACAAATTAAGTTCAGTGCTTACCGTATTGATAGATTTTATTGAGCAAACTAAGAAATTTTAAATTTTTAAAAATTTTATATTATCTTCCTGAGCAATAAATTCATCAACAGTAAAAATATCAGAAATTAATAAATTATTTTAATATATTTAAAAATTTAAAAATAGAGAGAATTGAAAACTAGTACTTTGAATGTCAGAATTTTTATAAAATCCTGGAGAAATATTTTGAGCTGAAAATTTTGCATAATAATACTTAGCTCAAATAAGTTTTAAAAACAAAATTTCAAAAAGTTATAAAAATATTTGAATTGCCTGATAAATCCAAAACAGAAAATAAAAATATGTACACAGTACATTGTCAGAATTATTGTAAATTCTGTGAGTAATATTTGCCTCTAAAATTTATACAGTATGAAGATAACTCCCTATCCATCACGCATTAAATTCATTAACAAATTTAAGATAAGATTACTAACTGATTCAATGAATCCATCATAGCTCTGTTCGCTGAATTGATTTTTGAAATATAATACCACAGATTAAGTTTAGTGCTTACTAGCTGCATTGATAGATTTTATTGAGCAAACTAAGAAAGTTGAAATTTTTTGAAAATTTTATAAAATGGTAATGAGGAAGTTCGTAATCTTTCATAAAAATTTTAGATGATGATCACACTCGAGAAAATTTAGAAAAATCTAACAACTTTACTGTCCCAATTATGTCCATTCTATTTTTGATTTTTTAAAGATAACAAATGATGTTAAATTATTTTTAAATTTTTTTATGATCCTAAACTACTAAGGATGGTTCCATAAATTTTTCATATCATTATAAGTCATATTTAAAAATTTCTAAAAATCTGATAGTGTTTCCATCCAAAATTTAAAAAATCTCAAAAAATTAGTTTTTCATCAAATTTTCATGGAAGATCACTTTCTAGTAGGTTATTGGATCAAATCCGGCCAAATCCGGTGGTCAAAATTCAAAATCCGGACTCCAAACCCGAAATTTCGCCGAAATTTCCGAAATTACTGTAGCATTTTCAAAAAAAAAATTGAATTTTTGAATTTGCCCGGCTTCTACAATCTCGGGAGGGTCCTAAATCTGAAAATTCACCAAAATTCGCCGAATTTTTGACCCTTGCTGAGAGAGTGTTAGAAAACAAAGCCTAGTTCGTACTGAAATTAACCGGCGTCGGGTTGGACCGGGGTGTGAACCAAAAAAATCCCGCTTTCAAACTGGTCTGGTTATGGTGCTCCAATTAACGGTATCAACAGCCAATGATGGGGTTCAAGTGCATGCTGTGGCATCTAAACAAAATTGGGAAAGTATAAGATCATCTCTTTAACAGGTCAAATTTGTTAATTGAATTGGTTATGATTTTTGTAGTTTGGGATTTTTTAAGATCTTAGAACTATTTGTATTGTACTTTTAACAAATTTTAAATATATGTGTTGAATTTTATGATGTTACAAAATCATTATATAAGACTATACAATTATACGTGTGAAGTGTGTACTCTAAAGAATTTGTTCTAGTTCCATCGCTGCCACAAATGATCACTCCTACTCCCTTCATTCCAGAATATATATTATTCTAGCTTTCAAATTTAGTTCCTAAATATATGTCATTCTATAATTTCAAAATGATTCTTTACCATGTTTCCCTTCTATACCCATCAAGGGTGAATCCAAGGGGGAGGCAAACCCCACCCCCCACCCACCCACACACCGCCCGTAGGCTACAAGCCTCCATGGATGTTGGCTGAGTTGTAGAAAAAGGAGGAGGAAAAGGATGGATGGCAATGTTCTAAATAACGGTAAACGGTAACAAACAGTCACCCCACATTTTAGTATTTTATATAGTAAATGGTCTTGTGAACGGCTTTACTATTTAAAATTCAGATAAATATACACATGTGTTTGCAATAACAAAAAACATCTAATTCATCTTATTTCATGCATATAGAATAAAACTACTATGCCATCAATAATTGTCCACAGCAGTCGGTGACATGAAGAAAAAATATGATATGATGTGAATGTAATTAAAGAATCACAATTGAATGAATGCACAACTCAAGTGGTAATGAAAAGAAAAGATAGCATTCATCACATGTATGCCATAATGTTCCATGTAGTATAGCAATCTTGCAACTTTATCTAAACTAGATTAATGCACGTGCGTTCCTACGAAAAATAAAATTGGTAACGAAACATAAAGGTCAAGCAATAAAAGAAAATTGTGCTACAAGATCAAACATTTATTTCTTCCGATTACAAAAGTTTGTATGGTTTCTTCTTCGGTATGAATTAAAACCAAATATATTGTACGTAGCAATATATATTACCAATCTTAAAAATCAATCAATCATTTTTATCTCTTTTTGCAATTTATATTACCATCTTGCGTTCCTCTTCCTCTCGCCATGCCCGCAGCGTGCGCTCCTTGGCGCCGTCGACCTCGTCTTCCTCGTCGCCTCGCTCGTCCTCGTCATCCACCGCCTTTGCAGGGGCGACACGGGAGCTTCCCCCCAGCACGAGACGCTACTGCCAAAGCCACCACCATTCCGGACCACTGGCTACTACGCGGTCGCGCTCGGGGCATTCACCGTCTTCGCCGCGGCGTCCGCCGTTCTCCTCGCGCTCGCGTTCTTCCCCCTGCCGAGCACGCCATGGCGCGCTGTAGAGTTCGCCTTTCTCACCGCCCACTTCGTCGCGCACACTATGGCCGCGTGGTCAGTCGCCTTGGAGAAAGGGGTCACCGCCGCCGCCCAGCCTTTGCACCTCCACGTCTTCTGAATCGCCACCACTCTCGGCGCCGCGCTCTTCTCCGCTTCAGCGGTGGTCCGCTGCGCTGACGGTTTGCTGCTCTTTCCAGATAACCCACTCACCTTTGCCAGCCTACTCGTCTCCATGCATCTGGCGTACCTAGACATCATTGGCTTCACCGGCCATGACGTTGGAGCCCTAGAATAAACTTAGATGATAGCTCAATCATTATGACCCTAAAATATAGGTTAAAGTTTCATTTGTTGCTTTTAAGTATGATAATTTGGCAAACATATGTGATATATTGTCCTCCATTGTCAGCCTATTCTTTTATATGTAGCATGCTTGAAAAAAGTAGTAATGAATAAGAACCAAATTTGCAAAACCACTGCGTGCACAAACGTATATAGAGATGTAGCGAATTGAATTGGTCGCGGTTTTACAAAACCCGACCCGACCAAACCCGAATTGAAAAACCCGACCGAACCGAATACCATATCGGGTAAAATCTATACCGAACTGGCGGTGCAAAATCAACGGGTTTGTGTATCTGGTGGTAATAGATTGGGTCGGTGTGGGTTTTGCAAAATCCGACCCGACAAGAAACCCGAACCCAAAAACCGAAGTCAAACCCGACGGTGCAAAACCCGACCCCAAACCCGGCGGTGCGAACCGACGGTACCCAATGAGTATATCGGTATTTGGGTATCCGATGGGTACCATGGTGAAAATTAAAACCGAACCCGACCGAACCCATTTGGTGCCGACTCAAAACCCGGGTAAAATTAAAACCGAACCTCGACCCGATCGGTGCAAAACCCGCATAAATGCGAACCGCGGTACAATTGCCACCCTTAAACGTATAGGCTTCATAGGAGATGGAAATTATGCTACAGCCCTTCACAATGAGCATCAATCAAAACCAGACGGTAAAAAAATAAGTAGGATCGAGATAAGCACCCAACTTCAAAAGAACAGAACATAATTCAAAAACAAATTAGCAAGTTATGGAATAAAAATCATCCGCAGCATTTGAGACCCTTTGCCTTTTGGAACAACTTACTTCAATTTGCGACCCCAAAAATGCATCAAGATTAATCTGTACCGGCCAATTGATTTCGTGTCCTGAAATCAAACCCAAAAACTCTCCTAGAACCCCCTAAAATCTTATAATGATGGGAGTATTTCGAGCTCACTTTGAGTAGCACGTACTGGAGCTTGCATCCATGGCCAGCGGAGAACACGAAGAGGCCCCGGTCGAACCAACAGGGGTTCTTGGGGCTGAACCAGAGGAACTCATCAAAGAGGACGTGGCTTAGGGGCGCGCAGGCCATGGGGAGGCCAAGGTGTGGCTGGAGTTGGCCGAACACTACTCCGAATTAGCCAGCGCTGTTAGCGGCGGTGCAGGACGAACCGACTAAAGGATCAGCTGGACACTTCCCACGAAGTATGGCCTGACGGTGAGCTCGAGTCGATGCGGTTGGAGCCATGCGCAGGAGAGAACAGGCCAGGAAAGAACAGAAAGCACGGCTCGCGAGTCTACAAACCCTCATCGACAAAGCCAGCAATGCAGAAAGCAAGAACGCAGGAAAATGAGGAAGGAGCGAAATGGCAAAATAGGCGATAGCGCCGAGGTAGAGACGCACCGGCGGAAGCATGGAATGAGGACGGATGTGAGTCCTGCTGCTAATGACCGCCGGCGATACACTCGAGAGAAGAAGCGTTGCCTGCGGAAAAGAATAGGGACGGAGGCAACCAAACAGGCAAAAAAAACTGCCAGCAACCAAAACATGTCAGGCCACGTGCCATTCTCGCAAAAATCCGGAGCTGGAGGCACGTGAGGACTCAAACGCGGGACCGCGGGCTTGAGCACAAGGGAGCTAACTGCTGCACCACGCATCTGGAGGTGGAAGCCACCGACGACAAAATAATTAACAAGCAGTGAGTCAAGCGGGCAGACTTACGTGCGACGCGCAGCGTGTCGTGAAGGCGGACGCCCATGTTGCTACAAAAACGACGTGGACGCCGCGAACAAGCGCAAAAAAATTAGGCTTTAATATATGTATTATACTAGTTCAATGCCCGTACGTTGTTACGAAAAATAAAATTGGTAACAAAACATAAAAATCAAACAATAAAAGAAAATTGTGCTACAAGATCAAACGTCTATCTCTTCCGATTACAAAAGTTTTTATGGTCTCCTCCGACATGAATTAAAACCAAATAGATTGTACGTAGTATTTGTTTGCTTATCATCATATTAGAACATATTTAAAAATGATATTCTCGGTATACGTCCCAGAATATATGATCTCATCACTTAATCTAATACAATTAAGCTAATGTTGCTGTATGACAACATTGATATGCTGACAAATATAAGTTGGCTTCTCAAAACATGGTTCCAACATGCACGGAATTGTGAAGTATGCTAAGGCAACATGCTTGTTCCTTTTGTTTCTACAAAATATAGCTGTGTTAATTATAACTTGCCTGTGGATTTTCTTTCTAGAGAATATCAATATGCTAATTCAACTTCCAAGCACACCAACTTTGAACTCGTTCCTATTACTGCATTTGTGATGTTTGAGATGGTCCAGCATGCTTCTTTCTTGATGCTTTTCTTGTGATTGGTAGTCAAGAGGTTCAAGAGACAGGGAAGCGCTTGATGATCAATAACACACTGCAGTAAGGGAGAAATATTAATCATAACATAAAAGATGCCAAGTTAATCTTAGAAATCGAGTCCAGATTTCTCATCCTCAAGGCCTACATCCGACACAATATGGTACCATGAACCTAATTTAATTAATCCCATGAAAACAGCTATTGATTTACATGACAGTCAATTGCTAGTACAACATTTTACTATCAAACTACCTTTATACTAAATGCATATAGCATTAATCAAAGCGAGACAAACATGTGCACTTCATGGAGACACTCAACCATACATCACTGGTAACATAGTCCTCTGGATAACTCAGTTTCTTCTGGAATGAAATTTCTAAGATGCTGATCAGTTTCACATAAGAACTTTGCATAACAGGGCACAATGAACATTTTCATAACCTAGCTATTCTGTCATTTATCCCCATGACAACTGAGTTCCAAAATCATTGAAGGTTTGAATGTAGTTCCCTCTATAGAACGCATTATTCCCAATTTGAAATTGGGATCAAATCTTTGCCCTAGAAACCAAGGATATATGAGCAAACCAAGGTACATAATCATGCACATTGTCAAATTGATAAATTGACAAGAAATAAAAATACATCAAATGAAGGGGTAAAACCTCATATTTTTATCAAATATAATGTTAAACATTAAGCACCTAACACTATTTATAATGGTTTTGCATCTATAAGTTTTGAGTAACAATTATGAAAGAGAGACTACATGTAATTAGAATATAAGCAATACTTTGATGCCATCATTTTCATTATAAATCATTGAAGGATATTAGTATAAACTATATCGAGTTCTGCTATCTTATGTGACAACATCACGAAAGGTTAGGTGTTAAATCGGTAACCTAAGAAGACCATTAGCATGTAACTCAAAAGGCATATCGATAGACAACATGTAACTCAAAAGGCATATCGATAGACCAAATTCCACATAAAAGTTGAGGAAAAGCAGAACTCATAAGATCTAAACAAAATCTCAAAGACAAAATAGGTTCAAGAAAAGGACTCATATTTCTTTTCACGATTCCAAGTCCAAAGAGAGGATCTCATCTCACCATATCTACCACAACTCATCCAATTTGACAATAATAGCAAATAAGAAATGAACTAATTTTTCATCAAAGAACAACGCGAGTTCACATCATAGTTCCTAATTTGAATAGTAAAAGCAATCTACCATTGGCATGATCATCCCACCAAATAAAATAATTAAAAAAACATGCCTTGGGAGACCGACCTTATAATCAAAACTAAACATGCCTTGGGAGTAATGGGGCTCACTTGTCAACCGCCAAAACAAAAAAAACAAGATAGTTAAGAAATTAAACGAATGACACCGCTCTACATCAAGTATAGCCGATCTCATATGAACTCATATCGACTCACATGACAGGCAAAATTCCAACATTACAACTACCCTCTACATTTCCACTACACATATTAGTATAAACATAAATTACTCTACCCCCTTTCTTACATATTCTTTAGCTCTCCTCCTTGCTACACATCGACGGCGTAACTTGTAAATAATGACCAGAGACTCACAACGATGCATCGAAAGGATTGCCTAGCTCTAATTTACCTATTGCAACAACACAACAATCTGCGTTGCACCAACCAACAATCATCGCCCACAATCCTAACACTCGTAAGTCGAGCTAGGGTTGCAATCGGATCGATTTTTGTTGTACCGACCCAATCGCCGGACAAGTTCGGATCGGATTCGGATTTTTTTTTCGGATAATTTTCGGATTCGGATTCGGTTTCGGATATTTTATTTCGGATTCGGATTCAAGAGAACACTATCCGTCGGATCGGTATATTCCGAGGAAATTTTCGGATATATCCGAATACTAAGATTCGGATATCCGAATGTCGTTTGGCCTCTAGTCCTTACTCCTTACTTCCTTAGACTCTTCAGTCTTCACTCTCTTAGACCCACCCGAGACCCGACACTGCAACGCACATAACCCTAGCTCTCTGCCTCTCTCTCAGTCTCCAGGCTCCAGTAGCCCTCCGCGCCACCAGGCTGCCGCCCTCCCATCGCGCCGCCGCCTCGGTCTCTCCGCCGCAGCCCTCCGTGATCCGTCAATCCCTCCAGCCCTCCAGCTCAGCGCCCGGCCGCTCACGATCCGCCACCCTCCCGCCGCCCTTGGTAGTCACCGGGCCTCCCGCCACCGCCCACCGGAGCCCATCTCCCTCGGCCCTCCTCCTCAATACTTTGGCCGTGAGCCCTCGAGCCTCGGCGCCTGCTCAGGTCCTCCTCGGCGCCTGCTCCGGTCCTCCTCAAGACCTCCTCCGGTCCTCCTCGGGCCTCAAAGCCATCGGCAGCCAGAGCACCTCGGTGCACCTTTTAGAGCCCAAGGTTTTCTTCTTGTTCTTCTTGTTCTTGATGCTCTGTGATGGTTGGTTGTTGATCGTTCATGCTCTGTGATGGCTGATCTGTGATGAGAAAAAATATTCATGTGATGGTGATCTGTGAATCTGTGATGCTTGATATTGGGGAAAAAATATTCATGTGGGGAATGAATTCAACGGAAACCGAATGAGATTGTCGATTGAAGTGCAAGAGGAGACAATATTTCAGATCTGAAAATGCGTGAAAGCTATATTTGTTATGCTAATAAAGTTGTGATGGTGATATGTCTCATGTAATCGATATATAATTATCACATAAACCTAATGGAATTATTGGGTTATGAATTGATTAGTGATGTAATCATGTAAAATAACATGACATGCGGATGCACGAGTGAATCAACTCATTTATCTCATGAGTTTATGTTAGCTATGTGGCAAGCACCAACAAAGAGAAAAATAGAAATAATTGACAAAGTTGTATTACGGTGATAGGTTAGTCTTATAGATATGGTTGGGGACTTGGGGCCATGAAAGATGATTTGAGTAGCCTTGATATGTTCCAACTAGAGTATTAGCGATAAAAATGCACTTTTGTTGGATCAAACTCAGATCATGCCACGCTAGTAACTTTACAAAGATATTAGAATTGAAATAATTGAAGTGAAACAACCATGCTTTAATTCTTGGTATAGATTGCATGAATAGGGCTTGCATTACTTACTACCAAGACATGAGATTATTCTATCGGTTGTAGCATGGTCTTTGTTGAATTTTAGCGGCCAAGGTAGTATAAAATAGCATAGTGGTGATCCAACTCTTGCCTGAGTTCTCTCTCTTTTTTTTAACTATCTGATGTAACAACGACATACTTATCCCTTAAGGTTGTAAAATGGAATTTGTTGTTTCATTGATTAAAGTTTCACAATGCCAAATCAACTTCACTTTGTTAAGTATTCACAATAAGAAATCTGTGACAATCACATCCTACCCATGACCACTGTCCTATGAGATCAAAGGGTTAGGTGTTTGTTGAAAAGTAGATGACAACCATCCCAACTTGACCATGGCGAGCAACATACAAGCAAAAGAGAGAACACGCATGAGCATGCTTACGAGAATAAGCATGGCACGACCCAATTGTGCATAATTATAGGGAATCGTTTTTTGCACAACATGCTTCGATTAGTGCTCCAAAGGAGGATGGTTATCCTTCCAAGAACCAATGTTTCCATAAGGATAGAAAAAGTTCATTCTTGTATGATATTATCCTAAACATATATACACGGCTACTACTTCACTTCAAACAATTTTACGGTTAATGGGAACATTACATGATTAAGTCGATAGCAAATACAAATGGAGGAAATGATCTGTCAATGGAATGCTTTACGCCATATAATTCTACTTTTCTAATCATTTAAGTGGCCTTCACCAATCATAACACTTCCTAAATGGAAGTATGGAACTAATTCTAGAGCCGACACACTTCCTAAATGTAAATAGGCGCAATGGGCGAGGCGATTCAAGGCCCATCTCGGGACAAGAACCGCTTCAATTAAGCTCTAGAACAAGAAGAAAGGGAGGCAAGGTCACGAAGTACTTACATGCCTTGTGTAACAATTTTTCGATCCAAGAACTTTCCTTCAATCGAGAAAATGGTTATGGCTTTTTGTACATGTAGATCTTTATATTGGTTTTGCATGGATGACGGTGTTAATCTAGTTGGTAAGTTAGGCAATGACCCTTTGATAATCCTTTTGATTTGTGTCATCTAAGCATGTTATCTAAGCATGAGTTAATAGCTTTGATCATGTAATGATATGCGCTTTGAACATGATTAATATATCGTTTGCAATCTTGTTTTGTTTGCTCCAATCCAAGCAGCCTAAATTATGCATGCATTTATCTTCGTAATTTTGGTTACGTGATGCTATCCTTTCACATCACCGCTTATATGGTACTAAAATCATTAAATCATGAACTTCAATGAAGAAACATAAGCCAAGATTGTGTAGAAACATTCAGATGATATTTTCTCTTATTTAGCATATGACAAAATTTATAATCAACCAGTTATTCCTTTGCAGATAAGCCATGGGTCAGGCACTCGGTTTGATACAGGTGGATCAAGATCAATCGACTGTAGTCTGTAGCCATCAAGGAATCTTTCAGAAAGTTTGATGAGGTCCTGGATGCCACTCCTTACCAGTTACCATGGTGTATAGGGGTTAGGGAAGCAAATTGCTGGGTATCTCTCATTGCGTGTGCAACAACTTGATGTCCGCTGTGAAACAAAAACTAACTGGAAGTGCCTGGAGTAGCTTGTCTGTATTCTTCATTCTTTATACTTCACTGGAAGTGCCTGCAGTAGCTTGTCTGTATTCTTCTTTCTTTATACTTCACTGGAAGTGCCTGGAGCAATTGCCAATTTGCCATGCATGATCGCCTGATCGGAAAATACTTCTACTAAGTTTTGCATTTTGTTACATATTGTTGTTCGCTTATTATATCCCACTTTGAATATCTCAGATGGAATATCTCTGTTTTCTCCTTTGAAATGGGATATTTATGCATCAAACATGTTAATCTGGTTGTTAAGTTATGGTCATATTATCGTGATATTATTTACGTACCGTTCTATATTTTGTAACTTTCCATTTGTGTACCGTTTAAATTGAACGTGCTTTTTTAACTTTGTTGGATTGTCCAATAAAATGACTTACTAGATTGCGATAATCTTGTTGCATGTTGCACTTATACGGTTGGTTAATTAGTACTATATGTGTGCTTTTTGCGATATCTGTTTTCGCGCGTTATCCGATAAAATTATTCGACATCAGATCGATTCCGCTCCAGATTCGATTCAATCATAACCGATATTATCCGTGCCGTATTCGTATCCGATACTATCCGAATCCGATTCCGAATCCGATAAAAAATATGGTTTAGGATATGGAAAGAGCGATATCCGTCCGAATCCGATCCAATTGCACCCCTAGTCAGAGCTAGCTATCCACACTCAATTACGCTCTCTGTCGATACTCTTCACAATTCAACCGTGTCTCCTCTTCTACCACGAAAAAATTTGTACGAGGCTACGACCTGTTGAGATCCCCAATTCCAGCAGTCCTCACTTCAACCCCGCACCAGATCCTCAGCAATTCGGTGGTACGAGAGAATTTCGAGCTCACCAGACCGGTGGTCAGAGGAGGCGAGGCGATCATGTTGTCGATCTCGGCGGTAGTGCCTCCTCATCGTCTGAGTCACGGTGGCAGTGCCGGAGGCCATCCCGAGCAACAAATAAACTAATAAAGATCCTCAACAATTGGCAGTATGAGAGAATTTGAGCTCACGGACCGGTGGTCGGAGGAGGCGGAGGCGATCGCCGCCGTCAATCTCGACAATCGATCGATCACCGATCCCGCCAAGACGCACTGTTGTTACAGCGTAACTCGCGACAAGCGTTCCATCAAACACCTATCGAACGAAAGATCAGGGAAGGGGGTGGAGAGGGGCGGCGCAGCGCGGCGCGGCGCCTACGTACCGAAGAACTCACTGGCGATGGCGGCGGGGCCCCGCAACGTGATGATATCCTTGGACGCTGTCCTCGACGCCATCTCTCCGCCTCCTCCGTCACCCTCACGGCCGCGCCTTGCGGATCCGCTTCGCCTTCTCCACTTGCGTGCAGTGTGCCTAGAGGTCATATTTCTTCAACAACCGGAGATTTGCTTCCTTCGGAAGGGCATCAAGGCAAGAAGGAAAGCACCAGGGAGGAAGGAAAGCAGCACGGGGGGACGATCCGGATCGGATCGGGAGGCGGCGGCGTGGAGCCGGAGCGAGGATCGCGCGTAGAGGGGCGATCAGGAGCAAAGAGAGGATTGCGGCGCAGTGGACGATCCGGATCGGATCGGGAGGGGCCGAGGATCGCGGGGGCAGGATTGGGGAATAGGGACGCGGGGAGGAAGGAGGCACCGCTGAGCCGAGCGAGTATCGCGGGCAGGATTAGGGAATTGGGTAACGGGAATGGGGATTCGCCTCAGGAACACATGGCGGGAGAGGGGGGGCGGAGAAAAACGGACCGCTGCCACCAACTGCAAATTAAGAATAGTAGAGATTATTCGTATTGCATCAGAATGTTGATAATCAGTAGAACAGTAGAAGAAAACGACGCAAGCTAGTTGAGCGTCAAAGTTCTTCCTGTCTACTCCTGTGCATGTGTGTATTTGTGAGGAACACAAGTGAGAGATAGATAGGAGTCGTGTGATTCAACTCCAACAAAGTTCGCGGCGACGGGCCGACGGCCGTCGCCCAGGTGCCAACGCAAGACGTCCGCGACGCCGCCGCCGTCGACGAGAAGCGAGACAGCCGCCGACTCTCTCTCCCGCAAAGCGGCGCCCGACCCATGTGTGGACGCAGATCGAGGTGATGACCATCCGCGACCGCCTTACAAGCTGAAGAACAAAGGCCGCACGCGCGTCCGAGATTGTCGGATCGATTCTGGAGCCGGTCATTCGGTTGGGCGTACCATCGCCGCTACCGTATCTTCTTACTCCGAGCACGACCGGCGATGGCGAGCCAGCTACGCACGACGTAAGCAACTGCGGCAGAATATCGGCGTGGCTGGCGTTTACCAGCGACCGACCGCCGATCACGAGATGGGAGTGTTCTTCTCGCCGACGCTTTCAGCCCTAAGCACCGCCGTGCTTTCGAAGCGCAGAGGTTGAGCCCATCGGCGCAGCAGAGGAGGAGGCTCTCGACGAACCGGAAATACGTCGTCGTGGCAATGGCGTGCAGCACGAAATGTTTAGCCTGCACCGAGCGTGATGGGGACGGGTGTTCCCGATCTTTCGATGAGATGATGATCGTCGATTTGGGGGTGTTGATGGCACCGATCTAGGGCTTCCTACCAGCGGGTTGGGAGCTTCAATCGCATTGCCAATCCACACGATACAAAATCCAAGCGATCAATTGTTCTGCAAGAAATCGAGAACCCGCAAGAACAAAGCATGAAGCAATCTGAATAGATAGTATTGAAATCAAAGCGAAACAAGTTGAGGTTCGTTTCTCGGCTCAGGCGGTCTAGTCGACACGCAGCAAAAACACGAGGAGGGGCGCACGGGATCTACCAAACACAACAAAACCTCGATCTAAAGTGATGGTGGCGGCTAGTTTTTATAATGGGGAAGAGAAAGGATGGCCAAAGGGTGGCGGCCAAGGTGGAGGCGTGCTAGGGTTTGCTCCCACGTCCTCAACCTGGGCCTAGGCCCTCCAACAAATTACAAGGCCCACGGCCCAAATAAGGTGGCGCAGCACTGGCGAGATTCGGACTGCTTGATTGTTCAGTGATTTCCCGATGTTCCATGAGGAATTTGGCCTTGGGACCAGATGCATTGGAAAGGTTATCTCGATATCTTTCAAACGGGTGGTCGCACACTAAAAACGGAGTCCGGGAGCCCAAGTTATGTCCGTTTGAAGTATCTGCTGCTCTGGATGGCCGAACCAGACTCGGAGACAAATTGGGCTTGATCTTGGGCCATCCCGAGGCATGGGCCATCCTTGGGGTGTGGGATTGAGGTGCCGGTCCACTGAGGAAGTCTCGATGGGCTGAGCATGTGGATTGAGGCCTCCATGCGACTTAGAAAAACGCGCGCGGCTTGAAGTAGACGTCGAGAGGAAGGAGAGACGGCGGTCATGCACATGTTGGCGATGTCCTCATCATCCTCCCTTCTTGAATTGGAGTCGTCCTCGACTCCTTGACATCTCTGTGAAAGGTTAGTGGAAACAACAGCGAAACAACAAAGTAAATGTGAGCCGTCCTTTGTCGTCAAAGTAATGGGGAAGAACAAATGTAAACCACGATGAACCATATAATCTCCTTTCTCATTATCTTGGCCAATAACATGAAGAATATTTCTCTGTAAGCATGGCAAATTGCAATGAAGAGCAAGTTTCTCCTCTAAACTATTTAGATCACATAGAGTTTTAAATTCAATGTAACCTAAAGTGTCTAAAGAAGACATCAATTTAAGCTCATCTTTTTCTCTAGCGATGTGAAGAACATGTCTATTATCAGCACAAGTAAAAGTTTCATGTTGATTTACTAGTTGTGGAGTTGATATAAGTGAAGCATTACCGCACAACTCTTCTTTATCACAAGAACTAGCAATCATATCTTCTTGTGACAAAGGAAAATCACCTATGAGTTCCACTAATGGTTGCTTTTTGATAGCATGAGTAGTAGACAAATTTAGCTCATAAATATTCTCACCATGTGCAGGTGCATCACCTTTTTTATTACCTTGTATGTCCTCTTCAGTTGATGTAGGTGTGATTTCAATGGTTTGACCTTCATTTGCACATGTGGCAACAATGCTCTCATCTTTCTCCTTTTTCTTGTCTTCATTCTTCTTCTCTAAGCAATGCTTACCTTCCTGCGAAGTGTTAGATACAAGAGAAGAAGCAGCAATGTAGTGTCTCTAATGAAGCTAAAAATTCTTTCAATGATTCAAGTACCATATTTTCAGCTCTAATGGCACATTTAAACAATTGTGAAAGAGAATTATATGTGTCATCAATGAGAATATCCTGAATCTTTTTATTTAATCCATTAAAAATCTATTTTCAATTATCTCATCACATTCATTTAACCCACTAAGTTTTAACAAGGTTTTAAATTCTCTATAGTATTCCTTTACCTTCATCTTACCTTGTTGTAAATGTTTCAAATCAATAAAAGCATCGAACTCATCATATTCTTCATATCCATCACTAGAAGGAGATGGAGCAATTGCAGTACACTTCTTCTCATGGCGTCTGGTGATGTGTCCTGTCATTGTTAGTAGAAGAACAAGAAAATACACAAGTATATATTTTCCTATCAACTACTAGGTGGTATGAAGTGGCAAGCCTCACACACGCTCAAGCTTCTACCAAGTTCTTACAAGTCCTCGATGTGGCAAGCGATTGCAAATTCCGGAACCTGTGTGGTCAGAAGATGGTGGACCTTGGACAGGCAATAATATGTAGCAAAGGAGGAACTAGTACCACTTGATCCAAAGTAAGCTGAAAAATCGCTCAAAATCGAGACAATGCTTTGGTCCTAGGCTGGACCGTGCTAGAGACGCCGAGCCTAAACACCAACGATGCCACAGAGACGCAATGAGAACGACCACAACACAAAGCAAGCAGCTAGGGCTCCTCTCTTTTCTTTTCTTTTCTTTTTTTTTTGATTTTTTTCTTTCTCACAGCGCTCTTTTGTTGCACTGGCCTCTTTTATTTTGTTCTCCTTTGCTCACAGAATTTCTTCTCTTTTTTTTGCGGTGGATCAAAAATCAGCCTGACAAAGATTGCAATTTTTCTCACTGTTCAATGCCGAATTAGGAGATGTCTATATTGTCAAAGACAATGCTGGATCTGATAGGAAATTTCGTGATCTTTCGAACGAGTCCAAGGACGTCCAAATCCGAGTTCGTACGCAGAAGTTATGACTGTTTTACTGCAGCAGTCACAAAATTGCACGCGAGAACGAATTGGAGTAGGTTTTGGAGTTTCCTTTTGGGCTTGGCTGAGTTAGGGAAGTGGTGGGGCTCGACCGGTGGATGTGGAGGTGTTTTGGCAGGTGGAAATTGGGAAACTCTTACAAGGAAATCAATCCGCTATTTTTGGTGATGATCAACCAAAATTTTGGAAACCAATCTGCTATTTTTTGGAACCGATCCACTCTTTTGGAAGGTAAAAGCTTTGTGATATGGTAGGTTTGGGGCTGCGGCGCTTGTTGTTAGCGGCGGCGAGATGGTGGCGCGGACAAAGGAAGACACGATGAGCGAAAAACACTATGACAATTACGTGAGCATGTAACTCAAAACTCTAAAGGAACTAGACTCTAAAACCAAAGAAAGACACGATTATGCATCCGACGATTCAACAAATCAAGAACAAGTAGTAAAAGTTAGGGCACAAATTGGCTCGGATAGAAAACCAATCTACTAATTTTTTGCGGTTCTTTTCTCGACTCTAGGTGAAAAATCAGAATTGAGGGAAATCTCACCGAGCAACCTTGAGCTCGATACCACTTGATGGGGACGGGTGTTCCCGATCTTTGATGAGATGATGATACGTCGATTTGGGGGTGTTGATGGCACCGATCTAGGGCTTCCTACCAGAAAGTTGGGAGCTTCACAATCGCATTGCCAATCCACACGATACAAAATCCAAGCGATCAATTGTTCTCGCAAGAAATCGAGAACCCGCAAGAACAAAGCATGAAGCATTCGAATAGATAGTATTGAAATCAAACGAAACAAGTTGAGGTTACGTTTTTCTCGGCTCGGTCGGTCTAGTCGACACACGCAAACACGAGGAGGGACGCACACAGGTCTACCAAACACAACAAAACCCGATCTAAAGTGATGGTGGCGGCTAGTTTTTATAATGGGGAAGAGAAAGGATGGCCAAGGGGTGGCGGCCAAGGTGGAGGCGTGCTAGGGTTTGCTCCACGTCCTCAACCTGGGCCTAGGCCCCTCCAACAAATTACAAGGCCCACGGCCCAAATAAGGTGGCGCACAGACCGCGATTCGGACTGCTTGATTGTTCAGTGATTTCTCGATGTTCCATGAGGAATTTGGCCTTGGGACCAGATGCATTGGAAAGGTTATCTCGATACCTTTCAAACGGGTGGTCGCACACTAAAAACGGAGTCCGGAGCCCAAGTTATGTCCGCTTGAAGTATCTGCTGCTCTGGATGGCCGAACCAGACTCGGAGACAAATTGGGCTTGATCTTGGGCCATCCCGGAGGCATGGGCCATCCTTGGGTGTGGGATTGAGGTGCCGGTCCACCGAGGAAGTCTCGATGGGCTGAGCATGTGGATTGAGGCCTCCATGCGACTTAGAAAAAAGCGCCGTGCGCCAGGAAGTAGACGTCGAGAGGAAGGAGAGACGGTCATGCACATGTTGGCGATGTCCTCATCAGAGCGGATGAGACCCAAGGCCATCGACTGCTTGTACCGCAGGGCCGCAGCGACGGCGTACGGGTCGTGGTGCATGTCCGGGCATGGCGCCGCCTACCTCTGCGTGCGGAAGATTGACATGTTTTAATTTCTATTATATAAAATTATAGATTTTAGAAGAACTTGTATCACAAAAATATAGGTTTTAGAATTAACATTTTTTAAGATCTAACGAAGGTGAGTCACATAGTAACCTTATGTACGAAAGTGAAACAGGAGATATGAGCATGTGAAGTTGCTATATAAGTCTACACTGTTTGATTCGTTACAAGAAATAGTATATTCTAAAATTTATAATTTTATAATACAAGTTCTTCTAAAATATGTGGTTTTGTGAATTATGAGTTAAAAACTCGTAGTTTTCTAATAATTTGTATAAAAATTTGTTATAGTTTGTAAAATTTACTCTAAGATTTTACATCTTGCTGGAGGTGACCCAGTGCCCCATTTTGTAGTGTAGTACTTCAGCTTTTGCAGCTGTTAGTAAGTTGGTTCCTTCTTAGTGGTGCATAATGACAGACCCATGATTTGCCAATTTCGGAGCTGCTGCAACCAACATGAGTTCACCTTCAGGAGGATCTTCCATATCACCAGACATGTCCTCTGACTGAGAATCAATCTGCAAGGCGTCCAGAAGTTCCTCAATAACATGCAAAGAGACACGATCTGGGCACGTGTGGTTTTTACTCCACTTCTCCCCACAGGTGAAACAGAGACCATGTTCCTTCCGATAAGTTTTCAGAGCAGTTAGTTTGTGATCTGATTTGCCAGGTTCTAATTTCTTTGGGCCTTCATTCTTCTTGAGTTCTTCGAGCTTATCGCTTAACTTCACTCTGTCTTGCCCACCCGTGATCTTGGGATAAGGTCTCTGATTGTCCACACGCCCCGGCCCTTTTCTAAAACCCATCTCTTGTTCATCTTCCTGTAATAAAGCCAAGGCACTCGCAGTGTCCACATCAGGAGGTCGATGCAACCAAATTGCTGAACGAATATGACTCTGCAAGCCTTCCAAATACTCATGCACAAAAAAAGTTTTGTCCAGCGTGGGATTGTACAACCATAGGTGGTGACGCAACTGCTCAAATTTGTCAGTGTATTCGGACACGGTTCCAGTCTGTCGGAGAGTTCTCAACTGCCTCCGATAACTCTGATACTTATCTCTTGTGAACTTCTCACTAACCAATCGACACAGTTCACCCCAATCTTCAATTCTTCCCCTGCTCTCCACCTTCTGCAACCATAACGCTGCTGTACCCGTGAAATTGAGTGCAGCAAACCTTGTTTTCAAACATTCTTGCACCCCAAACACCTCAAAATACATCTCGCACCTCTCTTGCCACAACCTCGGATTCTCTCCATCAAACTTCAGGAATTCCATTTTCGGCGTAGGATTTGGACTCGCTCTGTTCTGTAAGGCCCCTTGACGCTTTTCCTCAAACACTTGGGACACATTCCTCACCAGCGGAGGAGTTCCCAAGATCGGACCACACGGAGGAGGTCGGAGAATCCCATCATGGTTAACCATCTGGTGACCTTCCTCACGCCGGCCACTTCCCCCTTGCCCATGATCCCCCACAAAGGTTGGAGATGAAGATCCAGAGTTCACCTGATGCATTCCTGCTTGGAGTGGACTCTGCGTCGGCATAACGTGCGCTCCCGCCCCTATGTTCTTCATCTCCAGAACCTCCATTCGATTCTCAAATCTCCGCTGATTCTCCACGACCTCTCCCAGCGAATCCTTGAGCCCTTTAAATTGATCACACAACTCTTTCAACATAGCCGCTGTTGCTTCACCTTGTTCTTCCATCGTCGCCAGTGCCTTGGCCGTGTTCTCCTCAAACGGACTTGTCTTTCTCCTCGGCGCCAGCGTTGATTCGAAAGGCACAAATCACACCAGCCAAGTTAACCAGACTCGGTAACCCAAAGGTTTATGCGGAGATTCTCAGGATCAAATGATCAATCCCGATCACTTCCAACCCTCGTCCGGAACTTTTTACAACTCGGCTAGAATGATCGAAACGGCTCTGATACCAATTTGTAACACTCCTGCTAATGTGCTACACTGGTTGCCCAGATCATACAAGCAAAATAAGTATGAAGAAGGGAATTTGGAAATCAGGAGAAGAAGAAGAGATGGGGAATGCAGAGTTGTATATCTTTTAGCAGGAAAGTAGAAGCCAGAAAAACGTTTATCGTTCTCTCCAAGTCACAGACCTTATATACTCGGCCAGAACGCAAACCCCTTTCGCTTAAACACACATGGGCTTGGCCCAACTCACGCCACTTACAACCCAGCCTTACGTATTGACTGTATGACTATGTGCATTATGTATGAGACTTATGACATCTTCCTGCTGGACGTTTCCCCTAAGCTGCATTGCCAGCGGATGAGACCCAAGGCCATCGAAATCGTGCTGTGGCAATGGCGTGCGGCAGTTTAGCTGCACCGCGGATGAGACCCAAGGCCATCGATTGCTTGTCGTGGTGCATGTCGTCAGACGGGTCGTGGTGCATGTCCGGGCATGGCGCCGCCTACCTCTGCGTGCGGAAGATTGACATGTTTTAATTTCTATTATATAAAATTATAGATTTTAGAAGAACTTGTATCACAAAAATATAGGTTTTAGAATTAACATTTTTTTAACAGATCTAACAGTGTGAGTCACATAGTAACCTTATGTACGAGTGAAACAGGAGATATGAGCATGTGAAGTTGCTATATAAGTCTACACTGTTTGATTCGTTACAAGAAATAGTATATTCTAAAATTTATAATTTTATAATACAAGTTCTTCTAAAATATGTGGTTTTGTGAATTATGAGTTAAAAACTCGTAGTTTTCTAATAATTTGTATAAAAATTTGTTATAGTTTGTAAAATTTACTCTAAGATTTTACATCTTGCTGGAGGTGACCCAGTGCCCCATTTTGTAGTGTAGTACTTCAGCTTTTTGCAGCTGTTAGTAAGTTGGTTCCTTCTTAGTTCGTAGCTGCGTGCCACATGCCCAAAAATGGCATTTCACGGTCGAAATCGCACGCAGGCCTGATCAAATCGGATTGTATAGTTAAATGATTGTCTCGTGTCATGTGTCGTATGAGGGGATGGACAGGTCACAAGTTGATTGGGCGCACATGTACGAATATAGCCATGGCCTTGGTTTAGAGCTTGTTTGTTTTGAATTCTTTAAAAGTTGATTTTATATTGTGGTTAAATGATTGTCTCGTGTCATGTGTCGGGGATGGACAGGTCACAGGATGATTGGCACACATGTATGAACTTGGCCATGGATCCTTGGGTTAATGATCTGTTTGTTTTAGCTTTGGATTCTTTAAAAGCTAATTCTAAATTGTGGTTATAGAGAAACTGATTCTCCAAAAGCTGAAAGCAAAACCACATATAAAGTAGAGTGTAGATTCTAGCGTATATGAGTAGGCTGAATTATGAGAATCAAATTCTAGAATCAGACTGTTTATTTTTTATTCTGTTTTTAGAATCAGAATCTAAAATCAAAACTTAAAACAAACGATAGTTGAAGCTTGCATGCCGCTGCGGCGCCGTCAACCGAAAATGGCGTCCGATCCGTGGATATACTGCTTGCCGTTTGGCGCGCTCGATCTGCCGTGATACGAACGAACCACGACCCAATTGCAGGCAATCGTAACCATCGAAATCGAACGCAGCCGTGCATGGGCCACGTACGTACGAGGTCCAAAATTGATTGCTCCGGCATAAATTATAGGGTAAATGGCACATGCGGAGATTTATAAAAAGATGATCGGTTCAGTGCAGGTTAATTACTACCGTTGACGCGTTTAAGATCGAACCTTTGACGGTTCTGCACTTTCGGATGACCACGTACTCGTTTTCAACAAAGGAGATGCTTGTTGCGGTCGATGTTACGTTGAATCCGAAGTCCTAATTCCTAAAGAACAAGGAAACTTGGCAAGCTTTGCCTAATCTGACTGGGATGAAACTGATGAAACAACAATTGCGTTTGCGTGGGTAAAAGAACATCCCATACAGAATCCCACTCTGCTAGGGGCCTGAAATCCGCCCCTAGCTCCCAGTAATTAACAGTACAGGGTCCTGTGCGATGTATATTAATGTGGAGTGCAAGTAGAGCATGTGTTCACAAACGAACCACGTGTAAGTACGCATTCATCTCAAAGAGAAAAGAAAGAAAGAAAGAAAGTCTCTGTAGGAATTGTGATAAGCACAAGGAAGAAGCAAACAACATGTCAAATGTTATGGATAGATGGTTACATCGGTTGGGAGCTACCACAGCACGCAGAATGCCAAGCCGGGCCCGCCGATGCGCACAAAACCATCAGCAGCAGAACGGCAGCGACGTCGAGCCGAAATACGGTGGCCCGCCGAGATTGCAAGAGACGGGGGGCCAAGACGAACACCATGGGTTCTGATCTATGCATGTACACCCATGGCAAATTTCATAATTGCACCCGCATTATTCACTCTGCGTATAAACCGTCGACTGTCACGTATTCACTGTTTGATCCCTGCTAGTTGGTTGCGCACTTCACATGCTGTCATTCTTTAATCTATTAATCCTATCTTGTCTAGCTTCCCTCGACTTAACACTTGATTTTGTATTTATAACTACGAGCTGGCTTAATCCATCATGCTAATTGTAAAAGAGGCATAGACTTTAACTAAGCTGTAGTTGACATGGAAGGAACAATATCGACCGGCATCATTCATTCGTTCTATAAAATAAATACTCAAGTAGCTACTCCCTCGGTCGAAAAAGAGTGGCATTTTCTCTCTCTCCCTCAAAGGAGTGACATTTTGAAATATGTATGATCAAACTTTATATTCTTTGACTTCTATATCTTAGGATGTGTTTAGTTACTTGTACTAAGTGGTATATATATGAGATGATTTAAAGAAGAAAATCATTCATATATTTAGTTATTTGAATGAAATCATCCCATCCTAGATGGTGAGATAAATTTTAAAAATATTTCCTATAAATACCGAACCATTACATTTATCCAAAATAATAGAACTAAAAGGTATAGAACTATCCTATTCCATTCAGCCTCATCCCATCAACCAAACATATCTTTTACGAATACTAGCCATGTCCTCGTACGATGCAGCGAAAACTTAATTTACGATAAAAAATTATTTGCAAAGAACACTAACCTTATCTGAATAATAATGTTCATTCTGAATGTGCAATGGTTAAATATTTAAATCAATTCATCGAAGCACACAAATTTCAAGCACCTGTTTATAAGCTCAGCTTAAAATTATCTTTAATTTCACAAACTTAAATAATAACATCACAGTACTTGGAATTGTAAATTTGTTATGCCATAATTCGAGATCGATCGACCGAAAGAGGCATCACTTGCTGCTCCATGGGCACAAAGACATTGAAGAGGTAGGCATCATCTGTATATGGCTACCACTATCAGCGGCATGCGTGGCTAGTATGATTTGCTCCGGTCATATCATAGCTCCACTCCATCAACCAGCTCCACCGTCTTCTCGCCTCCCCCGCGAGTGCCTCCCACAACTTATTGATATCATCCACCGCGGCAACCTCCAACAGCACCGTCAGCCTATCTCGCCGCCTACCACCGGTGACATGCCCCTATGCCGCATCGACGAGATCAGGAAGGTCGCCCATTACCTCCGCTCAACGGATAAACTCAACACATTTGCAGGAGAGGCAAGAAGCGGTGGGGTTATATAGATTCAGCAACCGAGGAGATATCTATAGAATCTAGATTAAGAAATCATCGAATAAAGAAGGCAACAAAAGGGAAAAAGGCGAAAAGAGACCCAATTCCATGAATCGGAACTCTACTTCCTTCGGAAGGGAATCAATCTATCCAATCCGAAAAGCATCGGGAGCAATTGCCGCCGATTCGAATGCTAGATCAATGGGAGAAAAGAAATCAATAAATGAGCCATGCATATTCATTTAACTCCCGTGACGGGATGAGCCAATCTAATTTACTGGGGTGGTCATTACCTGCTTCCCACTTAGCTATATGGGTGCGCACACGTGTCGGGGTGAGGGTAGAGAACGGACGTACCACCACCAACGCCTAATTAGAATTAGTAGAGATAGAGATAACAAACTTATCTAGTCGCGTCATGCATAGCCGTATGCATGCTGCTGGCCGGCCAGAATCAAGACCATACGTGATTAGATAAAAGAAAAGATGATCTTATCTACACATGCAAGTAAATATTTAATGAAAAAGATGTATATGGCAACTAAAAGGCATATGATAACTCAGAAGCTGTATGTGTGCAGTATATAAAAAAATAATCGGTTGTGCATTATTTGGAAATAGAATCGGCTGATTGAGATAAGAGTCTGATACACCGCAGATCACGCATGCATACATATCCAACCGAATTAAAACTTTCTCAGTTCATCAATGCATAGAAGATCGTGACAATGACGGTTTCGTAGGTATACCGGGGGGAGAACGGACCACCGCCACCAACTTGTAATTAGAAGTAGTAGAGATTTATGGTGTGTTTGGTAGGGCTTTAGTTTTACTAGATCTGCGGATCTGGTGGAGCTGGAGCTGTGAGTACATTAAAAATTTTAGATGGATCATCTTGTTTACATTTTAGACAAAAAATATAAGCTTAATTCACTTTATTTTTACCTATAAGTTTCAGATCTTACATGAAGATGTGATCTGGAACTCTACCAAATAGACTCTTAGATTGGACAATTTGAAAATGATCTATGTAGGTTTTTCTTGAAAACTATTTTCATAACATTATAATTTTATCCGATTTTTATTAAGGGGGAATATCCAGTGTAAATGGTTATTCAGTGCTAAAATGCTAACATTCATCGTGGGCCATCGGATCTATCATGTATGGTTCAGATTGAGAGTGGTGGAAGCCCCTTATAGAATGAGAAGAGAAATAAAGGGGGGTTTTCGCAAAACTGTTTAAGTGACAAGGGGTTCCACCACTCTCAATCTGTGCCACATATGATAGATCGGATGGCTCACGATGAATATTAGTATTTTAGCACTGAATAACTATTTGCATTATATATTTCCCCTTTTATTAATATGTTATTACAATAGTTGTGATCAAAATTACATTCAGAGGAGATACGGACGTCTAAAGACGTCAGTCTGACTCGAGGACGCTCGGCAAGTTTCCACGTCCGGCGCCGCAGACCAAACTGGCAACGCGCCACAAACCCAGGGGCGAGGCCGCAAAACCGAGCAGCGCCCACCCGATCGATGGCGACCAGCATAAAACCCGACGGCGGCACGCCCATCCATCCATCCACCCACCCCAACTCCCCTCGACTGAGCTCTGCCCTCTCGCCCAAAACCAAATCCCACCCCCGCACCAAATCTCGCATCGGCACATGGCGGCGGCGGCGGCGGTCTCGGCCAACGGCGGCGTGGCAGCTTCGAACGCGCCGGCGCCCGGGCGGCTCGCGTCCGTGTACAGCGAGGTGCAGACGAGCCGCCTCAGGCACCCGCTGCCCCTCCCCTCCGTCTTCCGCTCCCACTTCGCGCTCGCCGACGGGCCCGCCAGCTCCGCCGCGGGCAACCCCGGTGAGTAATGCCCCGTCTTCCGCTTCTCTGGATCTCGGCTTCTGCTTGTGGTTTTGGTTTGGATGGATTTGAGCTTAGGTTTGGGGGGGTTTCGATCTGTTGCAGATGAGATCGCGAAGCTGTTCCCCAACCTGTTCGGGCAGCCGTCGGCGGCTCTGGTGCCATCGGCCGAGCCGGCGGCGGCGAGGCCGCTCAAGGTCGGTGTCGTGCTCTCCGGCGGCCAGGCGCCAGGCGGGCACAATGTGATCTGCGGCATCTTTGGTGAGTGCGATTGTTCTTGAGCTGTTCTCTTGATGAAAGCTGCAAAAGCCCAGATTTAGCACTAGCAGAGATTTAAAGTTGGTGGTTTTAATAAAAGAAGGGTTAGTGCCAGTCTGGTGGGAGATCCGAGGAGGGCTATGATCGTTGTTAGTTAAAGTTGGTATCTCTAAGCGAGCTTCAACATTGAATTTGCACAGTTGCAGATCTCGATAGATTATGGTAGTCTGATGAGGGCTAACATTGCCAAATTTACTTGTCTTGTGAGTTACTTTTGATACACAACAACAACCAAGCCTTTTGTCCAAAAACAAGTTTGTGTAGTCTAGGAATGAAACCCAATCAAAGTCAATAAAACCTCTAAACCTTTGATCTTAGGTCATAATTCTAGTAGATGGATAGCTAACTTCCATGCACTCATATCCGATGCCAACTCTTTGGATACATTCCAATCCCTGGAGTCTGTTTTAACTGCTTCTTTCCACATCAGTCTAGGTCAACCTCTGTCAATTCTTATGTTTTCTAGACGACCTAAAATTCCATAACGCACCATTGTCTCAGGAGGCCTTAGTTGGAGATGTGCGAACCATCTCAAACGATGCTGGATAAGATTTTCTTCAATTGGTGCTACCCCAACACTATTATGTATATCACTATTGAGTGTTACTTTTGATATTTTGCGTTAAATTGAATATACTATGAGGAAGTATGTCTTGTATTTAGAGCGGTTTCCTAAAGCTTTCTTGTGGTTGACTTGGCCTGGTTTGTGTGGGATCAGATTACCTTCAGGAGCGTGCAAAAGGTAGCACCTTGTATGGATTCAAGGGGGGACCAGCTGGGATCATGAAGTGCAAATACGTTGAGCTTACTTCTGACTATGTGTACCCCTACAGAAACCAGGTATGCCAATGTAACCTTTGCTAAGCACGCTTAGTGAAATTTCAAGTATGTTCACTTTTATGTAAGCCATGTTAATTTTGGTTGGTAGCCTTTGGTAAGATTCAGGTGTAAACAAGATCATAAGATATTGTTTGGTGCAAATCTTATAGAGGTTTCCATTTTGTTTCTTTTCTGAATTATGATGGTGTTAGATGTCAAGTCCTGTTGATGATTGGGTCCCTTCATGATGTATTCACTATTACTTTGGTGATGCATGCTAATTTTGTTTTTCATTTCTAATAGGGTGGATTTGATATGATCTGCAGTGGAAGGGACAAGATTGAAACACCAGAGCAGGTATGTCTTTGGGCATGTTTATATGCAAATGCTTGCTGAAACCTTCTGTTCCCTTTTTGGTGAACTTTGCTTCTGTGTTGACTAATCACTACCTCACCAGCGCCATCTTTTAACTCTATTTGATGTTTGTGCAGTTCAAGCAAGCTGAAGACACAGTCAACAAACTTGATTTGGATGGACTTGTTGTCATTGGTGGTGATGACTCCAACACCAACGCATGCCTCCTTGCTGAGTACTTCAGGTTGGTTGCTGTTAACACCTCAAGCTTTGTACTGTCAGTGTGCACTGTGCAGTGTTTTGATTTTCGTTCTACAATGCTGTAGCTTGTTATTTTTAGATTATAATATATTTTTTCTTGATTATAATACATTTTTCCTTGAAATATTAGGTCATAATATCATTGCCTTACTTATAAATGCACATTAGATATTATAATCGATTGTTTTATTGACCCTATTGCTAGTTATCTGCTTTTTCACAAGCATATAAAGATGATACTTTCTAAGTCATGAACTTTGCATTGTAGGGGAAAGAGCCTGAAGACTCGTGTTATTGGTTGTCCAAAGACTATTGATGGAGATCTAAAATGCAAGGAGGTTCCAACAAGCTTTGGATTTGACACTGCTTGCAAGGTTTTAGGTTCTTGATCCTTATGCAACAATACCCGAGTTTTCTGCAAATCCTAGTCTAGATTTCAAATATTTCACTTTTATGGTCATGGCACACTTGCTCAACTGCACAAGCATTCTTTCAGTTTAAGGTGAAGTCATGACATTTCACACAGATGAAGATTTAGGATCATGTTATGACAATGTTGCTTATTCTTTTTCAGATATACTCTGAAATGATTGGCAATGTCATGACTGATGCACGGTCAACGGGAAAATACTACCACTGTAAGTTTCTCTATCAGTTTTTTGGACATGCTGAGCCATGATTTCGTTTTCCTACATTTGGCAAAGAGTCGATAGCAATAAAATGGATGCCAACTGCTAAATTCTACTAGTACCCCCACCATTTCTTTTTATAAGGCGTATTTTGGTCGAGCACGGAGATTAAGAAGGCCATGGAACCAAGAGAATAGTAAAGGGAAATAACCTTGGTGTTCATGTTGTTAATGTATCGGGAATAAGAGATAATAGTTAGTGAATGTGTTCACTCATAAATGCTGAAGAGGGGGAAGATAAATGAGGGCAAAAGACAGGAAATGCCATTAAATCCGCATGCATGCCTCATATTTTGAAACTAGATTGCAAAATTATAGGCTTTATATTTTGAAATGGAGTGAGCACTGTTTATTGCAGAAGATAGCTATTGAATCAGATTGTTATTCAATTCTTCAGTAATTAAACTGAGAAAAGAGTAATCAAATACTAGGCAGATTACTTAACTTGATCTTGATGTTATAACTGCAACTTATCCATGTTAAACATTTTAATCCTTCAGTTATCAATTTATGAGAAGAAAGTCACTAAATACTCAACGTTCTAGTGAATTTATCCTCCTTTTTTTCTAAGCTATGTTTATAATGCCAACAAACATTCTCATAATTCTGTACAGTATACTGCAAACATATATAATCTATGGATGTTAACTATGGAACGGCATACATGGTAGATGATCCATTTTAACATACTTTTGTTAATTTTTTACACTCCCTAATATGTACTTGCTATTGTCATGCAGTTGTGAGGCTTATGGGACGTGCTGCTTCTCACATAACATTAGAGTGTGCTTTGCAAACACACCCTAACGTTGCACTGATTGGAGAAGAGGTTCATAATTCTTACCAATGAAGTTCTTTCTACATTGAACTAGCATCATCCGACATTCCAACCTTTTTCTAGTTAGCTTTGTGATACATAATGGTACACAAGAGGAATAAAATCATCCATACACCTCTACCCATATTTTATTTAATGCACATTTCAGTTTCCTCTTGTCCTACCAAATTTCTTGATTTTTGTACATTAACTCACAATATGGCTTTTTCTAAAAAAAAAAAAACAAGTGTCTGAAACTATAGTTTACATATTCAATTTTGCTGAAATGCCGCAATATATTGTTTCCTTATTTCCATTAATGTAGGTTGCTGCGACAAAGCAAACCCTTAAGAATGTCACAGACTACATTACCGATATCATCTGCAAGCGTGCAGAACTTGGTTACAACTATGGCGTTATCCTTATCCCGGAGGGCCTGATTGATTTCATCCCAGAGGTTTGACAATCTTTACTCATTCTGCTATTTTGTGTTTTCATGGACTGCATTACTGATATCATTCTGTTTATTTTCTAGGTTCAAAAACTCATTGCTGAATTGAATGAAATTTTGGCTCATGGTGTTGTTGATGAAGCAGGCGCTTGGAAAAGCAAGCTTCAGCCAGAATCTCCGCAACTGTTTGACTTCTTGCCCCAAACCATTCAGGAGCAACTTTTGCTTGAAAGAGATCCGCATGGCAATGTTCAGGTAAAAACATGGAAAATTTTTTAGCCATCTTAACTTTGTTTAGTCCTTGAAAATTGAGACTGTTTCTACCAAAAAGTTAGCCACACTGACTGGCGTCTAAAATGTCCTTTCAGGTTGCAAAAATTGAAACTGAGAAAATGCTTATTACCATGGCTGAAACTGAATTGGAGAAGAGAAAAGCTGAGGGGAAGTACCCCGCACATTTCAGAGGCCAATCTCACTTTTTTGGGTAAGTATGTACATTGAATTTTCCAAAATAACCCACTTGCTCATGCTGTTGCTTTGTAATTTTGCAGATACGAAGGAAGATGTGGTCTTCCTACTAATTTTGATTCTAGCTATTGCTATGCGTTAGGCTATGGTTCTGGGGCTCTTCTTCAATACGGGAAGACAGGACTTATTACGTCGGTATGCCCACTATATATTCTTATCACGTTACTTGATAGATGCCTCATGCCTGGGTTGATGCCTGATCAACATGCTTTTGTGGAGGCATATTTACATTGTTTATGTTGTAAATTCTGTAAAGACCCACCACTTTTCAACCATGCGAACACCACCATACATTCTTTCCAGTTTTCCACCCCATACTCATCATTACATTCTTTCCAGTTTTCCACCCCATACTCATCATTGGGTAGAAGTTTACAAACCAAATAGAGCCAATATATGATTATCTGGGAACTATTGTATTGTATATGTTCTTCCATGATTTGACTGTAGCATTGTCTTTTGTTTTGTTGACTCAGGTTGGTAACCTCGCTGCTCCTGTGGAAGAATGGACTGTTGGAGGAACAGCATTGACATCATTAATGGATGTTGAGAGGAGGCATGGTAATTTTCTACAATTCCCTATTTTCTCGTTGCTTTTCCTTCTCTTGACTTGGAAGGTTACCCAAGTATGTTCCAACATAGTTCTCTTCACCGTTTATTCAAGTAAATGTGATAATATAAACCCATGTTATTATTTTTTGGACTAATTAGTGTTAGATCTTAAGTTTTGACGTTGTTATCTGTAATCAGGCAAGTTCAAGCCAGTGATCAAGAAGGCTATGGTGGAGCTTGATGGTATGAAGCACTTTCACTTGCATTACTAACAATCACGAGGTTTATGCCCTCTTATGAAAATCTGATTCCTTGTACTGTCAATTTTCAGGCGCACCTTTTAAGAAGTTTGCATCAATGCGAGATGAATGGGCCCTCAAGAACAGATACATCAGCCCTGGTATGCAGTTATAAAAAATTGCCAGAATTGACCGTGATAGCTATAGAAATAAACTAACCTGTTAATCTTTCTATGACACAGGCCCCATCCAGTTTAGTGGCCCTGGAAGTGATGATGCGAACCACACCTTGATGTTGGAACTTGGCTCTCAGGCATAGAGATGTGCTTATGTACTGTGCACATGTCATTTTTTTCTTACAGTTTGAAAGTGGAGACCAAACCTCCCAGAGCTTCCTGCGGTCTCCACGTTGTGGAATGTTTAATAAGAGGTTCCATTGGAGTTTCTGTGGAGTAAATGCGGTAGCAATAAGAACTGATTTTAGTTTTTGTATGATTTCTCCATTTACGCACAAGTTGACTTGTTTTTATTGTAGTTCTGGTTTTGCCCCCTGGATGCAATTTTATTACTGTGAACATAAACTATCCAACTTTTAGCCTCGATAACCGGATTTTGTTTATTGTTTGCGTGTTACCAGATTGGTATACATACTCCTGGTTCTGATGTAACTGCCTAGGAAGCAACATTGTTATTCCTATGTGAATCCCTACTGTGATGCATTATCCTGCTTAGCATGTTTCATGCCTGATATTATGTGGGGGGTTGCAACTTGTTTAGTTCAACTGCATGCTGTATGGATGATCGCTCATCACAAATTCACTATGGTGTATTTTGCTGCTGCTGATGCAAAGTAGTCCGGTTGGATGTCGCATTTGGGCTCTGATCTGCTCTATTGCTGCCGCCTGCCGGCCTCTGGTTTCGGCTATTGAGGACGCAAGACTCAGAAGTGTATGTAAAGCTGGAAACGCCAAACCATACCAGGCGATCATAATATGTTGAGAAACCGACAGCAACCTGCAACAAACCCTTTGTTTTTTCGCAGCATGCAAAGACATCTGTTGAATCTTCAGTGCGACAGAACGATAGATGGTTACAGTGTGATTACCCGGCTCCATTAGTTGTGTCGACGATCGGGATGGTCTAACCGCAAATGTAAAACGGGGTTAGTGTGAACAGGGGACTCAAGACGAGCTACGCTCAACGGAGATATGGATGTTGGTCGAGGTGAAGCGTAAACGGGCTGGACATAGCGAATTATACTGGTTCGAGCCCTCGCGAGAGTAACAGTTCTACTCCAATCTTCTCCAGAGGTGGAGGGTTTTACTATCTTCGAGTACAGAGGGTGGATTACAGCTTGAGCTTGAGCATTCTGGTTGTATCTACTGGACTATTGCTAGTGCGCTGATGTCCTCTCGTTGCCGTTCTGCCTCAAGGGATTTTATACCCATCCCAGCCGTTACCAGAAACGGCCAGGAGAGATTCCCGGGGTAGTGCATAGTGTGCATTGAAGACGTGCTGCAACCGTCCCGGATCTGGCGCCCACGTCCGCCTTAACTCCGGGGTTCTCGGTCTTGGTAACCGCCGAGTAAACGCACACCTCCGAGTCAAGATCGAGGTCGTGCGGGGTTGGGACCCCCACTGCCCGAGCTCGATGTCGTGGGGGAATTGGCACTTCCCTGGTCGTGGTCGAAGTCCCACGCTGCTCACCCCTGAGCTAGGGGACCCTGTTGACCGCGCGTTGACCTGTCAGAGATTCCTCGATCCCCGACAAGTTGAGACTCGAGAGCATTTTTTAGTTTTTCTTAGGCTCTCAAGGGGTTGTTTGGTTTGAACTTTAAAGCTTATGAATACTAATTTCTGGGTTACCCACGTTTAGTAAGTTTGATCAAATTTTGATTTTGTTTCTTGCAAGTATTTGATAAGATTTCCTTCTGTGTTGGCCTTCTTCATTTCCTTGTCAAAACTTGGCCATGCCAATTTGATGACCAAATTTTGGCAATTTTGATCTTCAACCAAACACACCGTAGAGCGCAGTAAAAATCTAGGGCGAATAAACATTAGGCCTAGTTTCGTTCGGACCATTGGAATTGTACCTAAGCTTGGGATTTGGAGGCTGTTTGGTTTGAAGCCCAAATTTTGGGTTAACAACATTTGGTAACTTTGACCAGATTTGACTCCCATTTGGTTTTTGCTAAAATTTGGTAAGATTCCCCTTTCATAAGCTCTCTAATTCAGTTTTCTTGCCAAAACTAGCCTATCCATAGGCAAGCAATTTGACGACTAAATTTTGGTAAACTTTGGATTTTGGTCCTCGAAGTCTCGAATAGCGCATTCAGGCTTGGCTGTGGGGCTGTATGTACGCCATTCTTGCAGGCCGAGCCGGTTTATCACATGGACTCGTTTTCTAATGTCAGACCTAGACCAGGACAAGTTGCTTTGGGTGTGAAGACATTAATTTCGGCAATGGTGTAGATTCGAACATATGTCTCTACTCTCTAAGGGTCAATCTGTTTCAGTTTTGAATTATCTAAAAGCTGATTTTGGATTGTAGTTCTAAAGGAACCGATTTTTCAAAAGTTGGAATCCAAAAGCACATATAAAGTGAATTGTGGATTCTATGTATATGGGTGGGCTGGATTGTGAGAATCGGATTTTAAAATCAAGCTGTTTGTTTTTTATTCTACTTTTAAGGCCAGAATCAAGAATCAAAAGCTAAAACAAACAGACCCTAAGATTAGGGTGCAATTGGCCCGAATTCGGTCGAAAATCACTCTTTTCATATTTTAAACCATATTTTTTTGTCAGACTTAGAGTCAGATGCGGATAGTGCCAGATGCGAATACAGCGTGGATAATATTAGTCACAAATGTGAAGCAAATATGGAGCGAAATAGATACGGCACCTTATATTTTTTTGTCGGATATCGCGCGAAAACATACAACATACAAAAGGATTATCATAATTGAAAAGAGTCATTTTATCATGTAGTCCAACAAAGTTTCAAAAGAATCAAATATTTCTTTATGTTTTGCAAAAAATACCATGTATTCACATAGACAAGTTAAGTGTATTCTTACATGTCAAGCTCTAATGGTGGCTAGCACTGGCTAGTGAGATGGTGGATGGGACCATAGATAAAAAAACCGCCGAATTTCGGCGAATTTTTGCTACAGTAACTGCTACAGTATTTCAGAAATTTTGGCGTGATTTCGAGAAATTTCGGGTTTTTAATCCGGATTTTGAAGTTTTAGCACCGGATTTGGCCGGATTAGGTCCAATAACCCCTAATAAAGTGATCTTACATGAAAATTTGTTGAAAAACTATTTTTTTGAGATTTTTTAAAATTTGGGCAGAAACACTGCTAGATTTTTTAAAAAATATACAAGCTTGATAATTGTCTGAAAAATTTATGGTACCATCCCTAGTAGTTTAGCATCATAAAAAAAATTTCAAAATAATTTAACATAATTTTTTATCTTTAAAAAATAAAAAACAGAATGGACATAATTGGGACAGTAAAATTGTTAGATTTTTCTAAATTTTCTCGAGTGTGATCATCATCTAAAATTTTTATGAAAGATTAAGAATTTCCTCAGTACCTTTCTATAAAATTTTAAAAAAATTTAAACTTTCTTTGTTTGCTCAATAAAATCTATCAATGCAGTAAGCACTAAACTTAATTTGTTGTATTATATTTCAAAAATCAAACAGAGAAAGAACATAAATGGCACTGTGCATTCTACGAATTTTATAAATTCACTGGAGCGTGATCATGATTCAAAATTTTTATGAGATATTAAGAATTTCCTTGTCACCCTTATGTAAAATATTCAAAAAATTTAAACCTTTGTTATTGCTAAAGTAAATCTATTATTGATCATCGGCCTTTTAACAGGATAGTAGCACTGTTCAAATTTTTAAAAATTCAAGACACTTGATAATCATATGAAAATTTTATGAGAATATTATGGATGTGTCAGGACCATCCAGAAAAATTTTGAAAATTTTATAACCTCGTTTGTTCTAATTTTCATTCGGATGAAACTTTCCGCTCAGCGCTTTACCAAGACAGTTCCAATGTTTGAATTTTTAAAAATTCCTCACATTTGATCATCATCTGAAATTTTTACAGAAATATCATAAATATGTCAGGAATCTCCAAAAAAATTCTAAATTTTCTAATGTCGTTTGTATTATTTTTCATCCGGTTCAAACTTGCCGATCAACGTTTCATCGGGATAGTACCAATTTTTGAATTTTTTAAAAATCCACAGAACTTATAATCACCTGAAAATTTTATGAGGACATCTATAATGTGTCAGGAACCTACAAAAAAAATTCAAAATTTTTCGACATCGTTTGAATCTATTTTCAGTCAGTGCATTTTGACCGAAATTTCGGGTAATTTCGGCGAAAGTTCGGTAAAAAACAAACCGGATTTGAATTTTTCTTTTTGAATTTTGAATGTACTTGAAAATTATCAATTTCGTCCAAATTTCAATTTCTTGGTCGGTTTTTTCTCAAAACGAAAATTTGAACCTTGGATGGGACGATGGCAAGAGGGTAGAGCCATGGAGGGAGAGTCTAACTTGGGCTATTTGGTTGGACCCAATTAAAGCCACTAGAATAAAGGGTGAAAATTTTAGGATTTTCAAAAATCATCCGAAAATATAACCCAAATATCTCGAAACGACGAATAGTGATCTCCTAAATCTGATGTCGAATCCGAAACCAACTATCTAAAACCGATGTCGAATCCAACAGCTATTTGATACGACTAATTGAATCCGAACCGAACAAATCTGGCCCGTCGGCATATATCTGACCCGATTGCACCCTACCTAAGATAAACTATGCCTTCCTCTCAAGAAGGGGAAAAAAGATAAACCGTGCCTTGCCTAAGTGTGACCAGAGAGCCTAAGCTCCAGCTCCAAATTTTCATTACTCAACCAGTTTTGAATACATATTATTCTAGTTTTCAAATTTTATTCTAAATATATAGTATTATTTTATAATTTCAAGGTAGCATTTGCACTTTTTTCCTTCTATATCCTTCTATTTAGCTATTTTCAATACCATTTACTGCTATGGACTAGAGTGGGACACATCATCTAAAGATACAATAAAAAAGGGTAATGCAATCTTTTGTAGATATATCTTGATGTAAGTGCAGGAATCTAAAATGATATACGGAGGTGGCACTTCAGCCTAGAAGAACGGACTTACGTATACACGAGCCAAAATAGAACTGTTTCGCTCCCTGTAGCCGGTAAGAGACCAAAAGTCTGTTTGGAACGCAGGAACTGAATGTTACCGAGTTGAAAACATAGGAATCATACGGAACAGTTTTTTTTTATATAATCTTCAGGAATTTTGGAAGGAAAAGTCTCTTGACTCGAGGGAAACTATAATATGGCTAGAGAAACGTGTGCTTGCTTGCGAAGTCGCGATAGGCTGATTGGTGTTGCTTTTCTTGGATCTGGGTCTCGCTCTCTCTGTTCCATACACATGCAACCTATCTTATCCTTGCCGCCCTTTATTCCCCAACTTCCATGGCTGTGGCTGCTGATGACCCACCCCTCTCTTCTCCATCCAGGTTTCGCGTCAGCATCCACCAATCTTCTACCACCGGATCGTATCCGTCTCATCAGGGCCAATTCATCAGCAATCTTAGGACTTCGGAGACAAGCAAGCATTGCCCTACTCTACACACAAGGCATCCAACCACCACCTCAAAACTTTCCTCCCCTCTGCATACTTCGATCTAGTCATCGAATCATTCTCTGTGCCCGTAGCTTCTTTGTGTCGGATCTTCCGTTTCAGCTTTTGCAGGTGCTGGAGTGATTGAGCAGTCTGCTGTTGAGCTCTGTATTCTTTCCTTGCAACCCTACTCTGAAGTGTCAATTATGTATCGTTGTGTCACTCATTGATATCTCAGCGCTTAACACCAAATGCACGAGGTCAGCTCATCTGGATTTTGGTTATGTATTATCTTCTTATGTGCCAAAATCAAGGGTTAGCTATGCATTCTACTACATATAGATCGTTTTAGACATTGGCGAGGTCTTCAATGCTCGTTTGATTAGAATGATTTGCATTTGAAATCAGAGAGCTTGATAGTAAACTTTTAGCTATTACCCTGATGTCAAAAATTCAGAATACCCACTAGCTTGCAAACCCCAGACCATCCATCCCCAGATTCTCAAGAATAAAGTAAATGAATCTTGTAGAACGAACCAAAATAACTACGTTAAAGCAACCATAACAAGAGAAAAAGATTTAAAGAAACCGACTACAAATTCTTTAAGTACAACCTCGAATCTTTTAGTATCCTCAGATTCTTGCCCTATAAAAGAATCTAGTGCTAACTAATAACCTAATCTCTAATCATCTCATGCATTTTTTGCTCTAGATGAGTTGACCTATGACTTCTTAGTTGCTTAGATTCTTCATGACCACCTTTAGGTTTATATAGCCTTCCTAATTCTCCTATAAAGTAAATAGGAATCCTACTAATTTATGAGTCCTAATCCTATTAGAATTTTTCTAGTACATATTTTCAAATTCTAAAAGATATATATAGTCACCATATTTAACATTAATTAAGCATTGGATAGCTACGACATTTGTTAATTGCAGGATCAGTAATAACAAAACAAGTCGTTGGGAGCCGTTAGGCACACCGCTGTAATCCCGTAACGGTCCTACCCTCACTCCGGTGTGATGTCGTCACAACGTTGCGTTGCCATTTGGAGCTTTGGTGGCCAGCCGGCGGCTGCTCAGATTGGATGGGGTGCTCTACTACCAACGTTCTGTTTATTTAGGCTCAGATTTTTTGCTTATAGTTTTAAGTTAGTATATTCATTTAAGTAATTTAAAAGCAGCATACTTTATATGTGATATAGGTGGGTAAATTTACATTAATTTAGTGATATTAGTCTAAAATCAACCCTTAATAAGCGCAAAAAGCACATCTTCGGTGTCTTTTGCCTTTTAGTTATACAGAGACTTATGACTTTAAACAAAACTCAATTAAAAAATCATCCATTTGTTTCAGCTTTAGCGTTTTAGTTTTTAAGCTGAAGAAAAAAAAACAAACAAATATGGCCTAATTTAACCTCTCGAGTATGGCCTTGAAACCATACCCAATCCAATTCAATGACCACCTGTGTTTAATGTATTTTGGAGATAGAAAGTGTCGTTTTTTTCCCCAGAGGATCGAAAGCACCATATAAGTACACGTTAAGCATCAGAGACAGCATTTTTCTCCGATGCATGCATAGTAGAAGAGCTCATGTATCTAAACACCGCAGTAGTTACGTTGCTATTTTCTTTCAGAACCTCCATGGCCATTTCTGAATAAACCCTGCGACCTAACACCTCCATGTGTTCAGTACAAGTGCTGCAATTGAAACGGCAGTCTCTGCAAGGGGCCAAGCATTTTCCGTCCAATTCTAGCTCCGGCCATTACGACATGCCGCCAAATCGGAAGCTTTCGAGCCGGTGGCTCTCTGCCAGCAGCGACGAGTTTACTGCGGACCTGTACGCCCCGCTGCCTGCCACACACCTGAACTCGGTGGCCGACATTATGGAGGCACCAAGGCTAGTAATGGCGCCCAAATCCGGCGGCTGCCCGGCCAGATGCCGTGGTGGCGCCTATCGACGGTTGATTTTTTGATCGGACGGTCAGAACGGATTGACTTGACTTGCTTCGTCGGTAGGCGGATGGATGGTGAATGGATCACCACAAAGCAACTTTGGATCCTCTGATGAAGAACAATGACATGGAAATAGCACTCACTAGCTGAAAATGACGTGTTTCTACAATATGCATTGTCATTACCACCAGTTTACAAAGAACAATGGCTTTTCTTTTCTCTTCTTTTTTATCATGCAGGTGTTATCCATGTGAGAGGACATATTGAATAGGTGGTGGTTGATGCCCAGTGGCCAGTGGAGAGGAGAAGTTCATTTCATCACACTTCAAAGGATGGAAGAAAAGGTAAAGTGGGAAGAGGAAGCAAGTGAAAAGAATACAGCCAATGATTAGTTGCACTGCAGTAGTGCACTTGCCTTGCAGTTTCAATTCTGTAGCTGGTCATTAGTTGGTTGCTTCCAGGCTCCAGCCTGGGCCTTTCTTGCGATAATATGTTTGTATAAAGTGGGTGGACTTTGATATGCACATACTTTATACTGAAGTTCTAGCTAGGCTTCTCTATTTTGTTGCTTCAAGCCTTCAACTATGAGCAATTTACTCTGCATTAGTTGATCTGATTACAGTGGCCTAGCAAGTGGGTCAGTTAAATAGGCACATCCTGTTTTGAGCGTGAGCAAACTCCCACCTAACAAAATGATTTTCATATATCTTGGAGATATTGCTTAACAACAAATGCAGTAATAGAACTTCAAATCACATGCACAGCGTTTTGTTTCCACAGATAGGAAAGCAGGCGGGAAATCAATGGGCACAGCATTTTCTAGAGAAACTTTGAAGTTCCCGGTCACAACTCACAAGCCTCTTGTGTGGCGTATTAATTTCTGACCGAAAAAATTTATATAAGTGAAATGAATACAGAGAGTATAACTGGGAGAATGTACAGTCCAATTGCAGATGGAATAGGCATGTTCCAAGAGTACGGTATGAACAGTCCAATTGCAAATGGAATAGGCATGTTCCAAGATCAACCCATTCAAAGATGGAAATGTCACTTCCAATGCGACATTTCAGCCCCCATCAATCGTCAACCTACAGAACATAAGCTGCAATGTTTGATGCTGCAATCTCAAATCACTTGGCTCTTCAGAGTTTGCCCCAGCTTTGAATTCGACAGAAATGCGAAATGCTTGCAGGCTGCAGCTATGCTCTTCACCTGATTGTCATGTATGATTGAGAACTCTGGGCATTTCAAGGACCGGTTTTGATGAGAATTCATGGAGAATTCTCCTGATTGGCATGTTTGCTGATAAAGACTTATAACCTGCTACAAACTTCAGGGAGAATTCATATCAGATACAAGACAGTTCGATTCAACTCGATCGTTTACAGATTCAGATCAAGAACACGAATTCAGCTCAAGAACACATGGCATATGAATGAAAGAATCATCAATAATAGAACAAAAATTCCAAGTCTCTCCTGTCAAAGAATTGTACACCACCAATAGAACAAATTGGGAACCCCAAGTCCCCAAGAATCACCGCCCAAAAGAATCAAAATCCCCCCAAATAACCAATCTGAATTCTACCGAAAAGAACAAGGTCTTCTTTTCTCTATCCACTCTCCCCCTCCTCATGCAGCGTCACCACCACCGCTCCATTCACCGCCCTGTACAGCCCACGGCGAGCGGTAGCTAGCTCATGGCAGCGGCGGTGACAGCAGCAGCAATGCAACGCAATGAAGCACACTGGCATCGCCAAGAACTGCCCAACCAACAAAAGAATTATTGTGTCTAGTATGCCACCACAACTATAAGCTCCCCTTCTACCAAGAAAACACGTATGCTGGCAATGCAGACGACAATGCCGGCCCGGACGCCGGCGAGGCTGCGCCGTCGTCCTCGCCAATGTAGAGATCGTAGGACTTCCAAGTATAGTCGAGCGGGCACGGCCTGCCGGCGTCTAGACGGTCCCACGGCTTGCCCTTGCCTGACCAGTGCATGAGGCTGACGGGCCCGTCATGGAGCGGGCGGCAGCTGCCGTGCACGTTGTCGCCCCCGAGGCCGTGCTGGTTCCAGCGGTGGTCGACGGCCTCCACCTCGCCGGCGAAGACTAGCAAGAACGGTGGCAGAGACCCCAGCTCGTAGATGCGCTTCTCCTTCTGGATCTCCATCCACCGCTCGATGCGGCGGCGGTAGTTGCCGGCGCGCCAGCGGCGCAGGTCGATGACCATGACGCCGGTATTGAAGTAGCAGGGCGGCCGGCGGCGGCCGGCGAAGACGCGCGCGCTGAGGTCGGGGTCGGACCAGAAGGCCGGCGTGAAGTAGCGGGAGAAGTTGGCGTGGCAGTACTCGGGCGCAGCGACCACGGCGGCGGCTGGCAGCCGCGTCTCCCACAGCCTCCGCACGTCGTCGGCCGCGAGCACGTCGGAGTCGAGGTATATCGCCCTCGGCACGCAGCGCGGGAGCAGGTCGGCGAGGTGGTTCCGCGCGTAGTTGAGCGGCGCCTCCAGCGCGGCGCGCACGGACGCGGAGATGAGCTCGGCCACGGCCTCGGCGCGGAACGGGTAGATCTCGAACCGCAGCGACGGGAAGGACGCCGCCACCGTGCGCCGCAGCTCCCCCTCCCCCGGCGCGGCGGCCAAGAAGTGGAAGAAGAGCGACTCCGGGCAGGACGCGTGCTTGAGCAGCGAGTAGATGGCCGCCATGGACCCCCGCAGGTAGTGCGCGTCCAGCGTCATGGCGATGTGCACCAGCCCCGGATCGCACACCCCCGCCACCGCCGCCGGGCACCCCTCCCCGTTCCGGTACTCCGGCGCCTCCGCAAACCTCGGCAGCGCCACCGCCTCGCCAGAAACGACCGCCGCGGCGGCGGCCAAGAGGGCCAGCGCTACAACCCCGGCCCGCATCGCCGGAGACGCGGCGCCCATGGACACCGGCGACGAGGGCTCCTCTCCTCTCCCCTCGGCGTTTCTTTGATTCTTGCGGCGCGCGCTGTGCGGCCCGTGCTGCGCTGTCTCGTGGTGGTGGCGGAGCAGGCGAGCAGTAATGCGGAGGGAGTGGTCGGTGAGAGGGCCGCCCGTATGTATCGGTGCGGTATGCAAGGGTGGTGGTTTTTCGGGTGGAGATATAAATGTGGCGTTAGTGAACACTCCCTCCATTTCCATTTCCCTTGATTTTACATGTTAACTAAAGTATATATAAAAATAATCAAATCGTTCTTTTTTTATTAGTTTGTTTATTTTTTTGACTGCGTTACTATATTTCAAAATAATAATAATACGGGGAATAATAAAATGGTATGGGTATGTAAAAAACAGTAAACAATAATATGTATCTAAGAATAAAATTTAAAAGTTAGAATCATATGCATTTAGAAACGGAGAAAGTAATAATTGGGAGAACACATTAACGTTTCTCTAAGCGATTCACTGTGTGCTCGGGTTCTTGACCTCAATAGTATTAGACGTCTCTAATAGCTAGGTTTGTTTGTGGTAAAAGAAGAGCAAAGCTTAATGTCTAGAATTATTTGGTGGATGTAGCATTTGGCTTTTACACGAGGGTATCAGGGTGAATTAGTCTATCGACTACAGCGATTAAAAATGTTTTTACGTAATTAACAATGCTTGTTATTGGTTCGAGAGCATGGGCAGTTGAGTTGGCCACTTCATTGGAAATCTTACATTAAGAACACTTGTTCAGTTGTTCCCGAGAAGCTACTATAACGACAATAGCTGATAGAGAGGCCTTAGCAACTATTCCTATTGAAGTGCTCCATTTGTTTGCAAATAATTGACATTTTTAACCGCTTTATTTACTTATAAGTACTTAACACTTCGCACTTTTCAACGCGTAATCAGACGATCCTAATCTAGCAAGCCTAGAAATACCAAACCGATACATTAGACACGCGGTGCCAGCCCTAGTGTTTACAAAGCAGAGCTACTAATTTCAAGTACCTTCGAGGCTTCGGTCCGAATTTGGCCCTCCAGCTCCACGATTACTCACTTACCTTCTAGGTTGCTTTTTTATGTGATTTGTGTGGCATAGAGTTCCTATGCAGTCGTATGGAATTGCAACTTAAGTAGTTAGCTTGTTTGAGCACTGTTTGATTGAAGCAATGAACGTTAGGATCGTCTAGTAGCATCAGCTACAGTGTATTGCTACATTATCATTGCCGGTATATTGTCTTTAACCGTGGTACGGATGATTTAAACCATCGATTTTTTAATGAAACCGATATATAACTACTAAAGCCAATCAAATGCTTGTATAACTTTTGCAGAAGTCACAACACTAGTAGCTAAAATTAACTAGTGATGTCAGACAAAAAGGCTTTGGATTTTAATCCAATGCTGGCCCAGTCGCAACGTCGGAATCCAATGGGGGCTACAGCCTCCCTCCATAGAACTGTTCCACGTAGACAACTTATGTCATGGGCCCCATCAAGCAGTGACATATTTCGATTGCGTGGGGCGAGGATCATGAGCATCCAGTCGGGCGAGGTCTAGGGGACTATAGTGTGGTTATGGCTCTGTGCGCCCATGTACGACCTACGGAGATTATCAGGCTAATTTAAGCTCGGATTGGCGGAGTAGTTAATTAATCAGCTAATTGAGTGGGAATCATTAGGTACCCGAAAGATTTATGTCGGATTTCGCGACGCAAACGTCTCGACGGGAGGGAAACGCTTGGCTCTTCTTCGAACGTCCGTGCGTTTTTTTTCTCTTCCCGTGAAATGCTATACTTACGAAGCACCCACGTACACCCTCATTAGCATAAGCAAAAATAGGACTACTAGAGCAATGGTCATCCGTGTGAAATAACACCAGTAGTATCAGACTATCAGGTAGGCGAGTGTGTTCGTGTAGCAAAGCACGGTGACGTAGTAGTGACGGCCGACGACGGCGTGGCTCCGGCGGCCCCACCCAGAAGTGGAGAACAGGTAATGTGACAACGGCAGGCTAGATTCGCTAAAGAACTGGAAAAATAAGAAAGAAAGCAAAAAGTAGGAAACGACTGGACATCTCGCTTTTGGCCTGGGCTAACTTAACTTGGCAGCGGCTGAGGCTGAGCTGAGCTCACAAGCGGACACGCGATCCACTGGCCTTTTTAACCAGGCCAGCCTGTCATGTCGAAGCATTCTCTCGTGCCAGGAGGGAGAGATGCCATGTAACAACCTAAAAGGAGGCGGGTATCCGATTTTTTTTTCCAAATACTGCAATATTTTTTTCTATTTATGAAATATTTTTTTCTTACGTGTGAAATATTTTCCTTCAATAACAGTAGAAATGTTGATCTGGATCGTTGTAACATTTTTTTCTACGCGTGAAACATTTTCCCTATGCGTGAAATATTTTTCTTCGATAACAGTATAAATATGCGTGCGAAAAAAATATTGCACACATTGAAAAAACATTGCAGACGTTGAAAAAAAATGTTGTATCGAGCATCCGATACAACGTGCTAAGATCAGACGTTCAAGTGCTAGTTCTTCCCTAATAACTTAAGCTAGTTGCAGGAAGTCCGTTGAATTAAAAAATAACGAAAGCATCCTTAGGAGTTGTACTAGTATTGCTTAGGAGCAACCCATCTTTTTGGCAAAATTTTGTGGAGGTGACTGACGAGGTGGCCCAAGGGAAAATAACTGTGGTTAAAAAAAAAGGGAAAATAACCGAGCACAACGCACACGTGGATTCCTCTTGTTCCATCTCTATATAAAAAAGCCTCGTGTGTATGTTGTTCACTGATGGTATTGTGATCCCTTGAGCCTCGATTCAAATCCTGTTTCCATAAGGTTGTCCTCGATCGATATTGCAGTGCTGTTGCGACCAATTGCATCTTCACGAAATGGTAGACCACATAGGGTACCACTAGCGAGTGACAACGTATGTAATCACTCTAAAATCAAGTCACTTTCGTGCTTTGTAGGTCCTAAAGCTTTCCTCATCAAAACGTGCCAAATACGAAAAAGATATATAAATGAAAGGAAAAAGGAAATGGAAAAGATGAGCGCCAAGTACATTTTACCACGCAAGCTTCGCATTAGCATTGTTTTCATTGTTCCTTTCAAAGTACTAACATTGGTTTTTGTTTAATGGAGCTTGCCAATCAGACCGAAAAACCTCCAACTGTAGGCACTGGACTGATCAATTGTGCCATACAAAGTTTTACTTAACAAAAACAAACAAGATGTGCTTCCATGCTTTTCTTTTTTCACTGTTGTGTAAATATTAAAGCATGAATAAAAGGTAACTACTGATTAACCCTTCACTTGCTTTAAAATTTATAAAACTTGTATTAAGAGAAAAAACATTGAAATACCCCTCAAAATCGATATACGTATTTTTATTTACTGGTTCAATGAACGTATGTTACCACCATGAATAAAAAATTATATTACCCTAGTACATTGATCCATCATAGTTAGGCTCAGTTTACGCTACACGCTTCGCTCCTTTTGGATATTCGCATCACGTCTCAACTGATGTGCTTAGTCTACTACATGCCCTCGACTCTACCGCCGTACCCGGCCAAGCTCTGGTATGGGTTACATCGAGTTAAGGCAATGTAGCCGAATTCGAAGAAAACTAGGGTGAGCCGCAGAAGTCACGGAAGACCTCGCGCCGTACGTGACTCACATGTCATGTGTCGCTCCACTGTTGAGGTTCATTCGATTGAGGGCATTAGCGGCTAGGGTTCTATGTTGGGTGCAAGATGTGAATTGTGACTTGTGAGAAGGTTACAACGTTAGCAGGACTGCAGGAGGGAGCAAAAGACATGCCAATTCGGTTGGAGATTTGGAAGTCTTGGAGGGATCGCGGAGGAGGATTGGCAATAGATCAGGGGAAGGCCTCCGATCGGTACTTAATTTTTTTTAACCTTTTCACATTACACTAAATTTAATATAGACCGTTCATTATTTTTGATTCAATAGATCAGATTAGTTAGTATTTATTTATACTTCCTCTAATAGTATAGTAGCAGAAATACTCTTAACAAATCAATGACTAGATTTAATTTCTATTACCCACTATATACACAAGGATTCTATAAAAACACAAGGATATCGCGCTCTAAGCTAACTATAAAATGGTGTGAATCTTCCCGTGAATCTTGAATTCTCACGATCAAACAACGCGTTAGATATCGCTCGTTACTACACACTGCTTGTTCTAGGCAGAGCTAACTAAGAGAGGGAGAGGGAATAAACGGAAACGATTCCGAATAAACGAGAGACTTTCGAAGCGAATAACGAAACGGATTGCTTTTGCCAAAAGGCATGTCGCTTTCACAAATCACACAAGAGCCCCCAAGCTTAGCGTAAGCTATAGGTACCTTCTTCTAGAACATCACTCCGCATTCCATCCAAAATGCAGAAGCAGCCGATGCGAATCGCGAAAGCCAAAACAAGGCACGCACGCAAGCAGGCCGGAGCAAGCTAGCCTGCCTACCTTTGCGACTCGGCCAGCACGCAGTGGCGAGTGGCGACCGAATGAACCGTCCGAAACGATGCAAAAGCGCCGTTGGAATCGCTTTCTCCAGAAGAGACCGGACCACGCGGCGCCCACATGTCTCACATGCTTCTGCTTGCTTGCGCCCTGCGCGTGGGCTTCAGGTGGTTTAGAAAGTTTGCCCCATGCGACCTTCCTGTGCTCGCTCTGTATTCCCTTATGTTCATAAAAACTTATGGGTGTTATGAGATAAGAACTCTAAATCAAATATAGTTTAGGACTCTATCTCTTTATGGTGTGGTCGAATTCGAACTCCTCTCTCGTACTGCTATATATATTGGGTGCTTCCAATTGTAAAAGGAACGAATTAATAAAACGAGAGAGATTTCCACCATATTGTGTGTTCTTGTGTCTTTACTCTTGGGATTGCGTCTACGAATTTGGTGATTAATCGCAAGTGATCAACTACGTTTTACAACAATTGAATTGGCAAGTCCTTTGCTCCCTCCTGCAGTCCTGCTATCGTTGACCATGATATCTTTAGAGGTAAAGTTTTAAAACATTAACTATCTTTCAAAAATCTTCTTTGTCGACTTCAACCATCATCGGCTTAACCATGATATCTGAACCGTTGTCATTGGTAACTACTCCATTTATGACGCATAAAACATTGTAAGATCAAGGATAACCGACTAGAGGGGGGTGAATAGGAGGTTTCTCAATTTTTCGATTATAATTGCAATTAATTAAATCACTAAGCTAGCATTGTAACAATGGTAATTTGCAATCATGAATTCTAGTGATCACAAGAACTCTAGCAAATCAAATATGAGCAACAAAGGATTTTAACAACAAATAATATACTTAAATTTTTAGAAATATGAATTGAGCACAAGAATTGTCACAGCTTTTGTGGTCGGAGAGAAGTCTATTTCTATAAATTTATTTGCACAACCAGATTTGAATAAAGAAAGTGTTAGGGAGCTTTGAAAAAAAAAAGCTAAGGGCCTCGGTTGTTCTGCCATGAACGGGACGAGATTGTTTGTACTGCAAATACCATCGTTTTGCTACCTCATTTGCCTAAGCTTTTTTGTTTTTTTGTTTGTTTTAGAGCAGGTATAATAAGGTTACGTAAGCGGACTATAGGAGTCGCTACGTCAGATTTGAGTTGAATTGGAGGAGAGAGGAAGGGAGAGAGAAGAGAAGCGGGCTGCAAACTAGTAGCCGGCTGCAGCACGGGCTCCAAGAAGATTGGTGAGAGAATGAGAGGATGAAAAGTAGGTTAGGTATTAATGCTCAGTGTGCATGTATAGCTAACTATTATATAGATGGACTATTAGATTGGCTATAGATGATATGTCAACAACATAAAATTCGAGCCGGCTCTGGTATTAGCCTTGCTCTTTTACTCGATTCCTTGCCTGGCGCGCGTGCCAGTCTGGGCCAAGACGAGTACGTGGACGATGCTCTGATCCCAAGGTTCCGTGGTGCGGCTCTACAGCCACTACGTGCGACGTACGTCCTCAACGTAGCGCGTGTACCGTAGATGCGTCGACATCGAGGGTTTCAGGTGTACAAGGACCATCCCTCGCCGAAGGATCGATGCTGGATCGATGGTTCCATGGGCTTGATCTGCAGCTGCAACCGGACATACGCACACGTAGCCGGGCAAGACGTACGGCGACACGCGTGTTACATGGACCGCCCACCGCAACTCCGCTAGAGCCCACAAGACCACGACACGTCGATCTATCCTGGAGGACTTGGCCTCGCTGACCCGACGTAAGCTGTCCTGAACAGGATGGACGCGTGCGTCCAAAACGGCCTGGAAGACACGACGATCTAGGTCGCGGCTGCTGCTAGCTGCTCCCACTCCAACGGCCACTATTTCTGCACGTTACGCTGGGCGCTGGCTCGTCGGTTTGTAGGGAGGCTGGAGCCGGATCAAAATCTTGCCGGTTTGAGATCTCATTTAACGGACGGGGGCGAAATTCGAAATACTGGTTAGAGTGAAAAAAATTCAAATAACTTGGATTGTTATAGTAATTTGGGTATATCTTGGCAAGATCTTAGACTTTCGAACTGGAATTTCATGTTTTATGACCGGAAATTAATCAATAACCTTTAAGAAAGTAATTTCTTATGAAAATTAGTTGAAAAACCGAATTTTGAGACATTTTTTTAAACTTCAGAAACACTATCGATTTTTATAAAATTGTATGTGCTTTACAATGATGTGAAAAATTTATGATACCATATTAAGAAGTGTAGGATCATACAGAAAAATTTTCAAAATAATTGATCATCTTATGAAAATTTTATAGAAACATTAATGATATATCAAGACCATCTATAAAATTTTTTAAAATTTCTAACATGGTTTATACCATTTTTCACTTGGTTAAAGTTTGCCGGTAAAGCTTTTATTAGGATAGTAGCACTGTCCAAATTTTTAAAAATTCATGAAAGCTTGATCATCATATGAAAATTTTATGAGAATATTAGTGATGCATCATAAACATGCAAAAAAAATTTCAAAATTTTCTAATATGGTTTGTTTCATTTTTTATTCAGTTCAAACTTATCGATCAGCGTTTTAACAGGACAATAGTAATATTTGAATTTTTAAAACTTCCTCAGATTTGATAATCTTCTGAAATTTTATGAGAATATCACTGATGTGTCAGGAACCTCCACAAAAAATTACAAAATTTTTCGGTTCATTGCTCCGACAGTATCACCATGGCAACAACGCCAACCAAAGGAAACGGCGGCCGTTAGGGGCGGATTTAGGTGGTGTTGGAAAATTAAAAAATGCTACAAAATTAACTCTACACGTTAAATTTGTTCATTTGAGATTTTTAAAACCATAGAATTATTTATATTATAATTTTAGTAAATTCCAAATATACATGTTAAATTTATGATGCTATAAAATTATTATACAAGATTAAAAGTGTACACCCTCTAAAAAGTTTTCTAATTCCGCGGCGGTCACTGGTGGTTCGTCGACGTGGCATGAGGAGATAGCAAACGAAGGGCCATCAGAATGGTTGGATCGGAATCTGACAGCTCAACAGTTGATCTGCTCATAAGAAATGGTCATCACCTCATCAACAGGCAACCCCTAAAGATGCACTTTCTGGCCAAGGTTTTGGCTGCCTATAATCATTACATAACCTATACCCGCAAGAATTGGAGAGCAACTGAGAAGCCACCTGTCACCTTGCGATTTTGCAAGCAAGAATTGGAGAGCAACCGGGAAGCCACCTGTCACCTTGCGATTTTGCACAAAAGCCCTTCCATTTCTCCGAAATTACGAATAGGTCCCTATGCGATTTTTTGTGAGACAGAATTTTTTTTTTCTTCGCGTTTAGGTCCCTGGTCCGGTATTTTTACGGAAAAGCCTCCCGTTAGTTTCGAATCGCGAATAAACCCTTTTCTAATTTTTCAGGATAGCGAACAGGTCCAAAAAAATAACATCCGGGTCCCTGCTTCTTACGTTCAGGTCCTTTCTCCGTTTTTCCCGAAAAAAATGTTTTCGCCACCAGAAAAACCCGGAAATTTTTTTTTCGCCACCCAAAAAACCCGGAAAAAATGTTTTCGTCACCAAAAAAACGCAGATTCATCGAAGTTTTATAGCAACTTATGTATTTGCCAACGGATCGTGACCGCGGGTTTTTTTAAAAAAAATGTAGATTCGTCATGATTTATAGCGACGAGTGGATTCGCCATGGGTCCTAACGACCCATTTTTTTAACGAACGCAACCAAAAAACCGAAAAAATATTTTCGACACCCAAAAAGCGAAACAATGTTTTCGTCCCGCGGATTCGCCGGTGGGTCCTAACGACCCATTTTTTTTAACAAACGCAACAAAAAAACCCGAAAAAAATGTTTTCCGCACCCAAAAAAACGGAAACAATGTTTTCGTCGCCAAAAAAACACGGATTCATCGAAGGTTTATATCAACTTATAGATTTGCCAACGAGTCATAACCGCGCATGCTATCGAAATTCAACCGGCGCAGCGTAGCGCGCTTTCCCACCTAGTTTAGCTAAAAGTTGACAAGAAAAGCACTAATATCCACCCATTAACAGCCCCTGGGATTGCCGATCACCCAAGAGGCCACCTGTCCTCTTGCGATTTTTGCGAAAAAACCCCTCCGTTCCTTCAAATTACAGATAGGTTCCTGTAAATTACGAATAGGTCCTTCGTGATTTTTTGTGAGGGGAAGATATTTTTTTTTTCATCGCGTTTAGGTCCCTCGCGCGCTATTTTACGGAAAAAGCTTCCGTTAAATTCAAATCGCGAACAGACCCTTTTCTAATTTTTTAGGATAGCGGACAGGTCCAAAAACATAACAAACAGGTCCTTGCTATTTACGTCTAGGTCCTTTCTCCGTTTTTCCCGGAAAAAATATTTTCGTCACCAGAGATATATGTGCGGCTTTGTCTCTAGAATTTTTTCCCGGCTCGATTTTCCATCTCGATCTCTGATATTTTTTAAAACATATATTATTACTCGGTGGATGCGTAGAGTGTTAGATTCGACAGAAGAAGGTTGTCGTCTCTAATAGTTTTTCACCCTTTTTCCTCTAGACTATTTTCTCACCTCGGTTTTCTAGCTCGGTTTCTAATATTTTCCAAATAATTCGTCGAAAGAGATATTTCTACAAATCGCGAATAATTCCTTTCGCCAGTTATTTTTTCAGAAAAATTTGGGTCGGATTTTTTCGCCGGCGCGGCATCGCGCGCAGTTCATCCTAGTATAATTATAGAGCCACAGGCTTGGATAAATTTTGGCAACCATCCGAACAAGGGCTAGAATGGTTGGGCTAGCCAAATTTTTGCTGGGTTGGTTTGGGCGGAAACCAAACACACAACAATTGCCATGCTGTTCAGGCCCAAGCAATTGAAGGAACCATCGCTCTGTCATGGATATCCAGACCATCTTAAGGCCTGTTTGTTTCAGTTAGGGATTATAGAAAGCAGATTTTAAAAGCTGGATTGTTAAAAGCTGAATTGTTAAAAGCTGATGACTGTTTGGTAACCTAGATTATAATGTATTTGGATTGTTGTTTCTGCGTGGCAAAAGTCTGTGGTACCCTCGGCCTGTTTTGTTGTCTTATTTTACTGGAAGGTGGAAGGGTATTATAGTCTTTTGTACAAAAAAAAGCTGAGGAAAGCTCATTCAAGGTGGATTGTGGGATTCTAACAATCTGGACCCCGGATTGTTACAATCTAAATTAAAAGTTGTCTGTTTGTTAACCTTCCAGCTTTTAAAAGCTGCTTTCTATAATCTCTAGCTGAAACAAACAGGCCATTAATCAAGTTTGTAGCCCAACATCACGGCACAAGAGCTGGGCGGTTAGGCCACACAAAAGAGAAGACAAGTAATTACTACCTAATACCTATCCTCTATTCATGCTTTAATATTTGTGTAACTTTAAAAATAAGACAAGTAAACATCTGAGCAGTGTGAAGCATCCCGCGCGCACAATTAATTGCACACGAAGAAATTCACCTGCAGATTATCTTAGCTCACCGAACAGATTAAATATAAATTGAGGTCCAGATGAGGTGGGGAAATGAATTTGCAGTGTGATACAGAAGCCGGCAGCAGATGCATTTCTACAGATTTATTTAGTCACAAAATATGTTGAGCAGAACTAAGGATTGCTTGACCTGTATTATTTCCTCCTCTCTGTATATCACATTACAAGACAGACAAGCTTTTGGTTGGCCAGCCTAAGGAAGTACAGTTCTCACCTCCTTCCTGTCTACCCCGAAGGACTGCATCATGGAAAAGACACGAGCAATATCAAATGAGGCATGATCCAAGGCAAAGCACTTCAAATCAAAGTGTGATTTTTAAACTTCATAAACATGGCCGCGACGACTCTTGGTTCCAAGAATTTGCATGAACGAACAATTACCTAAGCTGATGCGCCTTAAATTCTGAATGAATTATGTTAGCCTTAACAACTACTTACCTCCAGACCACAGTCGTTGACATATACATTTGTAAAGAGCTCAGATGGATCAGGCATTGGAATTTCCTGCAGATATTGAATTGTGCCATGCACTCATAAGCACAATTAGTCCGAATGAATGAAACAACTGTAAAACATATCTAGCTGCAATTCTGACCTTTGCTTTAGCAATGGCACCGTCAACTTGTTTCCTAGCTTCTTTCTCCATGTCCTAAGAAGAAAGAATATATCATTATAATGAATTGGAATGTGCAATTGACTGAAGATTTCTCTAGTCGCGCCCCTTCAACCAAAGCAAATCTCATGCCAAGTCTTGTGCTTTGTGATACTTTTTAGAGCATCTCCAATGGTACTAGCTATAAGAAATATCCATATCATCTATAGATAGCATATAGACAAACTCTTCAATAGATTAGCTATAGCATTGTCTATAAAATTAAACATTGGCCCATATGTAATAGATAATAAATGCCTTGGAATCCGTTATAGCCTGACTATACATTAGTAGCTAGTCTATATCTCTCTCCTCATTTTTTCTCTTCCACCTAAGCAAAATGTTGAGATGGCACCCTTATAGCTAGCTGAAGTAGCACCATTGGAGATGCCCTTATGGTTACAATACCTTGAGTTCTTGGGCTGTTGCCAAGTCATGGGCTAATATCAGCTTTCTGACCCTTTCAATTGGATCGCGTTCCTGTTAGTATCATAACACAAACAACTCACTCAGAACGCCAATCTTTGCTGGAACTTTTTTTAAAGAAACAAATCTTATGTAGAACTTAAATTTCAAGTGGCGAGCTTATGGTCATCCTGACCTGTCGTATGCCTGCAATCTCATCCCTGGTGCGGTAAGTGCTTCCTGGATCTGACATAGAATGTCCATGGTATCTGTAGGTGTCCATCTCAAGAATCTAGAACACCAAGATAATACAGAAAACAGTGGTAACTAGTAGCAGCTATATTAAAAATGTATTCTATAGAAAAAGAAGTTAATGCAGCATCTGATGCTACATTAGTGCAAACAACGACCAACTTGGGAGTTGAAGAGTACACTAAGAATATGGAATAATGAGTGTAATATGAGCAATTTCCAGAAAAAGTATTTAAGAGATTTAAGTAACAATAAATGCACAAGGACCTAGATGAACAACTACAAAAAGCATCGTGAACTAGGTTGTAATATAGGTAAACATATTTTAAAAAAGTTCATGGTTCCCAAAATCAGGCCAATCCATGGACAGTTTGCATGCCCTCAATGTACACTTGAAAATTGATCTCAACGAGACTTCGGAATTTCCTGAGAAAAAAGTATTGTGTGTATTGGATCCGCTCTTGGACAGGACACAGGGATAATATAGCCTCAACAAGGTCTGAATAACAGTAACCATTTTCAATGCATCAACAATCCTAACATTGAACCTGTACAGCCATGCCCGCTAGTCTAGTAAGACAGGATTGTTACAGTCAAGACATACACAATCAAAGATGTCTGAGCTGCCCTTGAATAAGTGGAGCAGCAACATTTTAAGCTAGCAGGAGAAAACATACATACATGTCCAAGAGGCATAATTATGGTTGCTACTTATTAGTGTTGAATCCATCCAATAGCATGAGAATCTAATAATCCAACTATTCTACTAGCAGTCTACTCCAGCCAAACCCAACTTCTGATGGGTCCCCAAAAGTACATATATGCACATAATCGAAATGATAGAAAGCAACAAAGTTCCTCGAATGCTTACAATTGGTCCATTTTCAAGAGCATGTTCTTTGGCAAACCTACAGGCCTGCTTAACAGCAAGAACATCCATCCCATCGACCTGTACCAAATACATGGTGCCATACCATTATCAAATATTCACTGCAACACAAACACATGAACCACTGCCAACTTCCAACTTCATACCTTTTGCTGAAACAAGATAATTACAGGGGGAAAACAACAAACTTCGACAATAAGGCAACATAGTACGGTAATCGCTATGCAGTCGATAATATGGGAAAGTCTGAATGATGTTACAACAACTCTGTTGTTCATCCTATGGTCCATCCACCTCTCAAATGGGGGTATTTCGATATTTGACACCCAATTCGCATGCCTTTCAGACTCTGTGTATGACATGTGGGTCCATCTGAGTCAATGACAGTGGACTAAGGTGTCAAATATTGAAAAATTCATTTTTAAAGGGTGTCAAATTTCAAAATCTCTCCACAAAATGAGACCCCAAAAATGTGATAAGAATACCAAGACCAAAATCGCGTTAAATTATAACATATACTGGTCAATACTGTTGAGTTCACTGATCATATCAACTCCATAACAAACCAATCGAAAATTGAATGATTTGATTCTTTACCTTCAACCCGGGCACATAGTCCCCGCGCTTGTAGTAGGCCGGGTTTTTCGATGCCTTCCACTCGGCCGTCCCCATCCCATCTGCACAAATCATATATTCTAAATCATACCAATTGCAATTTCAATTTGCACTGATGAACAGTGTTACAGGTTAGTAACAACACGATCACACACTTTAAAGAACTCACAGTGGTTGTTCTCGCAGACCAGTATGACGGGCAGCTTCCAGAGCGCGGCCATGTTGAGCGCCTCGAAGAGCTGCCCCTGGTTGGCGGCGCCGTCGCCGTAGAGGTCGAACGTGACGGTGTCCTCCTTTCTGTACCTCTGCGCGAAGGCGAGGCCGCAGCCGAGCGGCACCTGCGCGCCGACGATGCCGTGCCCGCCATAGAAGTTGGCGTCCTTCTTGTAGAAGTGCATGGAGCCGCCCTTGCCCCGGGAGCATCCGTCGCGGCGGCCCATGAGCTCGGCAAAGGCGGCGACGAGGTCCCCGCCGCGGGCGAGGTAGGCGCAGTGGTCGCGGTAGGCGGTGATGATAGCGTCGGCGCGGGTGGTGGCGGCCTCCATGCCGACAACGACGGCCTCCTGGCCATCGTAGAGGTGGCAGAAGCCGCGGATGAGCTTGGCCTTGTAGAGGGAGTCGGCGGCGATCTCGGAGCGACGCATGAGGGACATGTCGCGGAAGAAGGCGACGAGCTCGCGCGGGGTGGTGGAGACCTCGCGCGGGGGCGGGTCGACGATGTGGGACTTGAAGGGGACCGAGGTCTCGACGGTGAGTGCGTCCGTGGAGTCGGAGACCGCGCGGGCGTGCCTCAGGTGCAGCGGCGCCACGCGCGTGGTGGTGGTGGTGGTGGGATTAATAAAGCGACGGAAGATGGCCGCAGCCATGGCGAGCTGGCGACGGCAACGGCAAAGGCGTGGGTGGCTCGGTTGGTGCTTTCGTGTGCGTAGGGGGGGCGAAACGGCGGGTTTTGCTTGGAATTTGGAGGTTTTCGCAATGCCTTGGAGGAGGCGTGGGAAGCCTGGTGTGGAGCGGCGCTCGTCGGGGCGACGTGCGCGGTGCGTGAAATGGTAGGTTTTCGAGGGAATTCGCGGGGTTTCCGTGAACCTGGTTGGGGTGCAGTGGAGTCGGCGGGCGTCGGGTTTGGCGGGCGACGTGGGCGTAAGACGTTGGAGGGGAACTTCGGGGACGATGGTGCAGCCGGGTGTCCGCGGTCGCAACCGACAAGATATTAAAGATAACTATACTATTACTAATTATTATTTCTACACACTATATTAAATATAAAATAAAGCTAAATATAATTTAGAATATAAAGGAACATTGTACTAATTTTATATAAAATATATTCCATATTATAGATAGTATCATTTAGAAAATACATACTGTAAACTTAATTTGGACAGATGGAGTAGATGGTTGTGCCACGGGTGGATCACAAACTTCGTTCTTGAGAGGTGACAGTTGATTCTCATCTTCTCATTCTCACCATAGCTTGGTGGTTTACGAAGGACTTTACGTGATGCCAAATTTGTACCTTCCTTGAGACATCCTCCACTCTCGCATGAACCGGGCGATAATAGACCGACCGTAAGCGATCGAGCTGACACGATGAGGTGGTCCGTAGACACGGCGCAGGGAGCGCTGCTGTCTGGAGAATCGTACGTAGCTACTCGTGAGTCGCGACACTGCAGCACCCACCGAACATTAAACAAAAGCAGCCTAGGTGGACAGGTGGCTCGCTGATAAAGCGACCCGAGATCTCATGCTGCGACACGTGGTCGTGTTGAGTTGGCCCCAAGCCAGCCGTCTTTTGAAGCTACCAACACCTGTCATCAGTTGAGTCGCCTTTTCCTGGATCAAGCACGCCACAAAGTGCATCGACCGGCCACGGAGACAGCAAGAAAACCCTTGGATCGCAGTAGCTTTTCTTCGCCGTAGCACCTCAAATGCTCAAGCGAGGCCCAATTGCATCGGCTTGTTTCGATGCAAGATCCCCTGGGTTTGGGCTGGGTGCTATTGCTCGACCAGGCTAGCCCTTTTTATGGTCCTGTTTAGCAAATTTCAGATCTAACCCTATTTTATATCTAGAGTTTATAAATTAAAATAAAATAAATTAAGTTTATATTTTAATATAAAATATAAACAAAATGACTCACCTAAACACTTTTAATGTATCTACAGCTTTAGCTCCATAAATTTTTAGAGTTAAGAATACCTTACATAACTAACTCTACGGATTTTAATAGAACTGGATCTATCCTAAACACCCCTACATTTTTCAAAAGGCAAGGTTGTTGGACACTCATGCGCTGGACCGAGTGGGTCGAATCTTGCATTCTCCGGAGAAGCAAACGTAGCTCAATTACCAGTTGCATTTCACACCAAAGAGAGAACCGAACGAAGCACGAGTAACTGAGATTTGGGCTGGTGAATTTATAGGGTGCTGCCCTGCTGCGACCAGCCAAAAGTTTTGACTTTAACATCTTATGCTCCGTTTATTTGGTCTTTTTCACTAGGTTAAAGGTTAAAAAAACTAAAGTCTGAATAAATATGTAGCCTTTTATATGAGGTTTTTTCAAAAACCATAAGTTTCTATGTAACTAAAAGCTAAAAACCACTTAAAAGGTACTTTTTTTAGCTTATCAAGAATTGGTTTTAGACAAATACTATTAAAGGTAAGGTAAAATTGCCCACCTCTATCATATACAAAAATCGATTGCTTTTAAGCTTTTTAAGTCTAAAAATTATTTTTAAGCTATAAGCTAAATACCTAAGCCTAAATAAATAAGGCCTTAGTCAGGTCCTGGGCTTTTTCTTTTGCTCAAAAGCTAAGGAATAAATGAGTGACTTTTAATCTAGACCTTTTTAAAAGCCATAAGACTCCATATAAATAATATCCAAAAGCCATTGAAAAGATACTTTTTTATTTATTGAGGGATAATTTTAAACCAATGACACTAAAGTTAGGGTAAAATAATCCATCCCTACTACGCATAAAAATGGATTGCTTTTAAATTTCTTAGGCCAAATAGCTAGTATTAAGCTATAAGAAAAAAAAAACCTAAACTAACTGATCCTTTAAACGTATTAAGGAGCTTCGCCAATAGCCTCTCGCTGGCCCTTCTCCAATCTCCATTTCTCTCTAGCTTTATTGCCAGCGTTGAATGGAGGAAGGAATCGAAGGATCCATAGTTTTCCTGAAATAATTTTTTAGTCTTTTCTATGTTTTCCCAAGATCAAATTATTCTAACTTTTTTCTTCGGTGAGTTATCTGCAGGATTTCTTTTATTCATCACGGGTTTTATTGGGGATATTTAACTATTTGCCATCCTTACGAGTGGCCACTCTTCAAATACCAGTTTTAGAATGTCCATAACACATTTGTCACCGGAGAAAGAAAGATGCTACATTTTTGTCACTTTGGCCGACGTGGCACGCCACGCCACCTCGCCACCGTGGATTACCTTCCCAGAAGGCCAATATGGTTTGTTGATCACTCTTGTCTTTGTTAGGATGATAATTTGATCTATGTCTGTGAACTTGCATGCATGAGTTAATTGCCAGTCCAGTTTTCTGAACTTCCATTGGGCTAGGAAATCATTACTCTCTTAACCTTCATACTAATGTTTGTGTTAACCTTCATTGCTAACCATCAAAGAGATCTCTAATGTTATTCTCTGGGGACCTAATTTTGTACTTTGTTAAAATGCTATTGAATAGTGTTTTCGTATTTCTAGGAAATTTCGAAGTTCAGATATGAGTTGTGCCCACGATACATGAAAGAGCATAAATTCTGGCGGATTTATTTCTTACTAGTAAACAACTACATAATCCCGTAAGTTTTTCTCCTAGTTCCTTATTAGCTCATGTTGTGTAATGACTAATCCAACTAAGTACTTATTTTTGGTCAACATGCATTAAGATGGTGCATGGTACAACACTTGTCTAACAGAATGGAGCCCACTTATTACATCTGACTTTTAGCATTTCTACATAAGAACATATTTAACCAAATCACTACATGAATATTATAGATAGCTTGGACAGGTAATCCACGGTGGCGAGGGGCGTGGCGTGCCACGTCGGCCAAAGTGGCAAAAATGTAGCATCTTTCTTTCTCCGGTGGTAAATGTGTTATAGACATTCTAAAACTGGTATTTGAAGAGTGGCTACTCGTAAGGATGGCAAATAGTTAAATATCCCGTTTTAGTTGTACCATCTCACCTAGACAACTACAGTGACAGCTATATTGAAAATTAAATCCGAGCCGAAATGGTTTAAAATAAATCTCTTTCGAATTTCTTCGGATGAACAACATTGCTACTGAGGCGTAAGTCCTACGTATTTGTTGACACCAAAAACGTGACGTAGGGTTTTTGATCGCAACACACCGGACGAACGCTGGGTTCAAATACGCTAAGCGTGCCAATCAATTTGACCCTGCAATCGATAAGGAAAAGAATCGTGAAATTCAATCTAAGCCGATCTTAGAGACGAATCGGCTAAAGTAGAATCAGCCAAAAGCCGATTAAAGGGTAAACAGATTAGCCGATAAGGGCTAATCAGAAGGGTGAAGGTAGATTGATTACGAAAAGCGTCTGTGATGAGCGAGCGAATCAAACCTGAAGGAATCGAAGACGATCAAACAATCGGCGATACGCAACTTTATTTGATCGATGTCGACTTACAAAAGGGCATTACAAGACTAAAAGCTACAATAAAAACTAAAATTGGCAGATATAATTTGCTGTGGATGCCCCCTTTCAAACAGCCTTGGCACGCCTTATATACCCGTCAGCCGATCCGAGTCCTGTTATGTCACGGCAACATAATCCGAATCGGCTATAGTTTCCTAATTGGTCTCCTGCTTCCAGATACTCGCCGCATGTTATCCAAACTTTCCAAAGATGCCCCGTGTATTATCCAAACTCGTGATTTTGCTGATTCGTCTCATGCTTACCAAATTCTGGTGCAAACATATGCCCCCTATTTTTTGGAAGATAACTTGTTATCTTTCAAAAATTCATCGGCTTCTTTCTTTATCGGCCTCTTCCTTCATCGGCTAAAGAATTGCTCCAGTAACCGCTGCATTAATTGCGCCGTAAAAATCTCGGTGCGGTTTAATTGCACGTGTCGCCTCGAATTCATTTCCTGCCACTTCCAACTTTTCACTGTGCTATATATATGCGGGACCCCCACGGTCATTTTCACGCCTTCCAGCTCTCGAACCATCTGCAATCGGCTTTTCTGCTCTTGCAATCGGCTTCCAGACGAATTTCCCAAGTCGGCTGAATGGAATCTTCCAAGGTACTCATCCCGATCCCAGAAAGCAATGACCAATATTACTTAGGGCCAGTAGGGAATTTAGATGCCGATACAGTAATTTACGAAGAAATCCCGAGGCTCCCTTTATCGGCAAAAGGTTATAACGTAAAGGAGTGGGGAAAAAGTTTTAGGGTCTAGCCGACAGCACTTAAAGGATGGAGAAGTTGGTATATACGGGTATCGGCCCATAAGAAATCTGAATGGGAGAGAATGGGCATAGTCGAATGTCTCCTTTTAAGCTTAGCCAATCCAGAAGCCAATGAGCCCTTGGTGGCCACGGCATGTTTTTTTTGGTCTGATACTTTCAACGCCTTCCTTTTCATACTGGTCCAATCGTGCGACTCTCCTAGATGTGGTGAGTTATCTTGTCTAAGGCAAGCGGAGATCAAATATCGACTTTCGATAAGCCCGATTTAGGCTAATCAAATCTAAGGGCGAAGGATGGTCAAAATACGTTCAGCACAATAACAAAGAAAATGGGCCAGTATCGGATGAAGAACACGCAGCTTTTCTGAATCTCTGGCTAGAACGATTTCTCTTCTGCGGTGCATCTCTTGGACCTACCCAAGTTTACCAGCTGGTAGAGGAGCAGCTAATAGAAGGCCGTCGGCTCGCTCTTGGAAAGATGTTTCTAGGTGCCGTTTATCAGATGATGCACATCATTCGGAGTCGGCTTTTTTTTGGTTTTGCCGAATTCATTGTTGGCAATGTTGGGGGTCCGCTATGGTTCATTTAGTTATGGCTGTATAGCATTTTTAGTCGATCACTTATTTCTGAGCCGTTAGAAGGTTCGGCCTTTCCCCGCGAAGACTATCCTGAAAACACCATCCCGCAGTACAGGGCTAGCCGATCACGCGGGGAGAGGCTCATAATGTGCTCTAGTGGTGACACCAAGATTACTCCTACTGGCTTGAAGAAGTGCTTATCCTTTTTCTTGAATTTAGACAATGTGGTCTTCAGCCAACAAGACTTCTTCTCTTATAGTAATGTGGCCGATTTCCAATGGCCTTCCTTTCTTCATTTAGATGCCGACAGTTCGTCTATGCCAGAATCAACCTTGAAGTTGTCGGCGTATTCCGCCTGACAGGCCCAAAATCTATAGACCGGGTTTGGTTCAATAGGAGGGCGTCTTCGCGGCTGGCTAACCCTAGCGGATGAAAACCCTAGAGACTCCCACACGAAGGATTCCGGCGTCTATGAACTAAGGATGACACAGAGATTTTACCTGAGTTCGAGCCCCTCGGCTAGGAGTATGACCTTACGTCTGCTAGATTTTTATGAAGTGTTTGAGGTTATTACAGAGCTCTCAGATTACAAATTCTTCCTTGGGTTCTACAGCTGAACTCTTGGTCCTTTGACCCCCCTTCCCCATGCACCAAAGGGCCCTTATATAGCCCAGGCTAACAGGGGTAGGTAAAAGGGGGGTCATCATCTTGATCTTCAAACATTTATTGCTCCTTCCGTCTTTGTCCCGTTCCTCGGCCTCATTAAATACCGGCGCGTGGCCGCTGGTCCGCTCGGGATGTGAGCCCTTTGTGACGAGTAGGTGAGGCGTCGAGAGAATGGGTTTGTGGCGGAAATCCTCGCGATTGATAGATCGACCTGGCGGGCACGTAAATGCAGCGCGATACGATAGGGAAGGAGACTTGGTGAAGCCACCGTGCCTCACCTTTTTGCCTTGCGGCGAAGGCGGCGAGGCGTCCTCGCCCACTCGCCGGGACGCCATGTGGGCGGCTTTGGCGGCGGGGCGTCTTCGCCGCCCGTCGCCAGCGCCCGTGGTGAGCATCGGCGGCGAGGCGTCCTCGCCCACTGCTTTCGCCGGACGCCACGTGGGCGGCTGGCTGGCGGGCGTGCTTTCGCTTCGCCCGTCGCCGAGCCGCCACGTGGTGGGCGCCGGCGGCGAGCGTCTCGCCCACTTTCGCCAAAACGCCACGTCGGTGGCACTGGCCGTGAGGGCATGCTTTCGCCCGCCGTCGCCGAGCCGCCCGTGGTGGGCGGCAAGCGTGGCGGCCGGGCGGCGAGCGTCTCGCCCACTGCTCGCCGGACGCCACGTGGGTAGGTTTTGTCGTCGGAGAGGGTACCCGGCGTAAAATCTGTTGTGAAGTTTATCGATTTTCATCTCCTTGCATTATTCATGTCGGCTTAAATTCTAGAAACAGAACCTTCCAGCCTTCATATGAATTTTATCACCCTTCGGTTTATGCCCGCCAATTGGGTTTTGGCCAAGTGATCCCTTGCATGCCTCTTCTTGATCGGCTTCAGCCTAGGGCCAGGGTGAGGAATGTAACATCGGCAGAAATAGTTCTGGAGATAGCCGATGAGTTTCAGGTTACCAATCTGCCACATTTCTTCCTGAACTCTCGTCGAGCCAGTCAATTTTCTACTTGGTGGACATCAATAGCGGAAGCCCTTTACTTGGATCGTACGCCGTCGGTTATAATAGATAAATTCCTACCAGATTATCATGAGCCGACGGTTGTCTCCAGCAGCAACAACAGCTCAAGTGAGGATAGTTCGGGTTATACGAATTCTTCGGTAGCTGTAGAAGTATCGGCTCTTCCAAGAAGAATCCCTTCGACTTGAGCCCCGGTTTCCAAATCAGTTATTAACCGTCATTTTCCCTTTTTAGGTCACTACGACCGGCAAGAAGGCTACCACGGGCCCGTCGGATAGTGGGCCAAAAGGAAAAAGACCTCACCAATCAACGGGCTTGATTGGTTATACTTCAAGCAATCTTCGAGTGCAAAGCCCGTCATTATCGGAGATTGAAAAAAACCGGCTGCCGAGTGAGTATCAATTGATCAGTGTACTTTTTCATCGTCCATTGCTAATTTTTATTACCCGATTTCAGAAAAACCCAAATCAACCAAAATTCCTGCCAGGAAGCACTCGAAGCGCAAGGAACAAAGTGCCGAGAGTTCTCCCCACATTTCGGCTTTTGTGGAGGTAATTTTTGTTTTTGGTACTTTAGCTTTCCTTTATCCTTTTCTTACTCAATCCTTATCTCGCTTTTGGTGCAGTAAGCCGTCGTAAATTAAGTGGTAGGTATTTTGGCCGACCTCCAAGGGACTTCGGGCCAACCGCCTGTGACGGCGACGCCTCCAACTCCTCCGTCATCGGCCCGATCGGCTCTTCCTACATCTGAGGCCGTACCGGATGACTTGTCCAATCTTCTCGGCTTCACCCTAGACGAGCTAGTCGACCCAAAGGTGATGGCAACGGACGACTATCCCGCCGATATTCGCGAGATCATTGATGCATCAATGGAAGTGTCTGCTTCGGTGGTTAAGTCCACGCCAAACATGCAAGAAAAGTTGAATCGACTTCTCATCGCGGTGAGCCAACCAGAGGCCGAGATCCTTGCCAACGCACAGTCTATCCGTGATGCGATGGCTACCGTCGAAGCCGTTCTACCGCCTAAATCTATGGAAGCACTTTTGAATGTCTGCCACTTAGATGAAAGGAAGGTGGAGGTTGACGCGGGACTTCGGCCCAACCGCCTGTGATGGCGACGCTTCCAACTCCCCCGTCACCGGCCCGATCGGCTCTTCCTACGTCTGAGGCCGTACCGGATGACTTGTCCAATCTTCTCGGCTTCACCCTAGATGAGCTGGTCGACCCAGAGGTGATGGCAACGGACGACTATCCCGCCGATATTCGCGAGATCATTGATGCATCAATGGAAGCGTCTTCTTTGGTGGTTAAGTCCGCGCCAAACATGCAAGAAAAGTTGAATCGACTTCTCATTGCGGTGAGCCAACCAGAGGCCGAGATCCTTGCCAACGCGCAGTCTATCCGTGATGCGATGCTACCGTCGGCCGATCTGCCGCCTAAAGCTATGGAAGCACTTTTGAATGTCTGCTACTTAGATAAAAGGAAGGTGGAGGTTGACGCAGCCAACGCTAGAATCGCCCAACGACAAGCACAAGAAGCGGATCGACGCCTTCTGGATAAGATGGTTGCCGAGGCCAAGGCCAAGAAGAAGAAGTATGATGAAAGCGCTTCTTCACTTATAGCGGCCAAGTCTTCTATGCGCGAACTGGAGTCGACTAAGAAGAAGCTCAAGGATGAACTGGCCAAAGTGAACGGGCAGCTGGCTGATTCCCTTGCCACGATGAACGCAACAGCCGCATCTTTGAAGAGCCTCAAGGACGACGTCGGTTTGGCCGTTGCCCAAGTCCGAGATCAATTGGCCAAAGTTGTCCCCGTGCTAGGCAATGCCAAGGATGATGAGAATATCGTGTATGGCATTACTGAGACACTGGCCAAGGCAGCTGTGGCATTGTCGGCTTTAGGGGCTAGGATCCCTGGGTCTGGCTTGTAAATTCACTGATGTCGTTTTGTTTTGAAACAGTGCTGTCATACTTTTGCTATGTACATGTCGCTTAATCGGCTGTTTAACCGATTATATTTATCTTACTTAATCAGCTGTTTTAACCAATTATTTTTACCTTTTCTGAATACTTGCGTTGTGCTTCTTGACTATGCATCGATCCAAATGCTAGGATAGTATTTCTTTAAATATTTCCCATTGATTGCTTTTGGTAATACAATACCTTCAAGTGTCTCAAGTATGTATGTGTTTCCGTCAACAAGCCGATTTATCTTATAAGGTCCTTCCTACGTTGGCGACCATTTGCCGAACCGATTATCTTTTGATCCGATCGGTAATATCGTTTTCCAAACTAAACCGGCTTCGCTGAATGACTTAGGCACAACCTTCTTGTTATAAGCTCTTGCAACTCTTCTCTTGTTCTTTTCTAGCCGATCTAGTGTAATCAACCTCAATTCCGCTAGATCGTCCAAATTGCACAACATCAAATCTCTGTATTCATCGGTCGATAAGTTATTTTGTTTTGCCACTCGCATCGATTCAATATTTATTTCCACAGGTAACACGGCTTCCTGGCCATACACCAGTTGATATGGTGAGAGTTTAGTCGATCCATGGAATGCTAGCCGATACGCCCATAACGATTCTGACAACATAGTATGCCAATGTCTCGACTTTTCATCAATCTTCCTTTTGATTAACTTGATCAGAGATTTGTTGGACGCGTCGGCTTGTCCATTAGCTTGGGCATAATATGGTGACGAATTAAGCAATTTGATGCCCAGACTTTCTGCAAAGCTTCTAAACTCGTTAGACATGAACACAGTTTCTTGATCGGTTGTGATAGTCTGAGGAATACCGAATCGATAAATGATATGTTCATTGACAAAGCCGATAGCCTCTACGCTGGTGACCTTCTTGAGTGGAATGACTTCTACCCATTTTGAAAAATAATCTGTGGCTGCAAGGATGAATTTATGGCCTATGCTGGGAATATTTGGCCGATTACATCTATTCCTCACTCTCTAAACGACCATGGCTTGATAATCGGGTGTAAAGACGATGCCGGTGCGAGTTGCACATTTTCGAACATTTGACAACTTTGGCACCCTTTATAATACTTGAAACAATCTTCTAACATCGTCAGCCAAAAATATCATGTTCGTCTTAATATCCACTTTATTTATAAGCCGGTGATCACGAACATAAATCCTTCATGAACTTCACCCATAGCCACTTTTGCTTCTTCATCGCCTAAACATCTTAAAAGCAATCCTTCCATTGTCCGATAGTATAACTCATCTTCCAACACAACGTACTTTAATGCCTGCTGTCGAACTTTGCGTTCAGTGGGCCTGGATGGGTTCGTTAGGTAGGCTTTTATCTTTGTTCTCCAATCGACGCTATCAATACACAACACCGCTTTGTCAATCAAGTCAAACGCTTCATATCGGTACGTACTCTTTATAACTTTGATCTTTGCTTGAGCCAACATATTGGCCTTGTCATCCATTTCCACAGGCACATAGTACGTCTGAGCGATGTGAACGTGCTGATAATACCAAGGCAACGCTCCAAATATTTTGACAGTACCTCATCATTGCATCTAAATTCTCCTTTAACTTGTTGAACAACCAATAATGAGTCACCGTATGCTTCCACGTTACTTATTCCGATACTCTCTAATAGTTGGAGCCCCTTGAGCAATGCTTCGTATTCTGCTTGGTTATGAGTGCATCGGCCATTAAGCCGATATGCGAACTCAATGCTATGCCCTTTTAGCGAAATCAACACAATGCCTATTTCACTCCCCTCTTGGCAAACCGATCCATCAAAATACAGTTGCCAGGGAGCCACATCAACCATTCCTGCCACGGTGTTGTGTCCCATGATGAAATCGGCTATTGCTTGACCTTTAACGGCTTTAGCCGATTCGTACTGTAGATCGAACTCGGTTAGAGCATAAGCCCATTTCCCAAGTCGTCCTCTCAAAATTGGCGCAGATATCATTAATCTACATACTATTGTGCAAGTTGATGCCAATATATAATGCCTTAGTTTAGTGCAAGCAAAGTATAATGACAAACATAACTTTTCTACTGGAGGGTACCTGACTTCAGTCTCCAAGAGTCGTCGGCTTAAATAAAATATCACTCGCTTTTTGCCATCAATTTCCTGGGCCAAAACTGCCCCAATAGTCTCATTTTTAGCTGATACGTATAACTTGAACGAGACTTCTTCCTTTGGTGCAGCCAGAACTGGTGGTGATGCTAAGTACTGTTTTATATCATCAAAAGGTTTTTGCTGATCGGCTCCCCATACGAAATCCTGATTATCCTTTAACTTTAGCAATGGTGTAAAAGCTTGAATCCTACCAGACAGATTTGAAATAAATCGTCTTAAGTAATTGATTTTGCCGATCAGCTTTTGTAATTCATTTTTACATGTCGGCGGTTTTGTATTGACTATGGTTTTGACTCTTGTTTGATTAACCTCAATTCCTCTCTGGTGAACCATAAACCCGAGGAATTGGCGGTACCGACACCTGACAGCGCTTCAAAGGGTTCATCTTTAGCCTGTGAGTCCTTGTGTTCTGGAACACCCTCTCTAAATCGGCCAAATGTTGCCAATCATCTTTGGACTTCACCACTACGTCATCGATATATATTTCAACAATGTGGCCGATTAGATCATGAAAAATCAAATTCATTGCTTGCTGATAAGTAGCACCTGCGTTTTTCAAGCCGAATGTCATTACGGCCCATTCATACAACCCCAGAGCATCAGGGCATCTGAAGGCAGTTTTAGGGACATCGGCTTCTGCCATGAATATCTGGTTATATCCCGCATTTCTATCAAGAAAACTAATAATCTTATTACCTGACGCAACATCGATGAGCATATCGGCTATGGGCATTGGGTATTCATCTTTTAGTGTGGCTTTATTCAAATCCCTGAAATCTACATATACCCGAAGCTTACCGTTCTTTTTCATGACAGGAACAATATTGGATACCCATTCAGCATATCGGCAGGGCCTTATAAATTTGGCCTCCAACAACCTCTCAATTTCCTCTTTTATCACATCATACAATTCTGGATTAAAACGTCGAGGAGATTGTTTATATGGCCGATATCCCGGCTTCATAGGCAGCCGATGTTCCACTAGTTGTCAGCTTAATCCAGGCATCTCGTAATATTCCCAGGCAAAACAATCTCTATAATTCCTAAGTATTTCAACCAACTTATTTTTGTACTCTAGACCTAGCCTCGCACTTACAAAAGTTGGTCTCTTTCTATCACCTTCTCCTATATCGACTTCTTCCAACATATCGGCAGACGTGAAACCTTGACCTAATTTTTCATTCTGAAAATTCTCGATTGCTTCACAAGAATTTACCATATGCCGATAGCTCTTCTTCTTGTCTTGCAGGGCTTTGATCATTTCTGACCCCATCTTCTTAAGACTTCACTTGCCCAATCAAACGTGCTTGGCCTAACACTGATCGGCATCAATCCTAACTTACCAATGCATATGAAATCGCAATCGTCTAAAGTCTTACCCGATATGCACTCCGCCTCTTCGTGTGGCCAATTCGCATTGGAACTATCCATAGCAATATGAGCCAATGTGTCGGCTGAGACGACTTCAACTTCATCTCCGTTCCATTGTATGAGAAGCTGGTGCATAGTTGACGGTATACAGCAATTGGCATGTATCCAATCTCGTCCAAGTAGCACACTATAATTTCCTTTGGCTTCAATCACAAAAAATGCGGTCGGCAAAGTCTTGTTGCCGATGGTTAACTCTGTAACCATTACTCCTTTTGTTTCAGTGGGATCGCCTGTGAAATCATTTAATACCATGTTTGTCTTGATCAGGTCTTCATCGGTTTTGCCCAACTTCTTGCAAGTAGTGAGTGGCATCAGGTTCACAGTAGCTCCCCCATCTACTAACATCCTGGATATCGGTTTTCCATTGATATACCCCTTTAAATACAACGGCTTCAAGTGCCGATAAGGATCTTGCGGTTTTTCAAACACGGCGTCTTGTGCACCTAGGCACAGTTGAGCAAACGTATCTTTAACCGATTCAGTTTTGATTCTGAACTCGGCTGGTAAAGTAAAAACCATGTTGATGTCCATGGGGGGGTATCGTCTCGAATCATTGGTGACAGCAAATCATCTGAGGAATTTGATTTATCATCGGCTTGCTCTTTTCTCCTCCATTCCTTTTTGACAAGTCTCATCGGCCGTAATTCGTTGAATGTTTCATCTCTTTGTTTTTCCTCTTCAGCCTCCCTCATCTCCTGCGTCCTTAGGCGCTGAAGCCGTCTGTGTTGAGATCGGCTAAGTCCTGTCGGGCACCACCTAGGCTTAGGTTCAATTGGCTTGCGAATTTTACCAGCCAGATCCTCTGTAGGCTCCACACTCTTGTCTTGGTTTGGCATGCTCAGCCTTTCTCTTATCGGCTTTACGTACCCGACTACATGCGATGCGCCCGATCCAGACAACCGCTCTTTTACCGGCTGTCTTGGCCAATCTCTCTGTGGGTAATGCTCCATGGGGCACGATCTTGGAGAAGGTAATGCTACACCCCTTTCCCAACAAAATTGCCAAAAGGGGCATCTCTGGTGAGCTCTTTCTATGTTGTCTGGTCGATACAAATTATCTGGTCGGTACATTCTGTTTGGCCGATACGAGTTGTCCGGTTGGCGAGATTGCTGCCTCTACCGATGGCTTATCCTCTCATACTTCTCAAGCAACTGTGAAAAAGTTGGTTTAGGTTTGAATGCTGGTTTTCGAGGTGGCGACCGCTCGGCTTTGTACCATCGTCCGGCACAGTAACTCTCCTTTCGCTTAAGCGTCCTTGAATTTTTCCATCTTGATCGGCTTCTATCGTAGTGAGCCGATTGTTATCCTCAATGTTTCACCTTTCGAGCTAGACTGTATGTCGACTTACCGCGTTGTTTTAGGTCTTTCGTCGACAATCTCCTTTCCTTTGCTTGAGCATTGAACCATGTTTATTGGGAAGGGGTTGACATCAAGTTCCATGGCCGGCTCTTCTGCGGATTTGAGCCGACTGTCTTCAATGGTTGTTTGTATCTGTTGCCGAAAGATGTTGCAATCATTAGTGTTATGAGAAAAAGAATGATGCCACTTACAACATCGTCGCTTTTTGATCTCATCGGCCGATGGTATGGTATGCCCTTCTGGTAGTCGTATCAACTTTTCTTATAATAACATATCAAATATACGGTCACACTTGGATACGTCAAAAGCGTACGTAACCTCTGACTTACTCCTTGTCGGCTTAAGCCATGAACAGATAAGTGGTTTCTTGGAACCCTTTATCCATTCGGCTATATTCACGTCGGCTTCATCCTCAGAAGTTTCACTTGAACTACAATCAACCATGTTTACTTTGGTCTTATCCTTGCCATTGCCATTTAGCCTAATTTTATCTTTAAATTCTTTGCTTAAATATCGGCTTTCTTGTCCGATACGATGAAGCAGATGACTTAGATCGATAAACTCTGTCGGCAAATTTTTCCTTGAGTGGGGGAATCAGTCCTTGAAATGCTAAATCAGCTAGTTGATTATCGGACAATACGACACTGAAGCATCGATTTCGCACTTCTCTAAATCTTCTAATATAATCAGAAGTCGACTCACCAAATTTTTGTCGGACAGCACTTAGGTCCGAAATCCTTAGTTCTAGACTGTCATAGAAGAAGTATTCATGAAATCTGCTCTCTAAATCATTCCAAAAATGGACCGAATTTGGAGGCAGATTTGTGAACCAAGTAAAAGCAGTTCCTGATAATGATAAAGGAAAGAGTCTAATTTTCAATCCATCGGACTGAGCTGCTTCACCACACTGGGCGATAAACCGTCCAACATGTTCTAGGGTAGTGACCGAATCGTCCCCTGAAAATTTTGCAAAATCGGGAATCCTAAAATTATGGGGGTATGGCATACAGTCAATATAATCTGGGTACGGCTTTCTATAGCCGATCGTTTTTTCTTTGGGCTGTAATCCGAATTGATCTCTCAAGACCATAGAAATCTAATCAGCTCAATTAATGTTATTGGCCAATGTAGCACTAGGGTTCGGCCAATCATGATGAATAGCATCCCGCCTTTGAGTGCAAACTTCGATTTGATTAAACTTGCCCTAGCAAGCGGATATTGGCATTGCCATGATTCGTACCCATCGGCTCTGGCAGCCGGGACCTCAGGCAATGGAACGAACGGCTCTGCATATGAAACTACCTTATGTGGAACTAGATTTTTGACTTGGACTGGTCCTTGGGGTTTATAATTTCTGTCCAATTCAATCGGCTGAGGAGCCGATTGGATGTAGGAAGTCCCTGACGCTGATGGATCTAACTTTGCAGCGTCAGTATATGCATGGTAATGAGTAACGGGACTCGGGCGAGGATTTGCTAGTGCCAACACAGTGGGTTGAGTCGGCATTAGTGAGGGTGTAGGCGCCGACACTTTTATTGTGTTGGCATTTTGTGCCACAGAGTATACGGGATACGTTGGGAGTGGCTGCAATGGATCTAGCAATCCTCCAGATGCTGCCAACTCATGCGCGATTGTTTTTACGCTATTTTCGATCATCGGCTTTAAGGTCGTGACCAAGGCCGACGATTGATTAATTAATACATGATGTACAGATTGCTCAATCATAACGGACAATTCAGCCTGAGCCGGAAGATATCGGCTACGAGTCGCCCATGACGCCCGGCCGTAAGCGATTCAATGTTGGGCGCCATCTTCTGCGTGACCCTTGTCGGGTTTTCGATAACAACCCAACATTAATTCCTCCAAAGCAGCTTTCCGATTTTCAATTTCCTTGCGCTGCTCTGGAGTCAAATCGTCCAAAGTAGGAACGATTATGGCGTTGGTATTAACATCGGCTGGCGCAACAGATTTGCCTGCAGTCATCTTTCCGATCTGGTCCCACCGGGCGTGCCAAAAATGTGTTGACACCAAAAACGTGACGTAGGGTTTTTGATCGCAACACACCGGACGAACGCCGGGTTCAAATACGCTAAGCGTACCAATCGATTTGACCCTACAATCGATAAGGAAAAGAATCGTGAAATTCAATCTAAGCTGATCTTAGAAACGAATCAGCTAAAGTAGAATATGCCAAAAGCCGATTAAAGGGTAAACGGATTAGCCGATAAGGGCTAATCAGAAGAATAAAGGTAGATTGATTCTGAAAAGGCGATGCGCAGCAAGACAGAACAAATCAAACCTAAAGGAATCGAAGACGATCAAATAATCAGCGATACACAACTTTATTTGATCGATGTCGACTTACAAAAGGGCATTACAAGACTAAAAGCTACAATAAAAACTAAAATTGACAGATGTAATTTGTTGTGGATGCCCCCTTCAAACGATTACAGCACGCCTTATATACCGTCGGTAGATTCGAAATCATGTTACATCACGACAACATAATCCAAGTCATTTGTAGTTTCTAATTGGTCTCTGCTTCTAGATACTGCAGCATGTTATCCAAACTTTCCAAAGATGCCCGTGTATTATCCAAACTCGTGATTTTGCCGACTTCGTCTCATGCTTACCAAATTCGGTGCAAAGCAGTTTTCATGGAGATAATTGACAATCTACTTTTCGCTTTAATGATCATCGACAATTATGTTGATGTTGTAAGATCTAGAGTTTTTGGTGAGGATGATAAAGGGGTTCAACACGTTCAAGGATTCAAGAACTTGACGGAGCAAGTTATTCACCAGATATCTTTCGGTGTAAAAGTTGGGTGTTCAACTACTTCATCCATATGTTATTATTAATATGAACGAGAGAATTTTTTCTAAAAAAAAAAGTTAAACGTATATCATAACAAGTTGTTTCTTTTAAAATTCATGTGATATTCATACATTCCAAACTTATATATGTGATCATGGTTTCGAGACGATGCCTCGTGTTCTTATCTATGTGATAGCAACAGTATGCCATATACTTATTAAAACACTAGGCGACTAAAGTGTGTACTTTTGTAAAAGCAGATCATGAGTTTTGAATTGTAATTCTCTCGATTTCCTTTCAGGTGCAAATGAAGTGTGTCGTGTATGTACATGTATTCAGTTGACAGGAGCTAGCTGCTCGTATCCAGTTGTCTGGGAGATTAGCCCTGTTTGTTTTAGCTTTTGATTCTAAATTCTGGTTCTAAAAGCAGATTCAGAAATAAACAGTCTAATTCTACAATCTGATTCTCACAATCCATCCCACCCATATACACTGAATCCACAATCCACTTCATATGAGCTTTTGGATTTCAACTTTTGGAGAATCAGTTTCTCTACAACCACAATTCAGAATCAACTTTTAGAGAATCTAAAGTTGAAACAGGCCTAAGAAAAAAAAAACTGCAGCGACTGCAAAAAAACCAGAAGGAAATGTGAGGGTAAATTCGTCATTTTATAGGAGAAACTCCAAGAAGCAGGTGAACTACTCAGCAACCACACCCTGATAAAGCCGGCCCACCCACTCGCCCACCTCTCCTCCGCCGTCTCCTTTCCGCCGTCGCAGCCTCCTCCCGGTCCGAAGAAACCCCTTGGACTCCGATGGCCACCAGCCGCTGGGTCCGGCCCGAGGTGAGCTCTACACCCAGATCCTCTCTCTCTCTCTCTCTCTCTCTCTCTCTATATATATATATATATATAGGCGGCGTATTTGGTGCAAACCATCTTTCTAGTGCAAATATGAAAACTAACGATCTGGGCCTCTGGATCCTCCCTGGACGGTTCAGATGCGCAGAGGTGGGATTCCACCATCCACTTATGCCAATTAGCAGTAAACCCCCCGTCTAATCCCAAATCTCTCCCTCACGCGCAGCTGTTCATCCCGTCCCATGCAAACCTCCCGATCGCCAGCGCGTGCTCCTCCCGATCGCCAGGCGCCAGCGCTCCTCCGCCGCGCGTGCTCCTCCCGATCGCCAGGCGCCAGCGCTCCTCCCGATCGCCATCTGGCCGCCGCGCGTTGGAGACTAATCCCATCCGCAGGCTCGGACGATAATCATCCCGTCCCATGCAAACCTAATCCCTCGCGTGCTCATCCGTCCCCGACCCTCCGTGCCTCTGCCTTCTCCCGATCGCACCACCGCGCGACGCGCGACCCTCGACGCCGCCACAGATCCCTCGTCTGCCGCCGGCGCCAGATTCGAGAGGCGACAATTGCATTGCATCGCGCCAGATTGAAGTAAAAGCGAGGATGACGATGAAACAGAACATACCATTGGATGGCTCCGTAAGTTGAACACAATTCTGTTTCATTCCTCACATTGCTATTCGACATCTGCTCTTATTAAGACATCTGCAGTTCTTGTTTGTTTGATATTAAGCGGTATGTTTGTTTGATATTAAGACATCTGCAGTTCTTGTTGCATGTATGTGTTGCCTTCCTATCGAATCCAAATGCTACTGTCCTATATTTATGTGTCGAAGTGGCGTCGGGGATGCTGTGTCGATATTTTCTCTCGAAATTTGGCGCTCAACTCGATTGGGTATTGGATATAGTCGGTCTTCCAACATATCGGCAGACGTGAAACCTTGACCTAATTTTTCATTCTGAAAATTCTCGATTGCTTCACAAGAATTTACCATATGCCGATAGCTCTTCTTCTTGTCTTGCAGGGCTTTGATCATTTCTGACCCCATCTTCTTAAGACTTCACTTGCCCAATCAAACGTGCTTGGCCTAACACTGATCGGCATCAATCCTAACTTACCAATGCATATGAAATCGCAATCGTCTAAAGTCTTACCCGATATGCACTCCGCCTCTTCGTGTGGCCAATTCGCATTGGAACTATCCATAGCAATATGAGCCGATGTGTCGGCTGAGACAACTTCAACTTCATCTCCGTTCCATTGTATGAGAAGCTGGTGCATAGTTGATCAGATATCTGAGAATTGGCATGTATCCAATCTCGTCCAAGTAGCACACTATAATTTCCTTTGGCTTCAATCACAAAAATGCTATTAACGCAAAGTCTTGTCCGATGGTTAACTCTGTAACCATTACTCCTTTTGTTTCAGTGGGATCGCTTGTGAAATCATTTAATACCATGTTTGTCTTGATTAGGTCTTCATCGGTTTTGCCCAACTTCTTGCAAGTAGTGAGTGGCATCGAGTTCCACAAGAGCTCCCCATCTACTAACATCCTGGATATCGGTTTTCCATTGATATACCCCTTTAAATACAACGGCTTCAAGTGCCGATGAGGATCTTGCGGTTTTTCAAACACGGCGTCTTGTGCACCTAGGCACAGTTGAGCAAACGTATCTTTAACCGATTCAGTTTTGATTCTGAACTCGGCTGGTAAAGTAAAAACCATGTTGATGTCCATGGGGGGGTATCGTCTCGAATCATTGGTGACAGCAAATCATCTGAGGAATCTGATTTATCATCGGCTTGCTCTTTTCTCCTCCATTCCTTTTTGACAAGTCTCATCGGCCGTAATTCGTTGAATGTTTCATCTCTTTGTTTTTCCTCTTCAGCCTCCCTCATCTCCTGCGTCCTTAGGCTACTGGCCGTCTGTGTTGAGATCGGCTAAGTCTGTCTGGCACCACCTAGGCTTAGGTTCAATTGGCTTGCGAATTTTACCAGCCAGATCCTCTGTAGGCTCCACACTCTTGTCTTGGTTTGGCATGCTCAGCCTTTCTCTTATCGGCTTTCTGTACCCCGACTCTGTGCGGTCTGGCGCCGATCCAGACAACCGCTCTTTTACCGGCTGTCTTGGCCAATCTCTCTGTGGGTAATGCTCCATGGGGCACGATCTTGGAGAAGGTAATGCTACACCCCTTTCCCAACAAAATTGCCAAAAGGGCATCTCTGGTGAGCTCTTTCTATGTTGTCCGTCGATACAAATTATCCGGTCGGTACATTCTGTTTGGCCGATACGAGTTGTCCGGTTGGCGAGATTGCTGCCTCTACCGATGGCTTATCCTCTCATACTTCTCAAGCAACTGTGAAAAAGTTGGTTTATGTTTGAATGCTGGTTTTCGAGGTGGCGACCGCTCGGCTTTGTACCATCGTCCGACCTGTAACTCTCCTTTCGGCTTAACTGTCCTTGAATTTTTTCCATCTTGATCGGCTTCTATCTGTAGTGAGCCGATTGTTATCCTCAGTGTTTCACCTTTCGAGCTAGACTGTATGTCGACTTACCGCGTTGTTTTAGGTCTTTCGTCGACAATCTCCTTTCCTTTGCTTGAGCATTGAACCATGTTTATTGGGAAGGGGTTGACATCAAGTTCCATGGCCGCTTCTTCATGGATTTGAGCCGAATCGTCTTCAATGGTTGTTTGTATTCAGTTGTCGAAAGATGTTGCAATCATTAGTGTTATGAGAAAAAGAATGATGCCACTTACAACATCGTCGCTTTTTGATCTCATCGGCCGATGGTATGGTATGCCCTTCTGGTAGTCGTATCAACTTTTCTTGTAATAACATATCAAATATACGGTCACACTTGGATACGTCAAAAGCGTACTTAACCTCTGACTTACTCCTTGTTGGCTTAAGCCATGAATAGATAAGTGGTTTCTTGGAACCCTTTATCCATTCGGCTATATTCACGTCGGCTTCATCCTCAGAAGTTTCACTTGAACTACAATCAACCATGTTTACTTTGGTCTTATCCTTGCCATTGCCATTTAGCCTAATTTTATCTTTAAATTCTTTGCTTAAATATCGGCTTTCTTGTGCCGATACACGATGAAGCAGATGACTTAGATCAGTAAACTCCTGTCCAGCAAATTTTTCCTTGAGTGGGGGAATCAGTCCTTGAAATGCTAAATCAGCTAGTTGATTATCGGACAATACGACACTGAAGCATCGATTTCGCACTTCTCTAAATCTTCTAATATAATCAGAAGTCGACTCACCAAATTTTTGTCGGACAGCACTTAGGTCCGAAATCCTTAGTTCTAAATGTCATAGAAGAAGTATTCATGAAATCGCTATCTAAATCATTCCAAAATGGACCGAATTTGGAGGCGATTGTGAACCAAGTAAAAGCAGCCTCGATAATGATAAAGGAAAGAGTCTAATTTTCAATCCGCTTGACCGAAATTGCTTCACCACCTTGGGCGATAAACCGTCCAACATGTTCTAGGGTAGTGACCAAATCGTCCCCTGAAAATTTTTCAAAATCGGGAATCCTAAAATTATGGGGGTATGGCATACAAATAATATAATCAGGGTACGGCTTTCTATAGCCAATCGTTTTTTCTTTGGGCTGTAATCCGAATTGATCTCTCAAGACCATAGAAATCTAATCAGCTCAATTAATGTTATTGGCCGATGTAGCACTAGGGTTCGGCCAATCATGATGAATAGCATCCTGCCCCCCGAGTGCAAACTCGGTCGGTCGGCTTGCCCTAACCGACGGATATTGGCATTGCCATGATTCACTACCATCGGCTCTGGCAAATGACCTCGCAATGGAACGAACGGCTCGCATATGAAACTACCTTATGTGGAACTAGATTTTTGACTTGGTGGTCCTGGGGTTTATAATTTCGTCCAATTCAATCTACCGAGAGCCGATTGGATGTAAAGTCCCCACGCCGATGGATCTAACTTTGCGTCGAAGATATGCATGGTAATGAGTAACGGACTCGGCGAGATTTGCTAGTGCCTGATAAAGGGTTGAGTCGGCATTAGTGAGGTGTAGCGCCGACACTTTTATTGTGTTGGCATTTTGTGCCACTGAGTATCTGGGATACGTTGGGAGTGGTCGCAATGGATCTAGCAATCCTCCAGAATGTCGCCAACTCATGCGCGATTGTTTTACGCTATTTTCGATCATCGGCTTTAAGGTCGTGACCAAGGCCGACGATTGATTAATTAATGCATGATGTACAGATTGCTCAATCATAACGGACAATTCAGCCTGAGCCGGAAGATATCGGCTTACCGGAGTCGCCGCGACGCCAGCTTCGCCAAGCAGATTCAATGTTGGAAGCGCCATCTTCTGCGTGACCCCTTGTCGGGTTTTCTGATAACAACCCAACATTGATTCCTCCAAAGCAGCTTTCCGATCTTCAATTTCCTTGCGCTGCTCTGGAGTCAAATCGTCCAAAGTAGGAACGATTATGGCGTTGGTATTAACATCGGTGGCGCATTGATTTACTGCAATGCCTTTTTCCGATCTGGTCCCCACCGTGCAAAAATGTGTTGACACCAAAAAGCGTGACGAGGGTTTTTGATGCATAATACACGGATTAACGCCGGGGTTCAAATACGCTTTAAGCGCATCAATCGATTTGACCCTACAATCGATAAGGAAAAGAATCGTGAAATTCAATCTAAACTGATCTTAGAAACAAATCAGCTAAAGTAGAATATGCCAAAAGCCGATTAAAGGGTAAACGGATTAGCCGATAAGGGCTAATCAGAAGAATAAAGGTAGATTGATTCTGAAAAGGCGATGCGCAGCAAGACAGAACAAATCAAACCTGAAGGAATCGAAGACGATCAAACAATCAGCGATACACAACTTTATTTGATCGATGTCGACTTACAAAAGGGCATTACAAGACTAAAAGCTACAATAAAAACTAAAATTGACAGATGTAATTTGTTGTGGATGCCCCCTTCAAATGCAATGCGCACGCCTTATATACCGTCGGTGATTCGAGTCATGTTCATCAAAGAACATAATCCAAGTCATTTGTAGTTTCTAATTGGTCTCTCGCTTCTAGATACTACGCATGTTATCCAAACTTTCCAAAGATGCCCCGTGTATTATCCAAACTCGTGATTTTGCCGACTCGTCTCATGCTTACCAAATTCTGGTGCAAACAGTTTTCATGGAGATAATTGACAATCTACTTTTCGCTTTAATGATCATCGACAATTATGTTGATGTTGCAAGATCTAGAGTTTTTGGTGAGGATGATAAAGGGGTTCAACACGTTCAAGGATTCAAGAACTTGACAGAGCAAGTTATTCACCAGATATCTTTCGGTGTAAAAGTTGGGTGTTCAACTACTTCATCCATATGTTATTATTAATATGAACGAGAGAATTTTTTCTAAAAAAAAAAGTTAAACGTATATCATAACAAGTTGTTTCTTTTAAAATTCATGTGATATTCATACATTCCAAACTTATATATGTGATCATGGTTTCGAGACGATGCCTCGTGTTCTTATCTATGTGATAGCAACAGTATGCCATATACTTATTAAAACACTAGGCGACTAAAGTGTGTACTTTTGTAAAAGCAGATCATGAGTTTTGAATTGTAATTCTCTCGATTTCCTTTCAGGTGCAAATGAAGTGTGTCGTGTATGTACATGTATCCAGTTGACAGGAGCTAGCTGCTCGTATCCAGTTGTCTGGGAGATTAGCGCTTATTTGTTTTAGTTTTGATTAAATTCCTGCCTAAAAGCAGATTCTTAAATAAGCAGTCTAATTCTACAATTTGATTCTCACAATCCATCCCACCCATATACACTAGAATCCACAATCCACTTCATATGAGCTTTTGGATTCCAATTTTTAGAGAATCAGTTTCTCTACAACCACAATTCAGAATCAACTTTTAGAGAATCTAAAGTTGAAACAGGCCTAAGAAAAAAAAAAAACTGCAGCGACTGCAAAAAAACCAGAAGGAAATGTGAGGGTAAATTCGTCATTTTATAGGAGAAACTCCAAGAAGCAGGTGAGCTACTCAGCGACCACACCCTGATAAAGCCGGCCCACCCACTCGCCCACCTCTCCTCCGCCGTCTCCTTTCCGCCGTCGCAGCCTCCTCCCGGTCCGAAGAAACCCCTTGGACTCCGATGGCCACCAGCCGCTGGGTCCGGCCCGAGGTGAGCTCTACACCCAGATCCTCTCTCTCTCTCTCTCTCTCTCTATATATATATATATATGCTGTTTGGTTACGGAATCTCGGGGCGTCGCAGGTGTACCCGCTGTTCGCGGCGATGGGCGTGGCCGTCGGCATCTGCGGGATGCAGCTCTACCGCAACATCACCGGAAACCCGGAAGTCAGGTCCGGATCTGGATTCTAGCCCGTTTGCTTGTTCGATTCCTGCAAGAGACGCGCCGTGCTTAGTGGAATAGAGTATATCTGCTCGGATTGGGTCCGTTCTTGGAGTGGTTTGTCTTGTAGCCCGGTATCCTTCATTTCTTCTCGCTTTGGATCGATAGCTTGGGGTTGACTTCGCGGGCTATGGTTGATGTGGTCGTATTTTGTCAGGTGAAAATTTGTCTTGTTTTATTTGGGCGAGGGGTTAGTTCACAAACGTTGACAACCTTTTGACCTTCTGTAGGAGTTCACAAACGTTGACAACCTTTTGACCTTCTGTAGGAGTTATCTTGTTTGATTGCGTGGATTGTTAGTAAAATCTAAACCCATAATTTGAAGATAATTTGGAAGAGAGAAAGGATAATCTTGTAAAGTGTCAATTTGCAGCTAAAATGAACTTATTTTGTGGCCTTGGTTTTCTGGACGGGCATCTTAGTAGTTAGTATAGTAGCATGATGGTAATGGCAAGTTTTGATAGAAGGCAAATGATGTTGTGACAGTGTAGCATACTGCATACATCTTAGGCATGATTGCCAAGAGTTGATAACACGAGAAGGCACAATAACTTGCATGCGTATTTGTGTGGACGTGCCTGTGCACCTGTTTACACTTGTACTATACATTCTGATGTTCAAATTCACCTGGTACCTTGAATCATTAGGTGAATCATTTGCTATTCTGAGTATAATCCTGTAACAATCATGCGGTTCATGTTATACAGTTTGTAATCCTATTGTGTCTTAGACAAGTGGGTGTGTTATCTTGTGAGTTCTGATGGATAACGAACTATTGTGTTATTTAATTTACCCCCCCCCCTTTTTTTTGCAATGGTTTAGTACACCTGTATGATGCAGAGAAAATCTGGAGAGATTTTCTTTAACTACATTTTCTGTATTGATCATTTTGGATTCATGGCAGTTTACCTTAATTTTGTTAAAGAACTAAGTTTAAGCCTGAAATGTATCTGTACTGTTAATAGAAATATACGATGCTTTCATTACAGGGTTAGCAAGGTCGGGAGGGCAGCTGGAGTGCTCGAGAACCATGAGGAGGGGAGGCGCTACGCAGAGCATGGCCTCAGAAACTTTGTGCGTGACAAGACCCCCGAGATCATGCCTACTGTCAACAGGTTCTTTACTGAGTCAAAATGAAGCATTATAGTTGGCTATGACTCACCATGTTGCTCTGCTATTTGGTACTGGTGTGGCTAATTGTAAACCCATTTCAAGCATTCAGTATGTTGGCTCAACCATAAAAACGAGGACATCAAATACCTCTATCTCTTATTGAAAGTACCATATGTTTGATGGCTTGCTATATAATTGATGGTCCGTGACTGTTACATCCTGTTTGATTGAATGTTCAAACTCAGTTAGTGTCTTGTGGAGTTGCTGTTACTTAGCTTTAGCTTGTCAATTACTACAAACATTTGGATGTTTGTGCTGGTATTTTGAATTGTGTTCCTAATGCAGTATCCGGGAGAATTCCTGGAATGTGTGAATTTGTGAGCTTGGAGAATACACTTGTCATGATGCGCCACTTAATTTGGTTGCGGAAAATATCTGCCTGATATAGCTAATAGCTCAATACAACATTTTATCTTACATCCCAGATCATGTAGCAGGAAGTGAGTGACCTTAATGCTTTTTATTTCGGTGATTTGTATCCCCTTTTGCATTGCATAGTGGCTGTAGTCAGAGTCTCAGAGATACCAATACGGGAAGTGACTCGCATACTATGTCAAGGTTCTTTTAGCAGAAATCAAATATCCATGTGGTATCTATGCTCCATTTACCCTACGGGGAAATGAAGCAAGGAGGCGATCAAACACATTGGAACTGACTGAAGAACGCAGGATACAAGTTCAAGTAGGCAATTTGACGCAGCTAGCAGTACTAAACTCCTAAGGAGATTGCTAAGGAATACTCTCGAGTACTTCCTATCCTTGGGTTTCTCGAAATTTGATCTGCCCAATTTTGCCACACAGTATGTGCTCAATGTGGCTCTGATGTCCGATAGCAAGACTCTGGCTACACTTCGGCGTGGCTAGGGTACGGGTTTGCTTCAGGTTAGGGTTGGGTTCACTAGAGCTCTTGGTATAGAGGGAGGTCAGGGGAGGCGGCCGATCGACGGTGGCGTCATCAGCACTGTGGATCGAAGGAGGGCGGTGGAGGTTAGTGGGCACGACGAGATGAAAGCAGTTAGGAGGCACGGAAGGCAGTGGTGGATCCAACGGTGGTAGCCGCCGGAGATGAGGGAAGAGCGGCATGGGAGCCTCTTGTCAAAAAGGAGAAAGAAGGGGGGCACGACGGCAACTCACCGGAGAGGAGGAAGAAGGGCGCATGGATGGAGGCTGGAGCGACAGTTGGGGTGGAGGGAATGAGGCAAGAGTGGCGGTGGATCACCAGTGTACAGCACCAAGGCTAGGGACGGTGACGACACAACAGCAAAGGGTGGTGCAGTGGTGATGGCAACTAGGGTTAAGTGAAGGGATGACATCCTTTGGATCTAAATCCAATGGTTCAAAATTCGAGTACCACTCCATGGCGAAGCCAGAAAATACAGATGACAGGGACCAACTATACTATGTAGTGCAATTTAATTCAATGGGGGGAGTGGGAGGGGGAGATAGCATCAATTCAAATAAAATCCTTTGAAACACAACAAGGTATATTTACATTTGTTGGATTGTAGGGGAGCCAGCACCTTCCAGTCCCCCCTCCTTTCGCCCCTCCCCGCTAACCCAAAAAAAAAAAACTTCACATACCTCTCCTAGACACCTCCATAAATATGAACTCACAATGCTACTGCCTTCAGCTGTTGTCCTTCTAAAGCATGGTGTTCCTCACCCCTTTACTAGTTACTGCCAAGGAACAGTTTGCTGCGGCGCTATATTGTAAGCACTTAAGCAGTGTAACAGAACTATTATGTACTAACGACTAACAAACCTCAGAACAATGTAAACCTTGATGTTCACAACAGCAAATTGCCTAGAAACAAATTGGCAATCAGGTTTATTTTTCTGTTTCTTTTTTATGAAACGGCCTTCAGTTTCTTGCATTGAGTAAATACAATCAATCAAAGGCCACTGGTGCCTCTGTTTTTTTTATGGCATCTTCTACGGGTCAAATTCCTAAACATGAATCAACAGCTGAGTTGATCTGTCCACAAGAATTGGTTTACAACAGACCTTCTAAATTGGGTTTCATGAAGTTGCTTCCCGCGTAAGATCCAAGTACCAGGATTTCCATGCTTCGACATAGTGACCAAAAAGATCGGTCAGTGCTGCAAGAAAATGTAGAAGAAATTGTAAGTTCATCCAATCATCTCTTCAACAGTATCAACAGTATATTTAACAGAAACACTAACAAAAGGCAACCTCATACTTGATAGTGTCAAACTACATAGAAACTTTGGGCATAATCCCATAAATCAGGATGAATTTACAATTTTGGTAATAACATTAGAAACCACAACTTCTTGTCTGGTTTAAGTACAATAAGATTTTGAATGGGGGAACATAATTGTGTTTCATCACAATAACCATGTCAACTTGTCAAGACCACAAGGATGGTGGCAGCCATTAAACCTGGATCACTGGATTTTGAAACTTAGATTACTAACATGGTTTCGCTATCCACTTCCACTGGGGTTTAAAGTTGAATTTGGTTCTCAGAAATTCAAATGCTGTTGAAGTCAATAATTACATAGCATACCTAATACCAAAAATGTACGAGACGCTTGTGTAGTTACTAACTTACTCAAGGAGCCCTACCTACAACACGTGAATATTTCTACTACTTCTAATTAAGAGTTGGTGGTGATACGTCCGTTCTTCATCACCAACCCATATCTAAACCGTGAAAAAAACCGCCGACGGAAAAAAACCAGACCGACCGACGGAAAAAAACTTAAGCCGTTTTTCGCTCCGTTCCTCACGATATGCTCACCTCCCGACTTCTCCATGAACACGACAGCCGCCTCATCTGCGTGTCCAGATAGATGTTTGATCTTATAACACAATTTTCTTTTATTGCTTGACCTTTATGTTCCGTTATTAATTTTATTTTTCATAGCAACGCACGGGCATTGAACTAGTCAACCAAAATGTGCAGGGGCTAAACTTCTGAATTTTATGACACTAATATGAACCTATGCAAATCTTCTTGATCATGTTTATACACCAGTGCATACATATCACATAGGATCTAGAGAGCACAACCAAACTAAGAGAGCCAGACAAGCGCTTGCAAATTTGCAACGCGTCCAGTGTAAACTAGTACCGCAGAACGGCTTTCTTTTTGAAACAATGGATTGTTTCCACAGAGCAATTTTGTAATTTTGGCTGTATAAAAGTAAACAGTCGGAGGACATGCTGAGCTCACCTTGATTTTGATACTGTGGACGGAATGAAGCAACAAGGCTCTCCCAGTCCTGAATGTTCTTCCTCTCATTCTCCCTAGCTGATCGATCATCGAACTCCTGCTTCCTTGCACCAGCAGGGTGGAAGGGCCCATAAACAAAGCCACCCCTGTTCCCTAGCACCAGCTGCCCGTCCAAAGTTTTCAACATTTTGCCATCACCCTGCATGAGCTTGGCTTTGTTCTCTGTCGTGGAGTCCAACTTGCCCCTCTTATTGTCAATGTTAGTGAGATCAGTACCAAATGCCCTCTTGTCAGACAGTATCTTCCTGGTTGGGGGCAAAGCAACCGTGACATTGCTCCTTTCCTTTCGCTTTGCCTGGCCCAGCCACCGGAATGCAGGTTTTCTTGAGTCCGCTTGCTGTGTCTGAAACAAACAGCAGAAGCAACGATGCTAAGAACAATAATCATTTCCATTCAGTTGAAACAGCTTGCGGTCGAGAGCCTACCTTCTCAATAAGGTTCAAAGAAGACAGCACATTGGCAATGTCATACAATCGCCGAACTTTAGCTGCATTATCACAATTAGAATCATCATCAGTTCCAGTTGGATAGGAAAGGCTGTTGCCAGAACTAAGTATGGATTCCACAAAATAGAAGAAATGTAAGTACTGACTTCTCATATTGCTCTCCGCATGTCCCTCTCCAAGGAGCAGCCTTGCAGCTTCATCAAGTGAGATAGTCTCAACCTGCTCCAAATTTCAAATCCCATTACAATTATCCACGACGGACAACCCGGCTTAAGCAAACAATTCAAGGGAAAATTCAGTCCTGCTCACCTCCATGGTGAGGAAGAGCTTGACGAAATTCTGGGTGAGCAACCCGAGCGACTTCTCCTTCCTATGATCTGCAAATGCAGCACCAAAATCTCCAAGTCAGTAGTAGTACACAACAGAAGAGCCACTAGGTGCAGCAAAACGATGAGAAAGCAATTAATCGGCTATACCAGATCTAAGCTGGCAACGAGGTCTGCCAGGCTTATCAGAAGGATTGTCCACAGACTGGCTGAGCTTCTCGCTCTCGGCATCCCCATCGGCATCACCCAATTTATCATCATCTTCATCATCAGACACCTTTGCAATCACGAAACCGAATTCCGCTACTTTTGTCAGCAACAAGTACTAATTTTTTTCACAACAAAGGGCAATCAAATCGAAGTGAAGAAATCTAACATTAGCAGCAGATGGCTCCTCCAGTGGCGGTGACACCGAGCCGGACATCTCCTTCAATGCCCTCTCCTGACCAAACCGAAAGAAGAATAGGGGGAAACCATTCATCATGTTGGAATTTGGATCTAAAAAATTCTTCACAAAGTGTACAATGGGTAGAATAGAACAGGCGGATCCAAACCTTGAGTTCCTTAAGCGCTGCAGGGATGCCCCCGAAGCCGATCCATGTGTACCGATTCTTGGCCCTCCTCACAAGAATCTGCATGACGCTCAAGAAATGTTAGGAAAAGCAGAAGAAAAGCAAAAACACATCGATGAAATCGCGTGTCATTGTGTCGTAGAAAGAAAGCCAGGAAATTCAGGCTCACCCCGACGCTCTCGAGCACATTGACGATGTCGTAGATCCGGCGCCTCTCGACGCCGAGACGCCTGGCTGCGTCGTCCAGCCCCACCGCCTCCACGTCGTCCCGGTCGTACAGCGCCACGAAGCTACAACCCCCCCCGCAAGAAGACAACAACCTAGGTCAAGACACCGAATGCTACGAGCATTCCACGCGAACGAGCAGAAGGCGGAGGGAGAGGACTGGAGAGCCCTACTTTGAGCAGAGGAGGCCGAGGGACTTCTGCTTGCGGCTGTACGCGTGGTGCCGGCAGGCTCGCGCAACGCCACCCTCCACGACCAGCCGCGGTGGCTGTTTAAGCTCCGGAGCCGGTGCCGGCTGGGGCTGCGCGACGGCGGCGGGAGCCTCGGCGTTGGCCATCGCGGACGGGCGCCGCTCGCTCGTGGGCTTGGACTTGCAGGGCTCGCGCGCGGCGGAGAGGGGAGAGGAGAGTAGGGGATTTTCGTGCTCTTGCTCTTGTTTTTTCCACTTTTATAGATCTGCAGGTTTTGGGGGAGGGAAGGCGGCGAGGCCGTTGGAATCCATGGTTTTGGCGCCCGCGGCGGCGGCGCTTTTCAAATTGCTCCCATCCCGCTCCTGCGCGGCTGCGCGGCTCGCTAGTCGCGTTAGGTTAGGGGTTTTTGTGTGGATTTTTTCGCTAGCCTAAAAACTAAAAAGTTAAAAAAAAGGAACTAATTTGGGCTTTTTATCTAGATCTTTTTAAATGCTAAAGTCTTCGGATAACTAAAAACCAAAAAGCATAGGAAAGATGCTTTTTGTTTAGCTCTGTGAGCTTGGATTCAAAATAATGCCGTTGAAGTTAAGGTAAAATCAACATCTACCATGTATAAAATGGACTGCTTTTAAGCTGTTTAAGTCAAAAAGTTAACTTTAAGTTATAGGCCTAAGCCTAAATAAATAGGGCCTTGATTAGATCGTAGGTAGGGCTCTTCACGTGTGTATCGTGCATTGTGTTGTTGGGGGCGCCGTCTCACGGTGGGGCTCGTGTGGATATTTCGACAGTCAGGCATGTGTGTTCGTGAGATGGATTGCGGCCCGTGGAGGGTGGGTAGGATCACATGAAGGGAGCAGCAGGGCGGCGGAGCTCTGGAATTTGGATGGTACAGCTGCACGCACGATGAGGGTCTTTACGTTCGGATGGACGAAAATACCAATATGGACCGGGTCATTTTCGAGCGTCTTGCATGCTCGAATAATGCATGGGCATGTCGTTGGTGGCCAGGGTGCAAGTTGGGAAGTTACACCCACCTCACATGCAATCCGCATACAAATTGGTGGGTTTGGCGGTAGTCGCAAAGCACCAACAAGTATTTGCATAGTACTAATCCTTACTAATAATACAAAAACAAAAAAGACATTTGTAATTAGAAAAGCATTTTAGTATGTAATTAGTTCACATGAATATTTCAATATGCAACAAAAACAAAAGTACAAATCAGCATTTGGATGTGCTTCATTGCAAATTACACCAGCACTTGTACAACATGTATACTTCAGCATTTTTTTTAAAAAAAACAACTACATGATCACTTGGATGTGCATAGATACACTTCAATCAAGTCAGGGTCTTAGTTTTCCATCACAAAAGCAAGAAATCTTCAAATAAAAGTATCAGAAGACTGCTACTGGTCAACCACTATTAAGCAATTAAATGGCACTTTGTGCTGCAATCTAAGATACATAATGGCTTTGTGGGCAGAATTTCCATCCATCAGTTTGTAGTTTTCCCCAATAGAATTCAGCTTTGTATCAGATATTGCTGCATTAACAATTCATCCAAACAAAGAAGAATTGAATAGAGCTTTCTGACAGTGTAGAAACTTGTGCATGGTAATTAGATTTGTCCTTTACAATTTAGAGTACTATAAGTTAAATTCACTTATGTATGCATAGCCTGGATATAATGAAAGAAAAATGTTGCAACCTTATCTAAAAGTTAAAGCAAGCACTAAATGGGTGAAAAATAGTTGAATAATAATGCAGATATGAGTCAGAACTTATAGTAGCACCCTAAAGAATTTTTGTTTCTAAAAAAAGATTCTATTTTTTGTGTAATGTGCCGCATAACCTATTGATTTTGCTGATTTTCAAAACTGAACAACCAGATCAATATATGGTTTTCTTTTCTAAAGAACATGAATTAGCTAACGTTTTCTTTAGTAAGATCAATATGACATCATATTCATATATGAGTAATCTGAGAAGGAGATTACATACAATTATGAATTAGCATCTAAAACATTGAAAAGGAATCAATACACAATTACAGAAAAAAATATTTAGCACTATATAAGCTAGAATTTTTAGTAGAGAGAAAGTAAATGTACCATCAGCTTGAATCCAATCTAGGAGACAAATAAGAGATTCTACAGTTTTCGCTAGTTAGCCTGCTCGATGGTCACATATAACCCTCTCTCCGATAGAAAAGATAGACTCTGATGCTACTATAGATGCATTAGCTATCAATAGTTCATGCACCATACGAGAAAGTGCATGATACTTGGTGGAAAACATCATCCAATGCTATAAGATGTCAAAATCAACTGTTATTGGAAATGTTTCTTCTACCAAGTATTTTTCAAACTCACTTGCCCTACTCCTTTGTTGTTCATAGAGATGTTGCCCTAATCAGCCCATGGGTTGCTTTCATCAATAATTATCTCAATGCTTGAGTCTCCGATGTATTCAGGAAAGAGTTCTCTAATGGCCTTCTTCACTTCAAAAATGTATCTAGATGCTCTATTAGCAAATCCTTTGCTCAAGTGATACTCAAGAAAGCCCAACTTAAACCTAGGATAAAGAACAACAGAAAAACAGATTGGCAAAAATGATAGGTCCCAATATTTCATAAGTTTTTCATTCATTTCATGCACCATTTAGAATCAGATGCCTTCTCACATGATATGCCCAATTGCTCAATCATCTCTTCAAACCTTTGCTTGCGAGATTGTGAGCTCTTAACATACTTTATACTATCCCTGATATTATTAGTAGCACCACTAATGACCTTAAACCCTTCTTGAACAATAAGGTTGAAGACATGCATAGCACAATGACTATGAAATAGTTAACCTTTGCATGCAAGAAGATTCTTTTGCAAAGAAGTAACCATGGGGTCATTTATCGATGCATTGTTTATCGTAATATTAATGAGCCTATCTTCTACATGCCAATCTTGAATGCTCTTCATTATTACATTAAACATAATTCTATCATCCTGTGGTGTCTCTACAAGAGTAAACCTTATGATCCTTTTGTGCATTTTCCACTTATTATCACTAAACTGACAAGTGACACACAAATAGCCCAATGTTTGATTAGATGTCCACACATATCAGCTATGAAAGAAACCTTAGAAGTAGAGTTCTTCAAAACCTCTCGTAAAGCTAACCTTTGCTGCTCATATGCACTAATGCAATCACCCCTAATGGTAGTTCGAGAAACAAGTCTAAACAATAGATTTAGGTTGCCTACAAAACTCTTGAATCTAGGGTACTCAACTATGCTAAATGGCAACTCATGCCTAGAATTTCAAAAATTGAACAAAATTGAATTGCAATTTGAAACTAGCACTTAGCTTATGTTGATGGCCAAACAAGGACGAGCTATAGACTAGTAATGAGTATATAAGCAATGGGATCTCAAACATGAATAAGACATAGCGCTATAGTGAAAAGATTAAGGTACAATGACTAATATATTTCCAGATCACAATTCCCTTTAACAACAAGTTGGTATTTTAGCTATAACCCTTTTTTTAGCTTATTTCCACTTACCATTTTTTACTCTTTTCTTTGCTCCTTTTCTTATCCAAAATTTTTTTTACACAAGTACCAGACCTACAACAGAAAAATTCCAATGAAAATCACAAACTAAGGCGATTCCTGTAAACTTCACAGCGGCTAGCCAAACTTAACGGTGTGCATATTTCAACTCCGTTATCCCAAAATCACCAAAATTTGTAGGCTTGGGGATAAAGTAGTGTGGAAGCTAACAAAAGTGGTTTCACTTGATTTGGACTTTGTGGGGAAAATATATGGTGTTTTCAGCGAAGGTGGAAGAAAATGGAAAAAAATTGGGCTGATGTTGGGGCTTTTTTTTTGAGGATTCTAATGCAACAACTCACGTGAACAAAAGATAACTACACATCAGAAAGATGAACTAAATGATTAGCAAAAACTAGGATTTTTGGGGGAGGGGGTTGGGGGTGGTTAGGATGCAAAGGAGATGAACAACAAGTAGACATGGTTAGAACGGACACAAATTGAATTAAACAAAGTGAGATTAATAGATTGAAAGCAATAATAGGCTAGGAGTTGAAACAAAATATAGGGTAATTTTCTGGGCTTCAGGTAAAACTAAAATTAATCTACTAAACTATCAAGGCCCGAATATGCAAATCCGGACCCTCTGTGATATTACACTAGTCCAAAATCACGCTAGTGCATACAGTAGCAATATAGATGAAATATCACAATCATACACAGCAGAAACATAATAAAAGACTTTACTAATTAAATAAAAGACAATTGATTGACCTTATGGTTGACTTTACACCATTATGTCGCACATGGCTTAAACTCTAACAAATAAAACAGCTACAAAACGAAAACTTCATAGCTAACTAATCAGTATTCCATAGGCAACTCACAAGGTTTGCACCCTAAAAATTCGTCTCCTCTTGGAACTCTTCCTCCAAAGCAAGTGTAAATTCTTCTTCAAGAGATTATGTTGCTGCTGCAAGGGTCAATACATAAAACACTCAACAAGTTGTGCGCAGAATGCAAGTCTAATATAACTATACGCAACGCTTATTCCAAATGAATGGCTATCATGGTTATTTTGCAATAAAGCAGCATTTACAGTTGAATACAGTAAATAGATTGAAATGATAGTAAAACAAATAACAGTAATAAGGACAGATTTCTCAAATATTTTCTAAAGTAAACTGGCACACAACCCTAAACAATTTCTAAAATTTTCAGTGGCACATAGCCACTTTCCAAGTTTATTTTATAAAATCTAACACTTGACTGAAATTCTTGAGCATTGTCCATAATCGGGGACATGACTATCCGAATAAATTTATACTCAGTAAAAGTTATACACTTTACTCATAAGATATGATCAAACTTATACTGCCATACAATGTCACATGCACATCGATGTTTGGCTAAGAATATCATAATAAAACCTTTCGAAAACTTTATCTGAATATAGACCCTCCTGTTAAGCCTGACTCACTATCCCTTCCCTCACACAAAGCAGACGAATAGGAGTGACTTATCATTAGACTAGGAATAATCCTTGTTCAAGATACAATGCCACTGCATACACACCCTTTTCTGACTGCACACAAAGTTTGGTCTTCCACCTGAGGCCTTCCATATCAAGACTCGATAACTTACCGAGTTAGGTCTGGCCTATAATAGATATGTGGTTGCATGATTAGCCTAGTTCAATAGCTTGCAAGATTAAGTCCATAATTGACCAAGGCAAGACTTCTAACATCAACCCAAATATTACACATATCCACCTTGGCACATAGCCTCTTGCCACTCCTCAATCTAAATCATTTACCACCCTAGTTAATTATCTGCAACGCATGCCATCAACAACTCAACATCATTGTATGACAACACATGACATACTCTTTTATAAACATGTTCCATATTCTATTAATCAAATTGAATTTATATTTTCAAAAGACATCAATTATACGTGGAATGGCTAAGCAAACTACATACGATCTAACCAACCTACGTTGACATCTAATAGCAACTAACTAATAAGTATCCATTCTAGGGTGATAAATAATCATAGCATACAAATGACAAGGTAAGTATAATCCAATTGGGTTGAATAGCTAGTCTCCCAAATTAATTGAAAACAATTGTAAACATAAAATAGCATGTGGTAGATTAAAACAATATACCATTTGTAAACTTAGTTCAACATGTTCAAAGCACAACCTGTCTTGGAATAGCTCTTGCTCTTGATCTAGACTTTTAGCTTGAGTCAACACTTCACCCTCGAACGCTCTAGACACTTCAACGTCTACGCGAATCGAGAGAAAAAACACTAAATAAATATAAAATAGAGAGAAAACAATCTCCAAAAATCAAATTAAATTCACCATTAAATAGATCCTACATTTATAAATTTTTAAAAACTTGAATCAACTCAATCGGAGCTCGTATGAAGAAGAATATGCTCTCGAAAGATTCAAATGAATGAAAAATACTAAAAAGAGAAAAATCCAAATTTCCTAATTTATTTTCTAAAGAAAAATCAATTTATGATGTCATGTTTACGTCATTGATCAATTTATTGAATTAAAATAAAAAAAATCCCAAATTAGGCTGACAGGTGGGGCCCTTGGTCCATGGACCTAGTCACAAGACCCGATTGGTCCATGGTGGACTGAGTTCACAGTACAACCAACTAACATGTGGGCCCAACTAGTATTGACATGGCACGTGACACGACGGTTGACCGAGCAACCACGTTAGCAAAGGAAGCGATGTGGCACTGACATGGTGGGCAACGTGTACGCCACATGTCATGCATCGGGACATGCCACGTTGAAAGTGCATCTAGGCCCCTAATTGTGTTTTGGTTGATTAATGACAAATGTTTAAGGGACTAATAGTTTCAATAAGTTTATGAACAAGTAATAGTCCCAAGTGAAACGCATCCACGGACGTTGATGACCCTCAAAAAGGGAAAAGAAGAACGGCGTTGACTCTGTGTAGGTTTTACATTTGTTTTAAGTCAATAGGATCGCCGTACTATCAAGAGGGATAAAATGTAGATGCTTTAGAAAAAGTCTCTATGCTCAGATGAACATCTTTTACAAAATTAGAATTGAGAGACACGAAGCACGAAACTCACATCGCTGGTTTTAACTTGCTGTTTTTATCGGATTGTCCGATGTGAAATATCGGATAGTCCGATACTATCGGAGTTTCCGTTGTGAGTGTGTGTTCTAAACTAAGTCCTCTCTGGAATTATCGAATAGTCCGATAGTTGACATCGGATAGTCCGATGAGGACTTGGAGAATTTTTTTTCTAAGGACTTGAAAAGGGTGCTCTCTGGAAATATCGGATAGTCCGATGGTTAATATCGGATAGTCCGATATAGACTTAGAAAGTTTTTTGAAACATCTTTGAAAATGAGTACTCTCTCGAATTATCGGACAGTCCGATGTTTGATATCGGACAGTCCGATATACACTTAGAAAATTTTCAAAGTAATTGGGTTTTTGAGTGCTCTCTGGAAACATCGAAAAGTCCGATGTCTATCATCGGATAGTCCGATCTGCGCCTTTGGTTCAAAAGAATTTGAATTTAGGGTGGAGTCGATCTGGAGATCTTCACACATCAGATAGTCCGATGTGTGTCTGACACAGTGCATAACGGCTAGTTTTTTTGTGTCTTGGCTATAAATACTCCACCCCCTCCCTCATGAGGGTAGGCCTTATGCTGAACATTTATTGCTTCTAGGCTATTCTCTTGCTCTCTCTTTGAGTTTTTCTTTGAGACATTTATTGAGAGGTGAAGCAAGTTGAGTTCTAGTGCTAAGATTTCAAACTGTGAAAGTTCATTTGAGCACTAGAGCGATTTCCAAGCGGATCTGCATTCCATTTGTTTCTCTTGGAGATTGAGGTCTCCTAGGCGGCTAGGAGTCGCCAGAGCCACCAAGGCGTCGTGTGGTGCGCCTCGGAAGTTTGTGAAGGTTCGATTCCACCTCCAAGGGAAGGGATCAAGGAGTAAAACCATGAGTGCATTTGTGCAACACCGGAGGAAGAGGGTTGAGAGAGACCCGGCTCAAGTGTGACCGTGCCTCAGCGGAGACGTGGGATCTCCTCAAGGATCCGAACTTCGGGAAAAACCAACCGTGCATCAAATATTTGGTTTGGTCTTTTCTTGTTGCTTTGATTAAAATTCGTTTTGAAGTAACTGCTGTAGCTAGCCTTCTATTCCTTCGATGATTACTCGTGTCTAGCTCTGACTTGTGATAAATCTGATTGTTCTCGCTCATATCGGATAATCCGATTGTGCATATCGGATAGTCCGATATACAAAGTCGGATAGTCCGATTCTTTTCCGCTGTAAATTAAGATTAAATTTTATAATCGCCTATTCACCCCCCTCTAGGCGACTATCTCGATCCTTCAATTGGTATCAGAGCCAAATCTCCGTAGTTTGGCTTAACCGCTTGGAGAATCAAAATGTCGCTAATAGAAAAGAGTGACGGAAGCCGTGACCAAGACAAGGGCACGGGTTCCGGCAAAGGAGTTGAGATTTCTTATCAATATCCCCCTTTTGGAATCTCAAGCTCTTCATCTTATGTTTCTGTGCCTTTCGGTAGAGCGCCTCACTTCGATGGCACTCACTATGCCGCATGGAAACACAAAATGAAGATGCATTTGAGATCACTTCACCCTTCTATTTGGAGGATTGTAGAAACAGGTTTCAAAGCCCGTTGATCCAAAGAACCTCACTCCCGAAGAAGACAAAACTCAACATTTCAATGACTTGGCCGTCAATACCTTGTTCAATGCCTTGAGTGATTCCGAGTTCAACCGAGTCGATGGACTCGAAGAAGCAAAGGCAATATGGGATAGACTCATGGTTACTCATGAAGAGATTTCAAGTGTCCGCGAATCAAAAATTGAGCTCATTATTGGTGAGCTAAGCCGCTTTATCTTGGAAGAAGGTGAATCATACACAAAGATGTTTGACCGCTTGATGGTGCTTGTGAATCAAGCTAAGGGTCTTGGGTGCACCGATCTTACTGACAAGGCTGTGGTGAAGATCATTCTTCGCGTAATCACCCTTACCAACCGCAATCTTGTTCAACTAATCCGAGACCGGCCCAACTTCGACACATTGACGCCTCATGATGTTATCGGTCGGTTAATGATGGATGAAATGATGATAAAGGAGGCGGAGGTTGTAGAAGAGCTCAAATCGGGAAAGAAGAAAGTCATTGCTTTGAAGGCCGTCAAGATTGTGCGCCAAGCAGAAGAGAGCACTAGTGAGGATGAAGAGTCATGTAGCCTATTGACTAATGAAGACATGGCTCTATTTGTAAGAAGATTCAACAAATTCTTCAAAAAGAAAAACTTCAGATCGGGAGGTTACTTAAAGAACTTTGGAAGCAAATCAAAGGGTAGACACTCTACCAGAAGATGCTATGAATGCGGTGAACCCGACCACTTCATTGCCGAGTACCCGCAAAAGGAGAAGAAAGAGGAGAAGCCTCATAAGAAAGACAAGTACCGGAGAAAGGACAAGGAGAAGAGTAAGAAGTACAAGGGTAAGGGCCGTGCCTACATTGGAAAGGAGTGGGACTCCGAGTCCAACTCCAACTCTGACTCCGAGTCAAACTCCGACAATGAGGGTGGACTCGCCTCTATTGCCATTGCTACTTCATCGATAAAGTCGAAGAGCCTCTTCGACAACTTGAGCGACGAAGATGAAGAAGCTGTTATGTGTCTTATGGCAAAGGGGCACAAGGTATCATCGAAAGCCCCCACTCCCTCTATTGTTGATAATTGTCTAGATGAGTGTGATAGTGATAGTGATGATGATGATGTTGACATTACGCTCAAGTCCATGAAGGACTTTGATATCCATAAGTTAGACTTGTTTTTAAAAGATATTGAAAAATTGGAGGAAGTCGTAAAACAAAAGGAAGCTACTCTCGAGGCTCAAGAGGATTTGCTCATCCTCGAAAAGAAGAAAAATCGTGAGTTAGAGAAGAGCTTATCTTTTGAAAGAAAGAGGAATGAGGAATTGGTCAAGAGCTCAAACTTGACCAAATCCGAGATGACTAGTCTTGAGATCACCAAGGCTTCACTTGAAGAGGAACTTGCTAAAGTAAAGGATGCTTGCAAAGCTCTAGAGTTGAAGCTTGTTGATCTCAAGAATAGCCCTCCTATCACCTCAACCATTAACTCCAATTCTTCATTACCTTCTACTAGCAATGGATGTGCTAGATGCTACAACGTAAATATTAATGCTTGTTCCACTAACCTTGAGACTTTGCAAGTATTAGCTCATGAAAATGAGAAGCTCAAGGGAATGTTTGAAGACGGACTACAAAAGTCCTATAAGGCTAGCAAAGGATTAGAGGAATTCCTCGGTAAGCGCCAAGGTAACGTCATGAAACATGGGCTTGGGTATGTTCCACCCAAGGGCAAAGGAAGCCACATCGTGGTTGCTCATTTGAACGAGCCCATCCACTTTGTTAAGGCCGAAGGAAACACTAAGTATAAGGCTCACCCTACCTTCTTTGCATCTTATGTACTCAAGAGAACTAGTCTCGGTAGAGTAGTTGCTTGTCATATTGGGGGTAAGCCCAAAAATGCTTCTAATGTGCGATCGATTTGGGTCCCAAAGTCACTTGTCACTAACGTGCGCGGACCTAAACAAGTTTGGGTACCAAAGAGCAAAAACTAAATTTCATTTTGTAGGCCTACATCTCCGGTGGATCAAGTTGGATTTTGGATAGCGGATGTACACATCATATGACCGGAGAAAGGGTGATGTTCGCACACTTAGATGCCAATGGAGCAAATAGTGAAAGCATCATTTTTGACGACAATGGAAAAGGTGAAGTGATAGGTTTAGGTAAGATTCTCATTACAAATGATTTTCATATAAACAATGTTTTGTTAGTTGAATCATTAAGCAACAATTTGTTGTCCGTTGCTCAATTATGTGAAGCGGGCTACAATTGTGTGTTTAGTGATAAGGGTGTGGATGTCATTAAGAGGGATGATGGTTCAATAGCCGTTAAGGGTCGTTTAAAGGGGAATCTCTATCTCATAGACTTTACTACGGATAAAATCAACCTTGAAACATGCTTAATGGCTAAATCTAGCATGGGTTGGTTATGGCATCGCTGACTTGCCTATGTTGGCATGAGAAACCATCACAAACTCCTTAAAGGCAACCACATTATTTGATTAACCAATGTTGTCTTTGAGAAAGACAGGGTATGTAACGCGTGTCAAGCTGGGAAGCAAGTTGGAGCCTCTCATCCCGCCAAGAATGTGATGACTACTACAAGACCTCTGGAGATGCTTCACATGGATTTGTTCGGCCCAGTCACATATATAAGCATCGGAGGAAACAAGTATGGTTTAATTATTGTTGATGATTTTTCTCGATTTACTTGGGTATTTTTCTTGCATGATAAAAGTGAAGCCCAAGGAATTCTAAAGAAATTCATGAGAATGGCTCAAAACAAATTTGAAGTGAAGATCAAGAGAATTCGGAGTGACAACGGTACTGAATTCAAGAACACCGATGTGGAGGAGTATCTCGATGAAGAAGGCATCAAGCATGAGTTTTCGGCTCCCTATTCCCCTCAACAAAATTGGGTAGCCGAAAGGAAGAATCGTACACTCATCGAGATAGCGCGCACGATGCTTGACGAGTGCAAGGTCTCCGATATATTTTGGGCGGAGGCCATCAACACTGTGTGCCATAGCACCAACCGCCTATATCTTCACAAGATCCTAAAGAAGACGGCGTACGAGCTACTCACTGGCAAGAAACCAAACATTTCATACTTCCGAGTCTTTGAAAGCAAATGCTATATCCTCAACAAGAAAGCTAAGTCTTCTAAATTTGCTCCTAAAGTGGATGAAGGGTTCTTACTTGGTTATGGGTCAAATGCCTACGCATACCGAGTTTTCAACAACAACACCGGTGTAGTTGAAATCTCGCGTGACGTAACATTTGATGAAACTAACGGTTCTCAAGTAGAACAAGTTGATCGTGCTGTGATTGACAGGGAAGAACCTCCATGCGAGGCAATCAAGAAATTGGCAATTGGGGAAGTAAGACCACTTGAGCAGGAAACAATCCCGAGCACTCCAACTCAAGATGCCAGGAATGTGACTCAGAATATCCGAACTAGTCCTAAGAGTCCGTATGTAACTTTGGATATTCCGGGTGATGCTCCTTCCTCGTCTATGCAAGTTCAAGATGGCTCGAACACCGCTCAAGATGATGGTAGCCCTATCCAAAAATCAAGTGCGACGGTCCCTCATCCAAGAGTTCATCAAAGCGTACAACGAGATCACTCGGTCGACAACATTCTTGGAGATATTAACAAGGGAGTATCCACTAGATCTCGAGTTACAAATTTTTGTGAATTTTACTCTTTTGTTTCCTCTCTTGAACCTCTTAAGGTAGAAGAAGCACTCCAAGATCCGGATTGGGTGATGGCTATGCAAGAAGAGCTTAACAACTTTGAGCGGAACCAAGTATGGAAGCTTGTCGAAAGGCCCAAGCAAAACGTAATTGGAACCAAATGGGTATTTCGGAACAAGCAAGACGAGAATGGAATAGTGACTAGAAATAAAGCCTGGTTGGTTGCTCAAGGCTTCACGCAAATCGAAGGTTTGGATTTTGATGAAACATATGCTCCCGTAGCTAGACTTGAGTCTATTAGAATATTACTTGCCTTTGCTACTCACCATGATTTTAAGTTATATCAAATGGACGTGAAAAGTGCTTTCTTGAATGGACCACTTTCCGAGATGGTCTATGTTGAGCAACCACCCGGCTTCGAAGACCCAAACCATCCGGACCATGTCTACTTCCTACACAAGGCTCTTTATGGACTTAAGCAAGCACCAAGAGCATGGTTCGAGTGTCTTCGAGATTTTCTTCTCGATCAAGGTTTTGTAGTCGGAAAGGCCGACCCTACTCTCTTTACTAAGCATATTGATAATGATTTGTTTGTTTGCCAAATATATGTTGATGATATTATATTTGGGTCTACTAATGAACAACTATACAAGGAGTTTAGCAGGATAATGACCAAAAGATTCGAGATGTCCATGATGGGCGAATTGAAGTTCTTCCTCGGTTTTCAAGTCAAGCAACTCAAGAAAGGAACATTCATATGCAAAACCAAGTACATCAAGGACATGCTCAAGAAGTTCGGTATGGAGAACGCCAAGCCAATCAAAACACCCATACAAGCCAACAGGCATCTAGACCTCGACAAAGAAGGTAAACCGGTCGTCCAAAAAGTATATCGTTCGATGATCGGCTCTCTACTTTATCTTTGTGCATCTAGACCCGATATTATGCTTAGTGTGTGCATGTGTGCAAGATTTCAAGCCGCTCCTAAAGAATGCCACATGGTGGCAGTGAAAAGAATCTTGAGATATTTAGTGCACACTCCTCATTTTGGGCTTTGGCATCCAAAAGGTTCATCTTTTGAATTAGTTGGCTATTCCGATGCGGATTATGCCGGATGTAAAGTGGATAGGAAGAGTACCTCGAGAACTTGTCAATTCTTAGGTAGATCCCTTGTTTCGTGGTCTTCCAAGAAACAAAATTTCGTAGCCCTATCCACAGCCAAAGCCGAATATATAGCGGCCGGGAGTTGTTGCGCCCAATTGCTTTGGATGAGACAAACTTTAAATGATTATGACCTAACCTATAACCATTTTCCACTCTTGTGTGACAATGAGAGCGCCATAAAAATTGCCAACAATCCTGTCCAACATTCCCGTACAAAGCATATCGATATTCGTCATCATTTCCTAAGAGATCATTCCACTAAAGGCGATATCGATATCCAACATGTGAGCACAAATGATCAGTTAGCTGATATTTTCACCAAGCCTCTTGATGAAAAGAGATTCTGTGATTTGAGAAGTGGACTAAACATCTTAGATTCTCGGAACTTGGCTTGAAAGGTTGCATACATTATGTATTATGTTCACTTGATTTCAACCAAAATGTATTTCAAAAGTTGTGTGTTATTTGAAAATTTTGTTTTGATTTGTTTCTTGGTTTGAGGTCAAAACATTTGTGATCATTGCTCTAAGTGCATGCGTGCTCGCTGATCATAAGTGGGGAGTCACCTAAAGTGTTCACAATTCATATCAGCTCATTCCTCAAAGTCAAATTTCTGTGTGCTGGAAAGTTGCACATATCGGATTATCCGATCTCTCATATCGGACTATCCGTTTTCTGTGATCTTGAACTCTTCGGACTATCCAATATATTATATCGGACTATCCGATATCTGGGAGTCTGCACACATCGGAATGCCCGATGTCCTTATCGGACTATCCGATATGGGGAGGTTTTAAGTGAAGCTGAAGGGTTTCTCTCTCTCCCCGTGCTCACTCTATTCCAATCTTTCCAAGTCCTCTCCTCTCTGGCGATTTTGGTGCTCCAATCCCTCCATCTGCAGTACAAGGAATCTCATCCACCAAATTGATCCTTCGCCTCGAGGATTAACTCCTTCTCTCTCCGTATTTTGGATTTTATCTAAAGGTAACCCTAATTCTCTTCCTTTTTAGGGTCTCTCATCTCCGTTGCAACTCTTTCAAATTCCTTCGGTAGGATAGTTCCCCTACACCCAAGGATGGTGTACCACAGATTTGTTGCAAAATGTGTGGATCAATTTCGAGAAATCGACATTTTTGTTCTTGCCGTGAATATCGGACTATCCGATGTTTATCATCGGACAGTCCGAACCAAAATATCGGATTATCCAATATTTCCAGTAAGTTACAAAATGGCAAGTTTCTCTCCATTCCGTCGCTTATCGACTCAGTTTCCTTTATCTTTCTTCTAGATCTTTGCCATGGCTGCTGGTGATGATAAGGGTGAGAAGTTGAAAAGGTTGCTTCATTCTGATGACAAGGGCCAATTCAAAAGGAAGACGCCCACTGACAAGCGGACTAAGGCTATATCAGGGCGAGGAAAACCCTCAGACACCTCAGCGGCTGTGTTAGAAGAAGATGAAAACGAAGTGGAAGCTGTACCAGCTCAAAATCCTGGAGCTGGAAAATATAAGAAGCTGGTTGTCTCCAAAGGGCCCAAGCAAAAGGGGATTTCTATTTCTGAGCCCAGTCGTCAAGATGACGCTCCTCCGCTCGTGCTCCTCCCTCGATGCCCTTGTCTCTTCGAGGAAGGGCAAAGAGGCCGCCTAAAGCCCCCTCTCAAGCTGACAAGGGAAAGGGACCGGCTACAGAAGAAGAAGACGATCTCCTACCTTTCCCCATGATGTTCAAGCCTTCCAGACGACTCGACCTTCAGCCGCAAGTAATAAGCTATAAGGGCAAGTCCGGATTGGTCAAAAAGGAGAGATCAGTCAATCCGTGGACTAAAAGCAGATTTTCTTCGGATCAGCGTTTCTAGAACTTCTTTCAACAAGACTTCTATGAGATAGTTATACTTCCTCAGAAGAGCCCCACAGTCAACATGCAATGGATAGACTAGGAGTATATGGAAGGCCTCGACGATCCTATTTTTAATGAGGTCATCGAAGCCTATGAGAGGCTTGGGATTAAACGGATCATGGGGTTGAAGCAAGATTGGAACACTGAATTGATTGCTCAGTTCTATGCGACCCTCTTCGTCGAGCCTGACTATATGACTTGGATGACTGAAGGTGTCCACTACAGAATGTCCATAGGCAAGTTTGGTCAACTTCTGGGTTTCAAAGCCGCCGAAGCAATTGACAGAGATGATCTTCACAACACACGTTCGCTGACAGCAGATAATCTTAACTCTCTGTATGTTGAAGACACCGCCTTCGAGCTGCACATACAAAGTTTACGAAGCCGATGCTCGCCAAGACAAGCAGACTCTCGGAAAGTCTATAGCTCTGAAGGAAGGTGATCGTCCCATATCCTCTCTTACACTCGTGATATTCTGAAGAGGATGCAACCGGGTGGAAGACCTTTCATGGTTGCTCTTTATTTGTGGAATGAGATTCATGCCAACTCTCTGGACCCTAAACGCAGTTGTGGCTTCGCGCCTTATATCATGAGAGTCATTGAAGGTGTCACAAAGCTAAAATTTGAGTGTGACATGAAGCATCTTAGACTGCAGATCAGGCCAGTCAAGCAAGTGGTCCCCAGTGACCCTCCTCGGTCAACTCCATCTGCCTCAGTCCCTCCTAGTTCAGTTCTTCGCCGTCATCCGCTTCAAATGATCGTGTTCTGAAGTTCCTTGTTGAGATGGCAAAGAAGAACGCTCAGAGGCTCAAGGCCATTCAGAAGCACTTGAACCTTCCTTGCTCTGACGACGACGAGATCGAGGATCCATTCGTCACTCCAGCCAGTGCAGCTCAATCTGATTTCGAAGACTATGCCGCGAGTTCAGGAGATGAATCAGAGAGCAGTGATGAAGACTAGTTTCTATTCCCGTTTTCTTTTTCATTTTTGGTGATTTGATGCCAAAGGGGGAGAGAAAAGCTATTCCTGAGTCGTGTGAGCTATGAACACTTTTGTGTTTTGTTTTTAATCTTTTTGGAGAACTTTTGCTTCTCTCGATCAGTTGGTTTACAGTATTTGTTCTTCATTGCAATACATTGTCTTCGTATGATAGTTGATCTCGGTATCTAAATTACTATATTGTGTTGCAATTATATGATAGCTCTGATATATTGTGTTGCATTTATATTATCATGTAAAGCTTTATTACCTGTTGCAACTCTCTTGAATGCAAAGATATAGGGGGAGCTCCCTTTGAATTTCTTCGCTAGAATGTGCATTTGATCTCCACTCAAATTTCTAATGCACATATTTAGGGGGAGCTCAACATATCTTTTGTGTTGACAAAATTATTATTCACTCATTATTGATAAGCTTTAATCATGTTGTCATCAATCACCAAAAAGGGGGAGATTGAAAGTGCATCTAGGCCCCTAATTGTGTTTTGGTTGATTAATGACAAATGTTTAAGGGACTAATAGTTTCAATAATTTTATGAACAGGTAATAGTCCCAAGTGAAACGCATCCACGGATGTTGATGACCCTCAAAAAGGGAAAAGAAGAACGGCGTTGACTCTGTGTAGGTTTTACATTTGTTTTGAGTCAATAGGATCACCGTACTATCAAGAGGGATGAAATGTAGATGCTTTAGAAAAAGTCTCTATGCTCAGATGAACATCTTTTACAAAATTAGAATTGAGAGACACGAAGCACGACACTCACATCGCTGGTTTTAACTTGCTGTTTTTATCGGATTGTCCGATGTGAAATATCGGATAGTCTGATACTATCGGAGTTTCCGTTGTGAGTGTGTGTTCTAAACTAAGTCCTCTCTGGAATTATCGGATAGTCCGATAGTTGACATCGGATAGTCCGATGAGGACTTGGAGAATTTTTTTTCTAAGGACTTGAAAAGGGTGCTCTCTAGAAATATCGGATAGTCCGATATAGACTTAGAAAGTTTTTTGAAACATCTTTGAAAATGGGTACTCTCTGGAATTATCGGACAGTCCGATGTTTGATATCTGACAGTCCGATATACACTTAGAAAATTTTCAAAGTAATTGGGTTTTTGAGTGCTCTTTGGAAACATCGGAAAGTCCAATGTCTATCATCGGATAGTCCGATCTGTGCCTTTGGTTCAAAAGAATTTGAATTTAGGGTGGAGTCGATCTGGAGATCTTCACACATCGGATAGTCCGATGTGTGTCTGACACAGTGCATAACGGCTAGTTTTTTTGTGTCTTGGCTATAAATACTCCACCCCCTCCCTCATGAGGGTAGACCTTATGCTGAACATTTATTGCTTCTAGGCTATTCTCTTGCTCTCTCTTCGAGTTTTTCTTTGAGACATTTATTGAGAGGTGAAGCAAGTTGAGTTCTAGTGCTAAGATTTCAAACCGTGAAAGTTCATTTGAGCACTAGAGCGATTTCCAAGAGCGGATCTGCATTCCATTTGTTTCTCTTGGAGATTGAGGTCTCCTAGACAGCTAGGAGTCGCTGGGAGCCTCCAAGACGTCGTGTGGTGCGCCTCGGAAGTTTGTGAAGGTTCGATTCCACCTCCGCAAGGGAAGGGATCAAGGAGTAAAACCGGCGAGTGCATTTATGCAACATTGGGAGGAAGAGGGTTGAGAGAGACCCCGGCTCAAGTGTGACCGAGCCGCCTCAACGGAGACGTAGGATCTCCTCAAGGATCCGAACTTCGGGAAAAACCAACCGTGCATCAAATATTTGGTTTGGTCTTTTCTTGTTGCTTTGATTAAAATTCGTCTTGAAGTAACTGCTGTAGCTAGCCTTCTATTCCTTCGATGATTACTCGTGTCTAGCTCTGACTTGTGATAAATCTGATTGTTCTCACTCATATTGGATAATCCGATTGTGCATATCGGATAGTCCGATATACAAAGTCGGATAGTCCGATTCTTTTCCGCTGCAAATTAAGATTAAATTTTATAATCGCCTATTCACCCCCCCTCTAGGCGACTATCTCGCTCCTTCACACGTCAACTTGTCGGACATGGGAACCTACGGTCGCCGGCAATAAAGGAGGGAACCTACAACAAGAGCTTGATGTCGCGGTTTTGATGACAAAATCGAATACCTCTCTCACGGGCTAGAACAGCGACAATGACAAGCTTCAACCAGCGATGACTAGGGTTCCCAAGGACGACAAGCTTTGGCGATCTTCCGGTGAAACCAAGGCACGCACAAGATGACCCATAATGAGACAAAGCTAATGGGACCAGTGTGAGCTCCAAGGCATACTGACGATGGAAAATCAAAGCTTTTCCCCAGTGGCGGTGCTCAGACGAAAATAGTGAAATCCGGCAAGACGACGGCTCAGATGTAGGATTGATCGAGGGTTTGAGGTCACGAGATCAAAGAGTTCGGATGCACACTTTTAATAGCAACGAGGGTCTGAATCATGGTTGCCACAATGGCTATGTCTATGGTGGACATGACCGGCTTGCTATGTCTGATCCAAACATGAGTGAGACAGGACTGACAGGCAGGCCCTACTTGTGAGCCACACATGGATCGGGCGGGCTAAGCAGGACTGGCGACTACGCAACACAGAGGAAATGGGCTAGGCCAAGGAAGAAAAACAGCTGAGGCCAAATGGGTTTCGGGCCAAATAGTTTTTCGGATTTTCCAAGGGTTTTCAAATTAAAATTAATCCCAAAATTCATTTAACTCCAAATAAATAGCAAAAATATCTAGAAAAATAATGAAAAAATACTTTGAGACATATAGAACTCAAATAAAATATTTTTGATAAAAGTTTATCTAAACTTTGTGCATATTTGTATATTATTGCAATAGGCTTAATTGATAAATAATATTTAAAACCCAAATAAATCACATAAAATTTGAAAAATTATAAAATGTAGTAAAAATCATTACGAGCCAAAAATTGGGATGTTACAAACCTCCTCCTTAACAGAATCTTGACCACGAAATTCAGGTCTAACTATAGAAATGGGTTAGAAAACTCTGACTTTAGATCCTCCTCTTGCTTCTAAGTAGTTTTATTTTTTGAATGATTACTCCACTTCACTCTGCAAAAATGAACTGACTTGCTTCTGGTCTTGCAATCAACAACATCCAAAATCATGATTGGTTGCTCCTTATAATTCAAATCCTCTTGCAACTAAATCGACTCTAACGGTGTCTATTCTGTTGACACTCAAAGACACATTTGAAGCTAAAAGACATGAAATACATGATGCACACTTGCTAACGACTGTGGCTACTCTAACTGGTAAGAAACTTCTCCTCTATGACTTAGATTTTGAATGGGCCAACAAATCTCGACGCAAACTTTCCTTTAGCATGAAAACTTTTGACTCATTTAAGCAGTGTAACTCTTAGATACACAAAATCTTCAAGCTCAAAGCTCAACTCTCTGCGATGATTATCGGCATAGCTCTTCTAGCTTGACTGAGCTACCTTTAACTTTTCTCTAATCGTAGCAATCTACTCTTTTGCTTCTTGAAGAATATCAGGTCCAAAGACAAAATGCTCTCCTATACCATTCCAGTTCAACGGAGTATGACAGAAACGACCATATAAAACTTTAAACGGTGACATTTTTAAACTCGCCTAATAATTGTTGTTATAACTGAATTCAACTTACGGCAAACATTTATCTCATGAAGTAGTATAAGCTAGAGCACAAGCTCTCAATATATCCTCCAAAATCTAATTATCACTTTCAGTTTAACAATCTGTCTAAGATGATACGCTGTACTAAAATTCCACCGAGTTCCTATTACTTCATATAACTTATTCCAAAACCTTGAGGTAAATTGGGTACCTCTATTTGATATTATCTTCTTTGGCACTCTATTCAAATATACAATTCTTGACATATACAACTCTGCTAAGTGGTCTACGGTGTAAATTGTCATAACAGGTATAAAATGAGTAACTTTTGTCAACCGATCCACATTGACTCATGTAGAATTATATCCACTCTAGGTTCTAGGTAAACCAGTAATGAAATCCATACCGAATTCCTCTCACTTTCACTCAGAAATTTTCAATGGCTATAGTAAACCAGCAGGTCTCTGAAGCATTACCTTTACTACCCGACTAACATCACACAAAGCAATATGCTTGGCAACTTCACGCTTCATACTAGGCCACCTAAACTTTTTCTTAAGATCCTGATACATTTTAGCACTTCCTTGGTGAATCAAATATTTTGAATCATGAGGTTCCTTAAGAATTAACTGGTTCAACTCTTTTCGATCAGGTACATAAATTCGACTTTTCCACCACATAGTACCTTTATCATCAAAAGAAAAATCTTTATCTTTGCCTTCATCCAATTTAGACTTAATTCTTTTAATCTTGTCATCATTTTGCTGACTTTCATGAATGTGATCCTCCAAAGTTAGGTTCATTTCCAAAGTAGTTAAGAATCCTTCTAAAACCACTTCCAACTTCAGTTTCTGATACTCTTTACACAATTCGGGTTTGGGTCTCATGAACTAGCATATTAACACTGTAATTCTTTTGACTTAAAGCATCTGCTACCACATTCACATTTCTAGGGTGGTAGTGGATTCCCATGTTATAATCTTTTATCAATTCCAACCATCTTCGTTGTCTCACATTGAGATCTGTTTGAGAAAAATATATTTCAAACTCTTGTGGTCCGTATATATCTCACAACAATTTTTGATGAGATAATGATGCCATAATTTCAAAGCATGCACTATGGCAGCTAACTCCAAATCATGTATCGGATAATTCTCCTCATGCGGTCTTAATTGCCTTGATGCATATGCAACATCCTTGCATTTCTGCATCAACATGCATACAAATCCTTATCTTGATGCATCACAATAGATATCAAAGCTACTTTGAACATCTGGTAACAGTAACATTGGTGCTATCGTTAGACACTTTTGATGCTATCGTTAGACACTTTTTTAACTCTTGGAAACTCTTCTCACACTCCATTTACCATGCAAACTTTTTCTCCTTTTCGACGATTGTGTAAGTGGCCTAATAATTCTCAAAAATCCTTCGATAAATTGACGATAATATCCTGCCATTCCTAGAAAACTACGAATCTAGGTAACTGACTTTGGTTGCTCCCAATGCAACACAGCTTCAACTTTGCTTGGGTCGACAACTATTCCTTTGGCAGTCATAACATGTCTAAAGAATTCAACTTTCTTTTTTTAAAAGTCATATATACAAAACTTAGTATACAACTATTGCTCTCAAAGCTTTTCTAGAACTAATCTCAAAAGCTCTATGCGCTCTTCTTCCGACTTAGAGTAGACAAGAATGTCATTTATGAAGACAACAAACTTGTCCAAATATTCTATGAAAAAACTTTGTCATCATGTTCATGAAATATGCAGAGGCATTAGTCAATCCAAAAGACATGACAATAAAGTCATAATGTCCATACTACGTAGAAAATGCAGTCTTAGGGACATTCTAAGTATGAATCTTCAATTGATGGTATGATCTGAGATCAATCCTGGAGAAAACTCCAGCTCCTCTTAATTGATCAAACAAATCATCGATCCTGAGCAACAAATACTTATTTTTTATTGTTACTTCATTAAGTGTGTGATAATTAATTCACATATTTAAACTTCCATCTTTCATTATGACAAACAGAACGGTCGCTCCCTGTGACGACAAACTTGGTCTTACAAAACCCTTTTCTAGTAGCTCTTCAATCTACTTCTTCATTTCCACTAGCTCATCGGTAGGCATTTGATATGGTCTCTTTGTTATAGGGGCTGTACCAGGCACTAACTCATTATCACAATCTGATGATATACCAAGCAGATCCTTAGAAAAACATCTATGTATTCATTGATAACAGACACATCCACTAAACTGAAAACTTTCACACTGTTGGCGATTAACTGACCATCGTGAACTATGATCTCTTGAAATTTCACTTTCTCACCTTTCGGGCTCTCAACTGACACTACTCTTCGACTACAATCCAAAACAGCATTATGCTTGGACAGCCAATCTATTCCAAGAATAACATCTAATGTTTAGGTATCCAACATAATGAGGTTTGCTAGAAACTCGATCCCATCAATAAGCAACTTAACTCATAAATAACCCAAGTTAGATCAAAGTTTTGATCCAAGGAATTGGACTAATAAAACATACACTTAATATTCATAACGCCCAAAGCATTTTCAATAGCAAAAGCTTGAGAAATAAAAGAATGCAAAACTCCATAATCAAATAAAACTGTTACAGGTACTGAGTTAATCAAAAACTTACCCAGAACAACACATCCTGAGCTCCATCAACGGTGATATGATCGACTCGACCTCTCATGGTTGCTTGCGATGTAGCTCTTGCTTGACTTGTTCCAACATTTGCTCCTAGTGCAGGCGCTTTCGCTAGTATAGATCCAAGATTGAAGCGAATAGGGCTAACACCCCCTCTCTGTGGATAATTATTGGCAAAATATCCTAGCTCTCTTCAACTGAAACAACGCTTGATTGAAGACTATTGACTACCTCCTAGGGCAGCGTTTGCCTGAATAGTTGTTTGGAAATCCTGACCAGACGAATGCGATGCAAGGGATGGTGTCTTGAACATTGCTTGAGGTTGAAACCTAGTAAATTGTTGAGAAGCAACTCTCATTCTTTGTTGATTCTGGAGACCTCCTTATTGTGCCATTCTACGCTTGCGATTGTCACTCGATTCCTTGTGCTTTTCTTTCAGAATAAGAGCCTTGTTAACTAACTCTTGGAAATCTAAGAAGTTATAAATGATCAACCCAATTTGCAGTTCAGAGTTCAGTCCTTTCATGAAGCAAGATTGCCTTTCCTTATCAGTAGCACCATCTTCATGTACATAGCGAGAAAGTTGTATGGAGTTATTCAGTTACAGATTAGCTTCCTTACTTGATAGCCTTGAATTTTTCCTTCTTCAAGCCCATGATCCCTTCTAGCACATGTTACTGACGAAAAGTAGCGATAAACTCATTCCAGGTTGTATCCTATGGGGCTTCATGAGCAGCACAATAGTTCTCTCACTACTCATCAACAATTCTTTCTAATTGGTGAGAAGCATAGAGAACCTTCTCATTGCTTTCACACTAAGTAATGTACAATTTTCTCTTAATAGTTCTAAGCCAATCATCTACTTCCAAATGCGTAGCATTTTTTGAGAATGTTGGTTGATGAGTCCTGATAAAATCTAACAACTTAGAGTGGGGATGATAGCCATTGTTGGCAGTCTGAGATGCATTGTTGGCACTTGCTTGATTGGTTAAAGTCTGCAATTGCTGCATTGTAGTATGCATCAATTGATTCTGAGTAGCCAAGAATACTCCAAAGTTTTGCATATCCACTTGAGGTGATGGTTGAGGAAATGCTCTATCATTGGGGTTGTCACTGGGTCGAGTACCACTTCCACTGGCTTCGTTGTTTCTACGAGTCTGAACCATCTACTAATCACTCCACATAGTTAGGAGAGAGAAAATAGCATAGGCAAGAAAGAGTCCTAATGTGGGGAGAACAGGTTTAACCCCACAACTTAAGCAAAATTTATTTATAACTTGGCATGGTTCCTTACAAGAGCCTAAGGGCCATGCAACACATACTACACACTCATCAATCATGAAAGAACTAATTCAACATAAACACACATAGCTAACACCAAATGGCAACACTCCTTAACTTAAACAGACGCGACTTCACACATGAGTCTCAACTAGCTATACTAAGGGCCATCACTCATCAAGCCATCTAGGTTGAGGCTCCCTTAGGGCAAATGACGGCGGATGGGCTGGCATTAGTGCAAAGCAATCTTGATGACCAGGAACAGCAACCTCAAACTGCATAAGCACCTCCTGTGGCTCAGGCTCTAAGTCTTCAGGCTCCATCTCTACCTCTTCAGGGTCTTCCTCTTCATCAAGCTCCTCTTCAATCTCCACTCCAACAGTGAACAAGGCTTCCTCCAACTCAACTATCCTCTCAGTAGTCATTATGTGCATCTCATGGAGATCTTCGGCAACCCTTAGTGCTTCATAGACTTGCTCTAGTTCTTGGGAAGTGTCTCGCATCACATCTTGTTGTGTAGTAGCAAACCTGGCCAAGTGCACCACCGTTGCATCATCATCTTCTTCAATACTTGGGCCTTGAGTTGCACCTCCTTGTAGATGAAGTTTGAACACCATTTATTTTAGCTCTTCAGCATAGTCATGCCAAATACAACGCAATGCAAGGTGTGACTATTCTTGAATATTGATGTCAAAAAGCCTCCTGATGGTGATGTTGGTAGGATGACTCACCTTGGTATCCACCCTGGCGTATACAAAAAACTTGCATGTCATTCCACGATGCTTGCCATTGACAATCCAACTGGTTCCTCTGTAGAGCAGCCTCTCAAAACCTCCAAGCACTTGCAAGACCCTCCATAGCTCAGCAGCATATCCACTAGTACACTCAACATATGTCTGCAACATCCTCATCTAATAAAGACAGCCTAAGGTAAGGTCTCAACTTAAACTAGCAAGGAGAGAAGGGAAAATTTCAGCATAAGGACAAGAATAAAAGAATGAGATGAGTCACGAACTTATTATTCCTCAAATTATGTTCTCTTTAGAAAATAGTTTTGAAGAACCTAAAGAGATGACCAGTTTATCTAGAGTCAAGACCTACAGTCAGTATGGCTCTGGTAAAACCTCTGTCGGGACCCGAATATTCAAATTTGGACCATTTGTGTATATTGCACTCGTCTATGATCATACTAATGCACACAGTGGCGATATAGATAAAATATCATAATCATTTATAGCAGAAACATAATAAAAGACTTTATTTATTGAATAAAAGAAAATTGATTGATCTTATGGTCGACTTTACACCATTATGCCACACAGGGCTTAATAACCCATCAATATGTCATAGGTAACTCACAAGTTTTGCACCCTAGAAACTTGTCTCCTCCTGGTACTCCTCTAAAGCAGGTGTATGTTCTTCTTTAACAGATAATGTTGTTGCGGCAAGGGTGAGTACTTAAAGAACTCAACAAGTTGTGCATAGAATGCAAGTCTAATAAAACTATATGCAACGCTTATTCCAAATTAATGGCTATCATGGTTATTTTGCAATAAAGCAGCATTTACAACTGAATACAATAAATAGATTAAAATGATAGTAAGACAAATAACAGTAATAAGGATAGATTTCTCAGATATTTTTCAAAGTAAACTAGCACACACCCCTAAATAATTTCCAATTTTTCCAATCGTACACAGCCTCCATTCCCAAGTTTGTTCTATAAAATCAAACCCTTAACTGAAATTCCCATGCATTGTCCATAATCAAGGTCAAGGCTATCCAAAGAAATTTACACTCTACAGAGGTTATACACTTTACCCACAAGATATGATCAAGCTTATACTGCCATGCAATGTCACGTACCCATCGACGTGTGGCTAAGAAGAACATAACAAAACCTTTCAGAAATTTTATCTGTATATAGACCCTCCCTATAATCCCGACTCATTATTCCTCTTTTAGAAACTTTATCTATATATAGACCCTCCCTATAATCCTGACTCATTATTCCTTTTCTCACAAAGAGTAGAAGAATAGGAGTGACTTATCGTTATAATAGGAACAATCCTTGTTCCGGATGTGAGGCCACTGCACACATGCTCTCCCCTAACCAAAAAAACACAGTTTGGTCTTCTGCTTAAGGCCTTCTGTGTCAAGGCTCAGTAACTTACCGAGTTAGGTCTAGCCCACAACAGACATGTGGTTGCATGATTAGTCCAGTTAATTGGCTTGTAAGGTTAAGTCCTTAATTGACCAAGGTAAGACTTCCAACATCAATCCAAATGTCACACAGACCCACCATGGCATATAGCCTCTTGCCATTGCCTTAATCTAAATCATTTACCATCCTAGCTGATTATCGTGCAACACATGCTATCAACAACTCAACATCATTGTGTGACAACACATGGCACACCCTTTCATAAACATGTTCCACATTCTATTAATCAAATTGAATTTGCACTTTCAAAAGACATCAATTATACATGGCATGGCTAAACAAACTACACACGATCTAACCAACCCACGTTGGCATCTAATAGTAACAAACTTACACTTATCCACTCTAGGATGACAAATAATCATGGTATACAAATGACAAGGTAGGTATAATCTAATTAGGTTGAATAGCTAGTCTACCAAATTAATTGAAAATAATTCTAAGCATAAAATAAAATGTAGTAAATTAAAATAATATAGCATTTGTAAAACTAGGTTCAACATGGTCAATGCACAACTTTACTTCAAATAGCTCTTGTTCTTAATCTGGACCTTGAATTTGAGTCAAAACTTCACCCTCGAAGCTCTGGGCATTTTGACGTCTACACGAATTGAGAGAGAAACACTAAATAAATATAAAACAAAGAGGAAACAATATATAAAAATCAAATAAATTCACTATTAAATAGATCTTGAATTTTGAAATTTTTAAAAACTTGAATTTCCTCAATCAGAGCTCGTATGAAGAAGAACGGGCTCTCAAAATTTTCAAATAAATGAAAAACTATAGAAAAAAAGAAAACCTAAATTTCTTGATTTATTTTTCTAAAGAAAAATAGATTTACGATGTCAAGCTAACATTAGCGATCAATTTCTCAAACTAAAATAAACAAATAAATCTCAAATTAGGCTGACAGGTAGTGCCCTTGGTCTTTGGACAGAGCCCACAAGAACTAACTGGTCCACAGTGGACTGAGTTCATTGTACAACCAACGTGTGGGCCCAACTAGTGCTGACACAACACGTGATGTGATGATTGACTGAGAAACCACATCAGTAAAGGAAGTGATTGGCACTGATATACAGACGATGTGGATGCCACATGTCACGCGCTGGGACATGCCACATCACCTCACCACCCATGGGAACCTACGGTTGTTGTCGAATTCGGAGGAGGGAACCTATGGCAAGAGCTTGACGTCGTGGTTCTAACGATGCAATTGGCTTCCTCTCCGGTGGGCTAGAATGACGGCAGCGCAAGCTTCAACCTGCGATGACTAGGGTTCCCAGGGACGATGAGCACCGGCGAAACCAAGGCGCGCACAAGATGACCCATGACGCAACAAGATGACGGGACCAGCAGTGAGCTGCAAGGCGCAATGATGGTAGCAAATTGAAGCTTTTCCTCAGCAGCGGTGCTCTAACGAAAATGATGAGATTGCGGCTTGGATCTAACGATTGATCTAGGGTTTGAGGTCATGGGATCAAGGCAATTCGGATGCGCACTTTTTATAGTGACAGGGGTCTGAATCATGGCTAGCACGATGGCTATGTCTGCGGCGGACATGGTCGGTGCGCTTGTCCGAGTCATACACAAGCGGGATGGTATTACTGTCAGTCGCACAGGGCTCGGGGGGCAAACAGGCCAGGCAGCCATGCGGCGTGGAGGAAATGGGTTGGGCCGAGTAAGAAAAACCACCAAGGCCAAATGGGTTTCAACCCAAATATATTTTCTGGATTTTCCAAGGGTTTTCAAACTAAAATTAATCCTAAAATTCATTTAACTCAAAATAAATAGCAAAACTATCTAGAAAAATTATGAAAATACTTTGAGACATATAGAACTCAAGTAAGATATTTTTTCATAAAACTTTATATAAACTTTTCACATATTAGATATTATGTTCAATAGGTTTAATTCAAAAATAATATTTAAAATCCAAATAAATTCCAAAAATTATAAAATGCAGCAAAAAATCATTATAAGCCAAAAATTGGGATGTTACATAAACTAGGGGATAGATGAATTCCTACCAGCAACATATGCTCTAATAACAGCTGACATGCACACACCTTGAGTTAAGATGCGTACATGTAAGTTGGTCCCGATTTTTGTCGTAGGAGAAACCCAATAACTTGAGTTGTGACGTTGACAAAGGAGAGGCTAACCATGATCCGTTCATGACTAGAACCTCACAATCGCTACACCGCTCCTCAATTGGTTACAAACCATCTCAAACGTAATTGGCCTGTTCACGAAGAACGGCTCGAGCAAAACAAAGAGAAAAACAAGAGTAATAGCGGAAAATTTAAAGTTGTAGATGAAAGATTGATATAACCCAATTATTCAACAGTGGCTAATAGCAACACACAAACAAGAAAAATCAAGTCTGAGGACAAAGGGAGCGCATGGGCTTAAATATACTAATGTTGATATCCTATGTGCAAGACAATAACCTACACGCATTCATGCATGTAGAAGATTCCAGCGCATGGGCCTAAATATACTAATGTTGATATCCTATGTGCAAGACAATAACCTACACGCATTCATGCATGTAGAAGACTCCTTTTGCTGGAAATGCGTATTTTCTCTCTTTTTTGTGTAACATCCCAATTTTTGACTTTATTTGAATTTATTATGCATTTTATGAATTTATTAGATTTATTGGATTTTGTTTAAATTTATTGAATATTGTTAAATATGGTCTATTTGTGATAAATATTTAATTATGAGAAAGTTAAAATAAGTGGTATCAATTGAAAAATGAGCATTACAAGTGGTATCACTTTAAAATTGTACAAGTTTTATATTTTCTTCAAGTGATACTATAAGTGATGCTTTTTAAAACTTTCATACAAGTGGTTTCATAAAAATTTGAAGTGCATTTGGATGTTTTCCTTGTTTAAGCTCTATTAGGCTCTCAAAGACACCTTTCGTGAGTTCACTTGCAATATGAAAAGCCTAATAAAATGTGGAGTTTATTTGAATGTGTTTCATATATCTTTTTCATGCTTAACTTAAACTATAGCCTCTTTTCAAGTTGGTTTACTCTTTTGGGCCATATAAAGAAGATGTTTACTGAAATTCTTGAATGTTATTGAAAATTCTTAATATTTACAAGTGGTATTTTATTTAAAAATTCTTGTGAACTTAAATAGGTCATATGTATTCATCTTAATCTCATTATGACCTTATTTTAGATAAATTCGTGTCAAGTTCTCTATTCTTCAAAGTGGTATTTCCTAGCCAAGCTCTATACAGTCTTCTTTTTGGATTCATTTTCCATTATTCATGTTTAATGCCAAAAGGGGGAGAATTTTTGTGAGCTTAATACCTCATTTGGTTAAGGGGAGAATTATTTGGTTGCAAAGGAAAATTTATTTGGATGTTTTGTGCATGTCTTGAAGAGAAGCATATTTATTCATTCTAAAAATCTCTCATATTCATTATCAATTATCAATGCTTAAATTGCTCAAAGGTATGCTTACATTTTCAATAGATTCAATTGATAATTTTCATCCAAATGTTGTTATTAAGCTTAGATTTGTCATCAATCACCAAAAAGGGGTGATTGAAAGTTCAAGCTCCAATAAATTAGTTTTGGTGATAATGACAAATCTCATATTGAGACTAACCCTTTTGATAATTGACGAGGACTGGGAAAATCTCTGACAAGTCAACGTGTGGTCAAAGGGGGCCCTTGGCTCCAGACATTGCAGCGAAGGCCCTCGACCATGACCTAGCGGCGCTCATTCCCACACGACCTTGAGCTCGAGCGGCGGGGTCCCGTTCCCGCTCGGCCTCGACCTTGGCTCAGGGGCGTGCGCCTACTCGACGGTTACAAAGACCTGGGTAGTTGCGTCAAAGGCGGGGCGTGGGCGGCATTTAGGGCGATTCTGACCCACCTTCAATGCGCACGAAGCCACTCCCCCGGGAATCTCTCCCGACCGTTACGGGCAACATCAGGGAGGATATAAGGCCTCGCAAGGCATGTGTACAGGGACATCAGCGCACTAGCCATAGACCAGTAAACACAAACAGAGCACCCAAGTTCGAGCTGTAATTCACCCTTTGTACTCTCAATTAGTGAATCCCTCCACCTCCGGAGAAGACTGGACGTAGAGCTGCTACCCTCGTGGGGGCTCGAACCAGTATACACCGCTGTCCCCTGCTCGTTGACGACACGCACCGATCTACGTCCGCACCATCGTTGAGCGAAGCACTTCCTAGGTCCCTCGTTCACATCAACCCCCTTTTTCACTTTTGCGGTCAGGCGATCCCGATCGTCGACAGCTGGCGCCCATCGTGGGGCCCGGTAGCTTCGCTCACTCGAAGGAAGGAGATCGAGGTTTCAGGAGCATGTCGTACTCCGTCGAGGGACATTCCTCAAGCGTGGGCTCGGGCGCGGACCCTGGGCGCGATGACTCCACGTCCATGTTTTTGCCTTCACCCTCCGCGCGGGCGGCATGTCCTCATGGTAGACAGCCACGGCGCAGGCATGGCGGGGGGTGAACACGATCCGCAGACCCCTGAAGACGCTCATCGGGTGGTGCATGTCGCCATCAACGAGCCATAATCGCCCTCGGTGAGAGGACGGGAAAGGCCGATGCCGTCCAAGCCACCCAGGCTCCCTCCCTCGGGAGAGCGCCTCCGTGCCATCGCCCGGGTCATGACTGATCCAAACCGGGTGAGGTCGGAACTCTTCGGCCGTGCTCTGGCTGACGAGCTTGATCGTGCCGCGACTGAGGTTGTACCTCCGCAGCACCAGAGTCGCCGCTCAGGGACTCATTCCCTGAGAAGTGACGACAACTCATCGCGCCGACGCCGGCGCGCTCATCGATCGCCTCCCCGGCAGGATGCACCCTCTCGCCAGCAACCCCGGGACGTGTCCCTGACTCCGCCGCGTCGCCGCCCCGTGGACACGGTTCCGAACAGTGTTTGGCGTCAGCCGAGCTACATCAGCTCACCTTCAAACGACGGTGGGTCTGGGAGCCTTTCCCCGCATATCCCGCCTAGGCGTCGCAGGGTTCAAGACCGCCTGGGGTGACTCCCGTGCTCGGCGCCACGACCACCCTCGTCGAAGGTCAGGGCGTCGAGGCAGCCACGACCTCGAGTCTAGCAGTAGCGAAAGCATTACCGATGACGACCTCCCTAGGCGTGCCCCAGTTCCGGCCTATGGCTGCGCGGCGTACTCCGACGACCTTCGGTGGGTGCGTTGGCTGGCTCGTTTCAAGCCCGTCTTGATCAAGCGGTTTGACGGAACAAAGAACCCCGATGAGTTCCTGTCGATCTACACCACCGCTATTTTGGTCGCAGGGGGAGACGAGTACATGATGGCTAATTACCTCCCTACCATTCTGGATGGAGCCGCTCGGACTTGGCTCTTCAACCAGAAGCCCGGTACCTTCCGCTCGTGGCGCCAGATTCAGAGCGCGCTCCGTTCAAACTTCCAGAGCTGCTATGAGCGGCCCGGCAGGGAGAAGGACCTAGATCGAGTGATCCAGGGGAAAAACGAAGCCCTTCGTGATTTCGTGCGGCGGTTCATCCGCACTAGGAACCTGATCCCAAGCGTCTCCGATGAAGCAGTGATCAAAGCCTTCAAGTTCGGCGTCCGCGACCGGCGCCTCACCGAAGACCTGGAAATTATGGCGAGGCTCACCGTCGGCAAGCTGTTTCGCATGGCGGAGCGCTACACGGACGCGGACGATGCGGTTCGTTGGAAGCGTGACTACGACCAAGGTAAACTTGCGTCAATTCGGGTGAAGCTGGCCCTTCTCACGCCAAGAGTACCGACCAAGGTTCGGTCGCCAAGAAGTGGAAGAGGGACCGCAAGCGTGATGGTGGTCAACCCCAGGTGATCGTTTCGGCGGATGGGCACCGAGAGGTCATGGAAGTATGGGACCCGGCCCGGGAGAGGCCCCGTCCACAGCAAAATCGACCACGACCCCAGCAGATGCCACGCCGACCTCGGCAGAGGATCGCTCGATGCAGGTCACGACAGTCAAGACCGCCAAAGAAGGTCCCGAGGGGCGGCCTCGGTTTGATGAGGGTAAGTCGCTTGTTCCACGGGACCTCGGCCACGACTTATGAAGTCAGCAGGCTCGGCAAGCCAAGCTGGAGGCCTTTTACGACGGCCGTGGGGAAATGCCTACACTCCCGAAAGAGGGGGATTAGCCCGACAGGGTAAATGCGAGGGAGGACCAGGTCGACCTCGACCTAGATTTCCAGTTGGGCGACCGCCGGATCGACGTCATCTTCAGCGGCTCGTCGGCGTACCAATCCCAGCGCGAGATCAAGGATGCTGTGCGCGTGGTCTACCAAGCCACCGCCGGGAAGCCCGTGGATCAGCCTTGCAAATGGGCCGGGGCAACGATCACCTTCACGCCGGAGGATGCTCCCCAAGATATGTCCAAGGATCTCAAGACCGCCTTGGTCGTGAACCCCACCATCAGCAATACCTTGGTCGGGCGGGTCATGGTCGATGGGGGTAGTTCCCTCAACTTGTTGCTAGCTAGCGCGCTCGACCGGATGCAGATTCCCAGGTTGAAGGTCAAGAACATCGCAATCCCATTCTTCGGGATTGTGCCAGGAAGCTCGACCACCCCTCTAGGACAGGTGGTCCTGCCCGTCACTTTCGGTGCCTCGGACAACTTTTGCACCGAGCTGGTCACCTTTGAGGTGGTTGAGGGTGATCTCCCTTACAACGCCATCCTCAAGCGCCCAGCTCTGGTCAAGTTTATGGCGGCCAATCATTACGGCCACCGCTTCATGAAGCTCCCAGGACCAAGTGGCGTCATCACTGTGCGCGGCGACCTCAAAGCGATGCACGGCTGCGAGACTCAGTTCTGGCCCTCGCCCGTATGCTACCTCAGCAAAGGCCAAAGAATACCACAAAGGTCGCTCACCGTGAAGGCGGTCATCCGGCCAGTGAGAACTCTGAAGGCCGTCTTGCGCTCGAGAAGGGGGACCCTCTGGAGTGCGTCCACGTCTCGAGCAGTGAGTTCCAAATAGGAACTCGAGCTCGTCACCTTCCTCCGTGCCAACAAAGACATATTTGCTTGGGAGCCAAAGACATCTTAGGGTGTCCCGAGGAGGTGGTCGAGCATCGATTGCAGTACTGACACGATTGCCCGGCCCGTCTTGTGAAGGCGCGGCGCTTCTCTCGAGAAGGTTGCAATAATCAAGGAGAACCTTGACAAATTTGTTGAAGGTCGGTTTCAATCGTGAGATTGATTACTCGAATAGCCGCCAACCCGTCATCGTGCGTAAGAAAGGCGGGAAGTGGAGGATGTCGTGGATCACCGGAGGTTGAACTCGGCATGCGAAGCGACAACTTCCTCTCCCGCGCGATCGACCATATCGTCGACTCCACAAATAATGCCAAGTCGGCGAGCTTCTGGATGCTTATTCGGATACCACCAGATCAAGGCGGCGATCGACGCGAAAGCAAGACATCGTTCATCACGACGTTCGGGACCTATTGCTACACGACCATGTCGTTTGGTCTCCGCAACGCCGGCGCGACCTTCCAGCGCCAGATGACCAAGACTTTCGAGCCTCAGATCGGTTGCAACCTCGAGGTCTACGTGGACGACATCATCGTCAAGAGCTCCGCCGAGGCCAGCCACGTTCAAGACCTTGAGGAGACCTTCGGCAACCTGAACAAGCACAAGATCAAGCTCAACCCGGAGAAGTGCGTGTTCGGTGCCGCCTCCAGGAAGGTGCTCGGCTACATGATCGGGGGCTCGGGAGTCGGCCCGAACCCGGAGAAGATCGAAGCAATAGAAAAGATGGCCCCTCCGAGTTTGGTAAAGCAGGTACAGTGCCTCATCGGTCGCATGGCCGCCCTCAGCCGCTTCATTTCGAGGCTCGGCGAAGCGTTGCCCTTTTTCAAGGCCTTGCGCAAGCACAGGGGCTTCAGTGGGCCTTGAGGCTCGCCGGTCCTTGACGAATTGAAGGTATACTTGTCAACCCGCCTTTGCTTCGACCCATGACCAAGGCGAAGTCTTGCTCTACCTGCGCTAGCGCTCGAGCCATCGGCTACATATCCGGTGGCGAGCGAGGCGCATATAGCACCCGATGTATTCGTCGTGAGTTCTCCATGGGCCGAAGGCGCTACCCTCAGTCCGAGAGTCGCTCTATGCCCTCCTCATGGCCAGCGCAAGCTCGCACTATTTCGGACTCACTCTGTGGTCATCCCGAGAAACTTTCCGCTCGGAAATCTTGAGGAACCGGAGGCCGAGTCGCATCGCCAAATGGGCCATGGGTAGCCGCCACCTCCGGTTAAGTGGCAGCGCCTGGCCATCAAGTCGCGAGTCTTTGGTTGACCGTGGTCTAGCAGACCTGCGCCAACCGCCCCGAGCTCGAGGTCGACGAAGAGAAGCCACAGGTCATGTACTTCGATGGCTCACGGTCCTTCAAGCGCTCGAGGCTGGGATCCTCATTCTCACCCGCAAAGGCTGACAGTGACGTCGTTGTTAACTTTCGGATTTCCGGCAACAAATAATGCGGAGAGTACTGAACCCTTTTGGGGGCTCCGGGCTTGCAAAATGCCGGGTGTTCGCGGTTGGTCGTCAAGGGCGATTCGCAGCTTCGTCATCAACCAGTTCAACAAGGGCTACCAGTGCTCGGAAGGTTCAATGGCCAAGTACCTCGCCGAGGCGCGCAAGATGGAGAAGTGGTTCCAGAACCTGGAGATCACGCATGTGGCGTGAAAGGACAACTCCGATGCAGACTACCTCTCCAAGCTCGGGTCGTCTGACGATGAAGTCCCTCCAGATGTGATCTTGGAGACCCAGGCATCGCCCTCAATCACCGACCAAGGGGCCTCGGTCGCTTTCATCAACGGTATTCCCTCATGGGCAGAGCCAATCCATCATTTTCTAGCAACGGGTGAGCTCCCGGCCGAGCCAGCGGAAAGGAGTAGGATCAAGCACCGGGCGAGCTCGTATAAGCTCGTAGACAGCAAGCTTTATCGTCGGAATCTTTCCGGCATCCTGACGAAGTGTGTCACCACAGAGGAGGGTAAGTACCTGTTACATGACATTCACTTTCAGTGCGTGTGGGGCGCGACTCTTCTTCAGAGGACCATGGTCGGTCGGGCTTTCGCATGGGGTTCTCTTGTGGCGGCACTCCGGATGCGCGCAACATTGTCCGCGCTGTCGAACTGCTAGTTTCATGCTCGGAAGTCGCATCAACACGCTTATGCGCTCGCACCATCCCACTCGCTTGGCCTTTCTCGACACGAAATTTGGACATCCTCGGCCCCTTCCCACAAAGCGGCGGGGAAGAAGTTTTTGTTCGTCACCATCGATACCTTCACCAAATGGATCGAAGTCGAACCCGTCTCGACTATCACGGCTCGCACGGCGGTCAAGTTCTTCCGCCTGTTCGTGGTCACCAGGTATGGGGTTCCATGCAGATTCATTACTGACAATAGAACTCAATTTACCAGTGAGTTGTTCCAGGAATACTGCGAAGACATCGGCACCAAGGTATGCTATGCCTCGGTGGCCCACCCGCAGACTAATGGAGCAGCGGAACGAGCCAACGGACAAATCGTTCAAGGCGTCAAAAAGCGAGTGTCAGATGAGCTCGAACGACACGACCAGACCTAGGTGGACGAACTTCCCACCATCTTATGGTCTATTCGTACCACGGTCGGTACCGAGCAACAGGGTCCATACCCTTCTGGCTCATGTTCGATCGGCCGCCCCGCCTCCCGAGGTCACACCGGGCTCCGCGAGGTCGGCTTAGGTCGATCAGTTGACTTCGGCAAGAACGGTCCCTTGACCTTACCTGGCGGAAGAAGTAAGATGTCAGTATGCTGCTACGATCGGCCAGACTACCCGCAAGCTCTTTCGCGGACATGCGTCCCGTCGCAGTCACGACCTAGGGAGCTCCTTGTTGGGGACCTAGCCACGAGACCAGGATTCAGTTCGTCCAACACCAACAAGTTATCCCCACGGTGGGAGGGCCCCTATAGAGTTGTTTCAGCAGATCGCGCGAGGGCTTCTTAGCTAGCGATGCCCGATGGCGAGAGCTCTCTAGCTCGTGAAATATTGACCCGACCAAAATTCTATGTGTAACCCTTTTACCTCAAATTTCAATAAAGTTCTTGTTCAAATTGTCATGATTGGTCTTTGCGCACCTTTTCTCTATGTTTTTGTTAGCTCGAGCTCGAGCCTCACTCTCGATCCTAAGTTTTTTCTGTGCGACCATGTCATGCTCACATCGTGGGCCTTTTTTCGATCTTGCGTGTCTTGGTCTATGCGAGATTTCTAACTTATGCCCAAGGTCATGTTGCTTCGACCTTGCGCTGTGAACCTGGGCCGGCGAGATATACCACGACCAGAAAAGGCTAAGTGCACGATCGGGAAAGTTTCTTGGTCGACAAATGATAAACCAAACTAAGACAATTAAACTTTTCTAGCCAAAATACAGTCGTTCCATTGAACCGTTTTCTTGCAAAAATCTTACAGGGAGTCTAGCCCTATCTACAAGTCGGCCATCTCTCGTGCAAGCTTCTCCTGCTCTAGTTTGGCGACCTTGGCCCTCAAGGTTGAGAGTTCGCCCTGGAGTCGGAGAGCTTCGGTTGAGGCTTCGGCGGCGTGGTGGCGTTCTTCTTGAAGCTGGGCCAAGGCGTTCTTCGCAGCCTTGCTCGCCCTACCCAGCTTCTCCTCGAGTTCCTTGGCCTTGGCCTCGAGCTCGGGGGAGGCTCTTGGCACGACGGCTGCCTGGTCCACAGCGGCCTTGCGTAGTTCTTTGGTCTTGGCTCGTTCAGCCTCGAGCCCTTGGTCGACCTCGCGCGTTCATCCTCGAGGGCCTTGGTCGCGTGGCCCCGCTCCGCGGCGATGGCCCACTCCAGCTCGGCCTTGTGCGAGACTTCAAGCGTCTTCACCGCCTCGCGGAGGCCGGCGATCTCGTTGGAGTCGTCTGCCGCCTTTTACGCGGCGTCCTCCCGGCCGGCTTGGAGTCCTCCATGAGCTTGAGGCGCGCCATCTCCGGTCCTCCAAAGACATCGAGCAAGGCCTTTAGCACAGCCGGAATGTGTTGAAGGCCTTGCGCCTTGGGTGACTAAGCCGGCGGCTCGCGAGACTCAAAGGATCAACACGGCACTCGACGGAAGAGCAAGAGAGAAAAGAAAACGGCGAAAATCGAGTTAAGGTTCGGAGAAAAACTCATGTACCTGAGCAAGACGGCCCTCGAAGAGTGTAACGGAGTCTGTGACAGAGCAGCCGCTCTGACGTTCGGCAACATGACCCATGGCTGCCCCAGGTCTTGGTGCGACCTTCAGGCGCTCCGTCATGGGCGCCTGCGTCTCGAGCTTCCTCCTCGAGGGGGCTTGACTCGCCCCCACGCTCTGTCCCGGTGGTGGCTCCGTCTCCCGCCGCTGGAGGGTCTCTAGCCTCCTCCTCAGCGGTGGCCCTGGCCTTGTCCACGGCTCGGACCTCAGTGCTTACTACCGTGGGCGCCTTGATCGATGGCTTGGGAGGTCACAACCACGGCGATCGGCGACCTCGGCCCGTCAGGCGGGGGCACCTCCGGCGCCATCTTCTCCGGTGGCCTCGGGCGGGTCGACGTCATCGTCGGCGTCTACCTCGCCGGTGCCAAAGTCCTCGCTGGTCGCGGGGAGGAGCTCTTCCTCATCCGGATCGTCGAGCCCTTGGTCAAACTCGCCGGCCGGAGCCTGGCTCTAGGGGCTCGAGGGCCTGCGTCCCCAGGCCGAGGGTCGGCGGGGCACCAACACGTAATCTGCCTCCTCTTCCTCGTCGGACTCGGATTCACCCTGGACAATAGTCATTGTCAATACGGGCAAGTATTGAGCTCGGGTGCTCAAGGTCTGCGATTAAGAGCCACTACTAAGCTAAAAAGTTACAGGGATGGTTGAGCAAATAAAGAGTGTGAAGCCTACCTGGGTCGAAAGTCTCCGCTTTCAGAGGGGAGGTGGCGAAACCACGACCTCTCGAGGTCGAGCGCTCGCTTCCGCTGGTCCCTCGATGGGACCTTAGGGCCCAGGTGGCTCTAAGTTCCCATGACAGAGGTCCTGTGGCCCCCTCTTGGGACCTTTGGGCGCTGAGGGCTCAAGACTGGCGGCTGCTCATGGCTCACCGCTGCAAGAAAGACACGTCAGAAGATGAAGCGCAAGCATAAGCTCGAGGGCTCGACCGTGGGAGTCCTTACCATTGCGAGGTCGGTCCATTCAACGTGGGGCTTCTTAGCCTCATGGTCGCTCCTTGCTGGGGCGGCTTCTTCTTCCCTTCTTGCTCTTGCCCCCATCGGGCAATGGGAAGCAATCTCTGCCATGTCGAGTAGCTCGGTGATCTCATGAGCACAACGAACAATCAGGGAAAGACGCCAATGATGTGCAAACCGAAGGATGGCTTGGGAGTGCCTACCTCGGCGTTCGTATGAAGCACATTTTTCGGAGACGAGGCGTTGAGTGTATAGTCGTGCGCCCCTTTTCTTAACATCTCGTTCATCCTGGTGGCGACCGAGATTCGCCGGCGTTAAGGAAGCATGCACGTCAAGAAGACCCGAAGGACGAACGCGAACAAGTCTCCAAGGCAAGAGGATGCACCGGACGTGCCCTCGCGGGTCATGTCGTCGTGCCTCGTGATCTCGTAGAACGGGTGTTCCCTCTTCCGAAGGGGGAAAACCCGATTCCACAGGAAGTCGCAGGCGATCGCCTACCCGGTAAGGCCGTGCGTGGCGCAGATGTGTATGGCGGCGATGGCCTCTTCATCGACCTCCAGATCGTCCGGCTTCGGGGTATCCTTCTTCCCGGTGATCGGAGTTCCGTCGAACGACAGCGCCTCGGTCTGACCCTTCTTCAAGTAAAACCACCGCTCAGTCCACGGACCGAGGGAGTCCCGAGACTGGATCTTGGGGAAGGCCCATGGGATCCCGTCCGTAGCCGGAAGTAAAGGCATCCGACCACGGGGTCCTTCTCGAGCGGAATAAAGTGAAGAAAGCGAAAGAAGAAGCGAGGGGTGGGGAGGATTCGAGGACCCTCGCCGAGTATGGGAGAAGATAGAAAGGAGGAGGATGGAATTGGGCACCGAGTTGATGAGCTCGATTTCACAATGGGCAAGGATCGCCGCCATGAAGTCGCTCTCCGGTGTCCGCAGTGAAGAGCGCGCATAGTGCTCAGTGCACGAGCTCGTCGTCCCTAGGGTGAGGTTCGATCTCGCCGTCTGGCGACCTCCACATCATTTGGGTCGAGGAGACCCGGGCTCTCGAAGCTCCCTCATCCTCGCCAGCGACATGGTGCTTTTCCCGAAGTTTAGCCATGGTGGTGGCTTTCAAGCTTGGTCGAGGAAGGAGAGTTGCTTGAGTAAGAGGCTAGGAGTCGAGGAGCGCAGGAAGTTAAATTCGAAGGTTCTGAAGACTTGGGTTTATAGGCCCGGATCGCCATCGGTTGGGGTCCCTCAAAAGGTGTGCCAAAGGGATTTGTGACAGCGCATTAAGGTTTGGGCGGCGGTTTCAAGGCGTTGCGAGCACCCCTCTAACCGAATTCGTACCAGCGTCGTGAAGTCCAAGGGGCGCCAGATGTCCTGGTGACGAGGTCTTTTTCTAGTGATCTCCGCCCGACCTCGACCAAAGGTGTGAGAAATCTGGAAGTCTGGTCCTAGCGGCTACAGGCTCGAGGTCGATCCAGGTCTCTTCCACGACCTTGAGCCTCGGGGGCTGGCTGACGAGGACTGGGAAAATCTCTGACAAGTCAACGTGAGGTCAAAGGGGGCCCTTGGCTCCAGACATTGCAGCGAAGGCCCTCGACCACGACCTAGCGACGCTCATTCCCACACGACCTTGAGCTCGGGCGGCGGGGTCCCGTTCCCGCTCGGCCTCGACCTTGGCTCAGGGGCGTGCGCCTACTCGGCGGTTACCAAGACCTGGGTAGTTGCGTCAAGGCAGACGTGGGGCAGCATTTCCGGAGCAGTTACAACCCACCTTCAATGCGCATGAAGCCACTCCCCCGGGAATCTCTCCCGACCGTTACGGGCAACATCAGGGAGGATATAAGGCCTCGCAAGGCATGTGTAGAGGGACATCGGCGACTAGCCATAGACCAATAAAACACAAATAGAGCACCCAAGTTCGAAGCTGTAATCCACCCTTTGTACTCTCAATTAGTGAATCCTTCGCCTCCAGGAGAAGATCGGGCGTAGAGTCATTCCCTCGTGGGGCTCGAACCAATATACACCGCATTTCCCTCGCCGCTGTTGACACGCACCGATCTACATCCGCACCATCGCTGAGCGGTTATCGCCGATCGGAATCGCTAACCGCAGAAATGAAATGGGGGTTAGTGGAACTTGGGACCCGGCGAGCTTGGCTCAACGGCGAAAGGATTCGACGTCTCAGAGGCCTGAGACTAGGCGACAACGGCGTGAGACGAGGGTTTATCTTGTTCGAGCCTGTGAAGGTAATAGCTCTACTCCGGCTGCCTTGGCGGCGGTGATCTTTGCTATTCTCGAGTACAAAGGTGTATTACAACTCAAAGCTTAACAATGGCGATGTCTAGTGCTCGAGCTCGATGTCTTGTTTTTCAGTTGCGCATCCTTAGCCTTATATCTTCCTCCGCCAGAAGCGGACGGGAGATATTCCCTGCTTCACCCCCACGATCCCACGCCTTGGTAACCGCGGGCAAATGCATCGCCTGAATCCAAGGGGACACCGCAGCGAACGAGAGCCGACCCGAGCTCGAGGTCGTGCGGATGCCATGCTCGGGGGCATATGCGCTCTAGGTCGCGTGCCTCGGCGTACGCCCAAGTCATAGTCGGGCCCCCCCGAGCTTGGGAGCTCGTTGACCGTGCGCTGACCGGCCAAGGGTCGTCCAACCCTCATCAGCTAGCCCCCGAGGCTCCAGGTCGAAGAGGGCACCCGAAACGACCTCGAGCCTGACATTGTGGGCATAGGGAGCAAGCTTCTGCAGGTCTCGATCCCTTGGCCGAGGTTGGGCGGAGACCACAAAGTGAAACCTTCGGCCTCGACACCTGGCGACCTTTGATCTTCGCGATGATGGTACGGATGCGAACGGCCGGCGGACACCTGAGGCGCCTCGAGTCCGCGGCCCAGGCCTTAATTGCGCCCGTCAAATCACGGCTGGCGTGCCTTTTGAGGCACCATGGACTGGATTTATTGGTGACGCGGCCCACGAACCCGAGCCCACAACAACTGCTGAGGAAAAACTCACGATCCTACGCTTCGTCTTCCAAGCCTCTTCACCCGAGCAAAGACTCCTCTTCTCCCCTCGACCAAATTCGCTGCGATCACCATGGCCAAGCTAGGGAGGAGCACACCGTGTCATGGCGAGGATGAAGGAACTCAAGACCACAGGGGTGATTGACCAGAATATGGCGTTGCCGGAGGCGAGACCGAGCTACCCAGTGGACGACGAGATCGTCTCGCACCGAGCATTACGCCTCTCGGTCTGCGGACCCTGGAGAGTCGATTCATCATGCGGTCCTCTCAACCGCAAGATCGAACTCATCAACACAGTGCCAAACTCCGTTCTCCTTCTCACCATCTTCTCCCACCGTGGCGAGGGGTTCCTAGGAATCCTTCCCACCCCCTCGCTCTTCCTCTGGTACTTCAGCCTCTTCCGCTCTGGGAAGGACCCCATGGTCGGATGCCTCTACTTCCTATGCATGTAGGTCTCATGGTCCTTCCCCAAGTTTCAACCTCGGGACTCCTCGGCCCATGGTCCGGCGGTGGTTCTACTTGAAGAAGGGGAAGTCCAGCCTTGTTCCAGTGTCGAGGCGGCGCATTGTCGGGAAGAAGGAGACCCGGAGGCAGCGACCTCGAGGTCGACGAGGAGGCCATCGCCGTCATACATCTGCGCCATGCACGGCCTCACCGGCAAAGCGATCGCTAACGATTTCTGCGGGAACCGGGTGTCCTCCTGCGAGGAGGATGCATCCGCTCTACGAGATCCGAGGGCGATCGACTTCCGCGAGGGCGTCGCCCTAAGTTTTCTTGCCTCGAGGTTTTGCTCGAGTCCGCCCTTCGATCTTCTTTTGATGGTCGCTTCCTTGCGGCCACGAAAGAGTCCCCGGATCGCCACCAAGATGAACGAGATGTTCGGAAGTGGCGCGCGACGACTATGTCATTGGACGACCCCCGCCCCAAGAACATGCTTCGGCAGAAGGCCGAGGTAAACCACCCCGACCAAGCTCTCAACTCGAGTGTCCACGAGGCCCTTCTTGAACCTTGCATGCTCGCAGACCATCGGAGTCTCGAGATAGCCGAGAGGATGCTCCATTGCCGGAGAGGCAAGAGCAAGAAGGGAAGAAGAGTCTCGTCAGGAGCCGCCAGAGGTGAAGAAACCCCACGTCGAGTGGGGTGACCGCGCCACGATAAGGATTCCCATGGCCGAGCCCTGAGCCCATGCTCGCGTCCTTTGTTGCTTGATATGCTCTCCCTTTGCGGCAAGCGGCGCCTTGGCCGCCAGACCTCGAGCCCCCAACCGCCCAGTGGCGCCCAAGCTCGCCCTCCAGTACCGCCACAACGGATGATCGGATCCGCCATGAGCTCGAGGTCCCGGCTAGGGGGGCGGAAGTGCCCCTCTACAAAGATCGGCAAAGCAAGACTCTACGCAGTTCTCGACAAGGCTGAGGTCGATCACTCATGTAAGTTTTCGCGGTTCGCTCCGCCTCTTCTTGCTTTTACCGCTTAGTGTCCGTTCTTGATCACGGACCTCGAGCACCGCGCTCGAAACTTGCCCGTTTGGACGATGGTCGTTGTCCAGTATGTAGTCCGAGTCCGAGGAGGAGGAAGATTCCACGTCTTGGCCCCGCTACCGTCCCTCGCAAGGCCAAGATTTTCTCCTCGAGCCCGAAGTTGGGCCCCGTCGTGAAGTTCGACCAAGGCTCGACGACTACCGTGGGGATCGGCCGTTTCGTGACCGGCCGAGGACTACATTTCAGACTTGGCGAGACGGACGCCATCGTTGTCGCTGACCTCCCGAGGTCGACGCGAGGAAGGTTCCCAGTGCCTTGGTCGCAGCCAGCGAGGCACCCTGTGCTCGCCTCGACCACGCCGCCGAACGCCGAGGTCGTGGCGCCACTGACCACCGAAGATGGTCAGCACGTAGAAGCATCTCAGTTCCGCCTGACCGAGAGGGCAAGGCGTCGGCGAGGCCATGGCACCCCATGCCACGGTGGTTGACCAGCAGAGCGGTATGGCGGATCTGCGTCGCTCCTCTCAAAGCGGCGAAACCTTGACCTCAAGGTCGGGACCGACAACTGTTCTTTGTCGGCGTCCCGCATCGTGAGTTGAACCCACCGAGGAGGCGGCGAACTCAGTCGCCACCGCGCGCGGAGACTCAAGGTCTTGGCCCATGCGCCGGGTGGTGGTCGAGTCGGCCTTACTCAGAGGACACGCAGGCGGCAGAAGAGATCTCTCACAAGACGACGAGCGCCAAGAGTTCACCGCGCAGACGCCTCGAGGATCGCCGTGTGGTAAGGACCCCGCACATGCAAAAGAGTTAGCCCGAGTTCCCTTGTTTCTTTTCTTATTTTGGGCCACCCTTCCTATCATCAAGGCAATCGGCAACGTCTCCCAAGGGCTGCAAGGCCTTCAAGAGCACGCCGACGTGCTGAGGGGCCTCCTGAACATGGTGGAGGCGCGGGAGGCTGAGCGCTCCAAGTTCATCGAGACCATTGAGGTCGAAAGGAGGAGCTCGAGCGAAGACCAGGAGCTTGACGACCTTCACTCGAACGATGGGCGCAGGGAGGTAGCCCACGCGCAGAGCTCGAGCAGCATCAGTGGACTCGGAGCGAGCATGGCTACAAGGCCGTGGAGCAAGAGCGCGGTCGGCCAAGCGCCGAGGCCGAGCGGCTAAGGTCGAGACGCGGAGAAGGCCGGCCGAGTAGGCGTCTTCCTCGATGAAGGCGTCCCCCGAGCTTGAGGCCAAGATCTTGGAGCTTGAAGGAAGCTAGGGCGTGCCGACAAAGGCCTTCCGAAGCCGGGCCAAGGTCGAGGCGCTGGAGAAGGCCGGGAGCGAAAGTCTTCCTCGACGGAGCGCCTCCCGAGCTCGAGGCCAAGATCTTGGAGCTTGAAGAGAAGCGTGGGCTGCCAACAAAGCGGCGAGGAGCGCTTAGCCCAACTCAAAGACTTAACGACGCCGTGTCATGATGCCTCCAAGGAAGCCCTCCAAAGATCAGAGCGAGCTATCGACCTTGAGGGCCAAGGTAGCCGAGCTCGGCAGGAGAAGCTCTCCATGAGATGGCCGACACAGAAAAAATGCTTAAAACAGAAAACTCTAATCGAGCCACATTTCTTTTGGGAGACAACAAACTCTTTGTTCCAAGTCTGTTAGTCGAGGATTTTTGGTGTACGTCTCTTCCGCCTTTAGTCATGCTCCTTAGGTCGTTTGCCAACAATATGCCTTTATCCAAATTTCAAGGTCCAAGGTCGAAACAACGCTGCCTTGGGCACAAGATTTAGATGCGAGCAAATGACCACGACCTGCAGAGTTGAGAAAAGGTCCAGAGAGGAAGTAAACGTGACACAAGCTAGCGAGATGGTCTGTGAGATCATGTGATGAAAAATTGGCTGAATGGTGAAATTGGCATTGCAAAGTGGTTTTGGTTATGGCATGTGTGGTGCTTGTGCATGTGCTATGTTGAGATGATTATTATGCTGGTGATAGCATGATGGATTTTGTTTGATGAAATGCACTCATGTGAGTGGTTGCATGGATTGACTTTGAGTCAAGTCGTGGACTTGTGCTCGGATGTGTTGTTTGTTCATTCATGTGCAGGTGTTGCTCGAGGGCGAACGTGGTCGATGACGGGACCGGAACTAGGTTCAAGGACGAACCGAGGTTGGGACTAGGTTCGAGGAGGAATCGAGGTCTTGGTGGTCAAGGATGTCATGCGGGACGTTAAGCTAGAGAACATGCACATGAAGGTCGGTTAGTCCGTATATGCAAAGCGGTGGGTTGTTCATGCGTGCAAGGTTTTGGTTTTGGCCATGTTGGGCCAAGTAGAGATAGATACGAACTCTTTCCATGTTAGAAGTGGAGTTGTATTCAATCTCGTTATGTTTACTCTGTATAAATAGGGGGAGGTGTCCCCTGTTTATTCCAGAGAGCAAGATTTTAGGGTTGTACTCTTTTGTTTGAGTACTGTAACCAGATCAAAAATAAAGATCTTTCTTACAAGTTCTTGGCTCCGACATAGTTGATCGATCGCTTGAAGTTTTGTTCATCACAGCAGTCACGAAGTTCATCACGGAGTTCGGTTCTTTGCAAAGGTATCATCTTGCAAAGGTAATATATTTTGATCCGTAAATCCGATCGGATTGATTCTTATTGGGTTTGATTTGTAATTGAATCTAGTTTGTACAGTTAAAATTTCACATCAATCCAATGGTTAGATCTTTGGTAATTTGTGGTCACCCAGATTGCTAGTCTGGTCGCCCAGCTGTTAGATCGCCAATCGTTTCAGTCATCTTGCGAAAGTCATAACTTTAGATCCGTAGATCCAATCGACTTGATTCTTTTTTTTCACTTTATAATTGAGTCTATTTTTATACAGTTAAAATTTCATATCAATCCAACGGTTAGATCTTCTGTAATTTGTTGTCGCATGATTGATGTCCCGCCACTTTGATCGCCGCGTGGTCGCTTCGGTTCGGTCATCTTACAAAGGACATAACTTTAGATCCGTAGATCCGATTGACCTGATTCTTTTTGTGTTAGTTGTGGAATTAAGTATAGTTTTTACAGTTAAAACTTCACATCAATCCAACGGCTGGATCTTTAGAAATTTATATTTTAGTGGATATATATCGGTCCGCTTGCCCAAACTGTGCGCGTGGTCGCCCAACTGTTCACGTGGTCGCCCAACCTGCTCGCCTAAGTACCAAACTGGTCGCCTAAGTACCCCAACCTGCTCGCGCAAGTGCCAAATCGGTCACTCATGTTTCATCGTCACCCAAGTGCCCAAACCGTCGCCTAAGTGCCAAACCGGTCGCCCGTGTTTCATCAAGTTGCCCAGTGCTCAAACCGTCGCCAAGTGATCTCATCGTCGTCCAGATCGGTCTATTTGTTTCCCAACCGCATAAACTGATTTTCAAGCAATTTGAGTTTCAATTGGGGTGTCCGAAAAGTGCGAAAAAATTTGATTTTAGCTTCCGCGCAATCATTCACCCCTCGATTGCTACATTAGTATATTTCGATCCTACATGGTCACAATCGGACCGATGTTCAATCACGACCACGACGCAAGCGCGACCGCTTCAATGGTCAAAGTCGCGAGGCTTGTGGCTCGAGCCCGAGCACCTGGGAGAGCCGGATTGCGAAGAGATTCGTTTACGTGTAGCTCGACCACCGGGGTGAACGTTAAGCTCGTGGACGCTTTCGCATCAAGAGTGAGTGCTGCAGGCACCTGAGGTCGGTTCAAAAAAGTCTCTGACAACAATGACAAAGGTAGTCACAAACGAAAAAGATATAAAGGGCGAGAATGGAAGAACAGCTTTACTGAAATTTAAGGTATAGAGGTTACACATAAAACTTCCGAAGCTGATCTATGTTCCACGAGCTAGAGAGCTCTCTGCCATCGGGCATTGCTAGCCGGTAAGCCCCCGTGCAATCTGTTGAAACGACTCTATAGGGGCCCTCCCACCGCGGGGATAGCTTGTTGGTGTTGGACGAGCTCTGAATTCGTCTTAGGGCTAGGTCCCCAACAAGGAGCTCCCTAGGTCGTACCGACCGAGACGCATGTCTGCGAAGAGCTTGCAGGTAGTGCGTTGATCGTAGCAGTGCACGGCATCTTACTTCTTCCACGAGGGCAAGGTCGAGAGACCGTTCGGCTCGGTTGACACAGTCGACTGTCGACCTAGTAGAGCCCAACAGAATCCTCCTGGAGGCGGGGCGGCTTCAGATCAACACGAGCCGAAGGGTGTGGACCGTGTGGCTCGGCTTGCGAAGGGTACGAATAGACCATAAGACGGTGGGAAGTTCATCCACCTGTGTCTTTCCGTGGCGCTCGAGCTCATCTGCAACTCGCTTCTTGACGCCTAGACGATTTGTCCGCTTGGCTGCTCCGCCGCCTCCATTGCTCTGGGGGTGAGCTACTGAAGCGAAGCATACTTTGATGCCGAGGTCCTCGCAAAACTCCTAGAACAACTCACTGGTAAACTGAGTACCATTATCAATGATAATTTTGCATGGAACCCGTGCACCGTGACCACGAACAAGCGGAAAAAGCGGACAACCGCCCGGCGAAGGATGGTCGAGACCGGTTCAAACCGATCCACTCGGTAAAAGTGTCAACAAAGAACGAATAGAAACTTCTTACCCCGATCTTTGAGGAAAAGGGTCGAGGATGTCCAATTTCCATGTCGAGAAAGGCCAAGCGAGCGGATGGTCCGAAGTCGAGGCGGTTGATGCGACCGTGTGGAACTCGCATGCTCGACAAAGTGCGGGCGATATCACGGGCATCCCGGGTTACCAAGGCCAATAATACCCCATACGAAAGGCCTTGCCGACCATCGCCCTGTCTGAAAGAGTGCGCCCACAGAGGCCCGAGTGGATGTCATTTAATGTGCTTACCTTCCTCCGTAGAGATGCACCGCGCCGTAACGCCGAAACATTCACTGTAGAGCATCCCCTCGACGAGCATGTATAAACTCGCCCGACGCTTGATCCTGCTCCTCTCGGCAGGGTCGGGCGGTAGGTCACCCCTTGCAAGGAAATTATAAATAGATTCAGCCCAGGAGGGGATACCTTCCACCACGGCGAGCAAGACCTCTTGGTCGGAGATCGAGGGAGCCGCCAACGCCTCTGTGATGACATCGCGGGATCCCGCCATCTAAGAGCCGAGCTTGGAGAGGAAGCTCAGACCGAGTTATCCTTCCTGGGTATGTGCTTGAGCTCCAGGTTCTGGAACCATTTCTCCATCTTGCGCACTTCGGCTAGGTACTTTGACATCGAGTCTCCCGAGCACTGGTACTCCTTGTTGTACTGATTGACGACGAGCTGGGAGTCACCCTTGACGACCAACCGACACACGCCGAATGCTTTGCAAGCTCGCAGGCCCACCAAGAGAGCTTCATATTCTGCCACATTGTTGGTCGCCGGAAACCCAAAACGAACTACATACCTCAAGTGGTCGCCGCGCGGGGTGATAATAAGGATTCTAGCCCCCGAGCGCTTGAAGGACCTCGAGCCGTTGAAGAACATGGTCCAGGGCTTTTCTTCCTCGACCTCGGCTCAGCGCTGGTTGCGACGCTCGCCGACCACAAAGTCGGCAAGCACCTATGATTTGATGGCCGTTCGAGCTACGACCTGGACATCAAATGCCGCCAGCTCCATAGCCCACTTGGCGATTCGCCCGTCACCTTCTAGGTTCTGCAAGATGTCCCCGAGCGGAAAATTGCTCGGGACAACCACGGAGTGCACTCGAAATAATGTCGGCTTGCGAAAGCCATGAGGAGAGCGCGACAACGCTTTTTGTACTCGGGTAGCGCCTTTGGGCCGCAAGACTTTCTCGACATAATAGATCGGTCTCATTGGGATCCCTGTTCACCACCAGACAACACCGACACTTGGGGTGGTGGCCGGTAGAGCAAAGAACCTCTCGCCGGGTTGTGGGGTCATAAGTAGGGGTGGCGTTGACAAGTATACCTTCAACTCGCCGAAGACCACGCGCCCGAGGTCCACTCGAAGCTCCTTGCTTGCGCAGAGATCGAAGAATGGAAGCCCGCGCGCCGAGCCTCGAGATGAACTCGCCGAGGGCGGCCTCATGCGCCGGTGAGGCATCAGCACCGCTGACCGAGGTCGGGCGCCATCTTCTCGACCGCCGATCTTTTCTAGGTTCGCCAACCCCGAGCCCCGATCATGTAGCCGAAAGCACCTTTCTCGACGCAGTCAATAACACGCACTTCTCGGGATTGAGCTTGATCTTGTGCCTGCTCGTGTTGGCGGTTTCTCGAGGTCCCTTAACGTGGTCGCCGGAGGGGCTCTTGACGATGATGTCATCCACGAGACCTTAAGGTTTCACCGATCCGAGGGTCGAACGCCTTGGTCATCATACGCTGAAACGTGGCCCCGGCATTGTGCAGACCAAACGACATGGTCGTGTAGCAGTAGGTGCCGAACGGCGTTATGAACGACGTCTTGCTCTCGTCATCAACCGCTAGCTTGATCCGTGGTACCCGAATAGGCGCCCGTGAAGCTTAGCATCTTGGCGTTCGCGGTGGAGTCGACGATCTGGTCGATGCGCGGGAGCGGGAAGTTGTCCTTCGGATAGGCCGAGTTCAACCCCGTGTGGTCCACACACATCCTCCATTTACCGCCCTTCTTCTGGACGATGACCGGGTTTGCCAACCATTCGGAGTAGTCGACCTCGTGAATGAAACCGGCCTTCAAGAGCTTGTCAAGGTTCTCCTTGATGACCGCAACCTTCTCGAGAGAAGCGGCGCGGCTTCGCCAGCGCGGGCGGCGGTTGCTCGACACGCAACTTGTGCTCGATCACCTCCTCGGGGCGCCAGCATGTCCGCAGTTCCCAGCTTAATATGCCCTTGTTGGCGCGGAGGAAGGTGACAAGCTCGAGTTCCTATTTGGAACTCACCGGCCAAACATGGATGCATCCGTGGGTCGTTCTCCTCGAGTGGCACGGCCTTCGCCGCTCACTGGCCGGATCGCCGCCTTCGCCGAAGCGCTTTACGCCGCTTTTGGGCCTCATTGGGCAAGATACGGCAAGGGCCAAAGCCTTGTTTCAGATCCGTGTGCCGCTTTGAGGTCGCCCAAGACGGTTATGATGCCGCTGGGACCAGTACTTCATACACCGATGGCTATAGTGGTTGATCGCCATGAACTTGATCAGGCAGCCCGCCCGAGGATGGCGTTATGCGGAGGTCCCCTCGACCACCTCGAAGGTGATCACCAAGGCGGAAGTTGGCCGAGTCGCCAAAGGTGACGGGCAAGACCACCGCCCCAAAGGGATGGTCGAGCTTCGAGGGACGATCCCAAGAAGGGGACAATGATGTTCTTGACCTTCGACCGGGAATCTGATCCCATCAAGCGCTCGACCGCAAGCAAGTTAAGGGAACTACCACCATCGACCATGACACGACCGATCGGTGTTCTTGCCGATGGTCGGGTCACGACTGTGCGGTCTTCGATCTCGGGCCATACCTTGAAGTCGCCCCGGAGAAAAGGTGATGGTGGCCCCACCACTTGCGAGGTTCCGCCGATGGGCTTCCGGCGACACCGGTAGATGGTTCGTGAGGCGGCCTTGAGCTCATGCCGAGACTGGTAAGCCGACGAGCCACCGAAGATAACATCGATGTGGCGCTCACCCTGCTGGAACTCTAGGTCGAGGTCTTCACGGTCCGCCCGATTCACCCCCGTCCGATCGACGCCTTCTTTCGATAGCACGGGCATTTCCCCTCGACCTTCATAAAAAGCTCCTAGCTTGCTTTGCCAAGCCCTGCAAGTTCGCAGGTCATGGCTGGCTGCCCTATGAAACAGCGAACTTCGCTTCATCAGATCCCGGCGCCTCATACCTGTGGCCGAAAGCATCACGGCCAGGGCCAGTTTGTCGGCCCCCTGCTGGGCCGGTTTCAGGTTCGACGAGGTCGAGGCCGACCTTGGCGAGGTCGGGACCCCTCCCGAGTTTGATCTCGGACTTTAAGGACCTCGCGCTGGCCGTCTGCCGATATGATCACTCGTGGCGATCCACCGCTGTTCTCGCGGCGCAAGGCTCGCTTCTTGGCAACCAACGGCGCGTGGTCGCGCGCTTGGAGTTGGAAGGGCCAGCCTTTGGGGGTTCACTAAGCTTACCTTGGTTGTAGTCGTGTTTCAGCAGAGACAATCGTCGCATCCGCATACCGCTCCGCCATATGGAAAAGCATGTTGACGCTGAGCCTCAAGGTGATCTCCAGGTCCTCTGTAAGGCGCCGATCGCGGACGCCGAACTTGAAGGCTTTTATGATGACTTCGTCGGAGATGCTCGGAATCAGGTTCCTCGTGCGGATAAATCGCCGCACGAAGTTACGGAGCGGCTCGTTCTTGCCCTCGATGACGCGATCCAGTCTTTCTCCCCCGCCGCTCGTAATAACTCGAAAGTTGGAGCGAGGCGCTCGATTTGGCGCCACGACCAAGGAACCAGCTTCGTTGAAGAGCTAGGTTCGCGCGCACCGCCCAAAGACGTCCGGAGGTAATTGGCCATGACGAGCCTCGTCGCCCCGGCCGCCAAGATGGCGATCGAATAGATGGACAGAACTCGCCCGGGTTCTGGTCCCATCGGCGCTTATCGTCACCGCTTGAATCGAGCCGGCCAACAAGACGCGACGGTTGGTCGCTTAATACGCCATGCACCGAGGTTGGGACAGTGTCCGCCGGGTGTGGTCGTTACCAACAAGGTCCTCGCCGCCGGACTCGAGTCGAGGTGCCCGCGTCCGACCTTTGGCGAGAATGACCATGACGCCATGCACGGAGTCACCGAGGTAGCGCAGCGATCTCCGACTCGGGCGCTGGGCGGAACATCTGGGGAGAGGCCCCCCGATTCACTGCTGGCCGACGCGAGCTCGTGAAGCTTCGGCCGCGCCGACCTGCTGGCCGGGCGCCCACGAACGGCGATGTGGCGGCGTCAAAGCCTCGTCCCGAGATCGCTGCTGGCGAGAGGGCGCCTCCTGCGCGGGAGGTGACCGACGGGTGCGCTGGCGACGGCGTGATGAGTTGTCATCACTTCTCAGGGAGTGGGTCCCTGAGTGATGACTTCGGTGCTACGGAGGTATGACCTCGGTCGCAGCCCGATCGAGCTCTTCGGCCAGGGCTCAGCTAAAGAGTTTCGACCTCACCCTATCGTGGTCAACCATGATCCGGGCGATAGCGCGGAAGCACTCTCCTGAAAGAGGAAGCCTGGGATGCCCAGAAGATGCGCCGGCCTTCTCTCGATCCTTCACGCCGGAGGGCGGTTATGGCTTGGTTGATGGCAACATGCACCATCCGTGAAGCGTCTTCGGGGTCTGCGGGTCACGGCGCCGCAAGCTTTCGCGCTTTGACCGTCTCGCCATCAAGACGCGCCGCTGCTGCGGTGGTGGCGGGGCGGTAACAGGACGCAGAGTCAGAGTTCGCGCCCGAACCCACTCTCGAGGAATGTCCGTCGATGAAGCGCGCCATGCTCCCAAGATCTTGGTGTTTTCCCTGCGAATGAGCAAAGCCAATCGGGCCCCACGGTGGGCGCCAGCTTGTCGACGATCGGAATCGCCAACCGAGAAATGGAATGGGGTTAGTGGAACTTGGGACCCGAAAGCGAGCTTGGCTCAACGGCGAAAGGATTCGACGTCGTCAAGGTCGGAGCTAGGCGACAACGAAGCGTGAGACGAGGGTTTATATCGTTCGAGCCTCGTGAAGGTAATAGCTCTCTCCGGCTTGCCTTGGCGGTGATCTTTGCTATTCTCGAGTACGAGGTGTATTACGTACTCAAGTTTAACAATGGCGATGTCTAGTGCTCGAGCTCGATGTCTTGTTTTTTCAGTCACAGATCCTTAGCCTTATATCTTCCTCGCCAGAATCGGACGGGAGATATTCCCGTGGTGATCTTCATGCGCATTGGGGTCGGGCAAAGAACCGCTCGACCCGCTGCGCGTGCTCGCTTCACCCCACGATCCCACGCCTTGGTAACCGCCGGCAAACGACGCTCCAGAATCCAAGGGGACACCCCAAGACGAACGAGAGTCGACCCGAGCTCGAGGTCGTGCGGATGCCGTGTTTCGGGGCATATCGCCTAGGTCGCGTGCCTCGTCAGACGCCTCAAGTCGTGGTCGGGCCCCGAGCTTGGGAGCTCGTTGACCGTGGCGCTGACCGGCCAAGGGTCGTCCAACCCTCGTCGGCACTTCGGGTCCTCGTTCACATCAACCCCCCTTTTTCACTTTTGCGGTCAGGCGATCCCGATCGTCGACAATAATCATAACATTGATTAGTCTCAATGGTTAAATAATAACAAATCTTTTTATGAAACCAACTTTTTGTTGAGCTTAACTCTTATTAGTTTCTTTTGGATGAAATAAATAGAAATATCAAAGGTATGCATTCGAGTTCATATTATCATATCTTGTTGCATTCCTTGGATATAACATTCATGATCATAGTGATAAATCCAAATATAAGACTAAATCTTTTATTAACTATATCTTTGATTAGTCTCATCTCAATAAAAAATGAAAAACCCAAGCTATGCACTCATATTTATTTTATAATATCTTAATGTATATTTTGGATTCAAGTTAAAGGATGAACTCTACCATTATTTAGACCTCAAGATGTGCATTAATGTTTCAATTCCATGTATACATGAATGCACATATTTAGGGGGAGTTCATACTTTACCTTGATGTTTGAATAGTATTGATTTAATTCATTTTTCTATATTGAGGATCATTACTTTGAAACAAACTCTTAAGTATATATATAAAATTACGAGTTGTAGTATACTCATATCAATATAAGACAAACTTAAAAGCAATCTCAAAAATTGAATATATGCACATTGATTCAAGTTCAATTATTTGTATGCACACATTTAATGGAGTTTATTCTATAATTAATGGTCTTAAGAGTATTGATCATTTTCCACCACTCTATATAAATTGGATCATTACTTTTAGAATCCATCGAATTGAGTATATAAAACTTGTGTGATTAATATATACTCATGAAAATTTAAATTTAATTTAAATTGTGTTCACTATGTTGATTCTAGCGCAATCGAAAGTACTTGAGTATATGAAACATTGGTTGCATTAGTATATTCAAGACACAATTAATCTTTCAATCAATTTGTTTTTGGGTTGTGGTCAATCATTAAAGGGTAAGATTAAGGGATCTTGAGAGCATCCATTATGTGTTAATAGAGTGCATTGATGATTGAGACAATCATGTATTTTGGACTAACACTTTCAATGAATTTGAAATAGGTTAAGTCCAAGGTTGAGATGGATAAATGTGACAAGTATATCATCATATGTTGATGAGCATCAAGAGAGAATCCCAAAGCTAAGACAAAGGAAGTTCATCATATGTTGATGAATAAGACGAAGATCTCAACTTAGATAGAGAGAAGTAGTTGAGGAGATTGTGGGTGACACGTGTGGGGACCCAGCGGGCTTTGCAGGCTAGGGCCGCTAGGCTGTTTCAAAATACTCACCGCCGGTGAGATTTCACGGATAGGTAAGTAGGCTGATTTTTTTTTCTTTTGCGAGGAAATAAGTGGGCTAATTATACGGTGCGGACTAGCGGCTTAGGCCTGCCCCAACCTAGCGGTGCTCGGTCACACGACACGACCGACGAGACACGGTAGTGTCGCGAGGGAGCAGGCGCAGCGCCTGAGTTGCGACCGATTGTTTTTTTTTCCGCACTTCCGCAGCACACCGCTCTCCTCTTGAGTTTCGGGGTGAATTGTTGCCATGGAGATGGACGAGACCTGGAGCATGTCGCTACTCGTGCGTGTTTGGACTTTGGACGCTTGTGCTCGCTCAGTCTGGTACTCTGGTCTGCCAAAGCGTTTGAACCTCGAATCACTATAATCATCTTTAGATGTTTTAATCTTCGGGGCTATGAGCACTGAATTTTGTTGAATAGATAAGTGCAACAAAATCCAGACAGTATTTCAACTTTGAACCATAGAAGCACACTGATACGAATCTAGTTTAGGATCATGACCTTTCCCGACGAAAAAATTAGTTAAATACCAATCCAAAGAACTGTCGCTCTCGAAATACCACTTCAAAAATTGGCCTTGGCACTAGAACACTCTTTTAGACATGTTGAAGCACAGGATATCATGTCCATCATTTATTGCATTTTTCTGCTATTTAATTCTCTTTGTAAGGCCAAATGACCTTTTTGCCCTTGTAGCAAGGGGTAAAACCTATTCCTGTTGAACCGACCGAGTTGGTGCGCACCCTCGGTGGCTTTGTTCTACCTGTATCTTAGACATTGCTAATGCAGTCAAAATTTAATAGTATTGAAGCATATTTCACTATGAAAGTACTAGTCGTAACAGAGAAAATTTGATATATGCCGCTGATGTTTTCGGGCCTTTGGATTTTTACCAGTGCTTTTACTTTATTGGTTTATGCCATCAGAAGTTCAGAACGGCATACTTCTCTGGAAATTGCCACTCCAACAACACCAAAAGGGCTTTGACAAAGCTGAAATGACTCTGTCCTTTGCAGTTTACAAAAAATTATATTCAATTGTCGTTTTACTCGATCTCGTATCAATTTTTCAACAAACACCTAGAAAAGGAGAGAAATACAGAGATAGGTAACGCGGAGAATACGAGAGGGAAGAGGGAGATGAAGAAAATGCTAAGAGCAATTCTAGTATTTTGAGAAAAGTTAAGTTTTTTTTTTGAAAGAACAGCATGAGAGACGCCGCAAGATATATTAAGAAGAAGAAAAAGAGGAGCGGCCCAATTTTTATCAGGAAAAAATCGGGCCCGAAAATACCTCACAACAAACAGTTACATCAACCCATTACACCACTCACACTCACAGCAAACAATTACATCAACTCATTGCACTCACAATTACATCAACCCATTACACCACTCACATTCACATCATCCAAACATTACATCATTCACACCATCGATACCCCAAAACTCCGAATTACTCCGAATTAGAAAACCTACTCATACCCACCAGGATATGCACAAAGTCATAACGCCGCTAAACCGAAGTTTGCGTGGACCACGCAAAACCATAAACCTGCACCACATCCCTGATGGATGTAGCCACTTGCTCAGGTGTTCTGTTCTTCCCTTGAAATATGCGTTGATTTCTCTCTATCCAAAGATTCCACCAGAAATAAATGAGTAGACCATCCTGATCTCTGCGTTGTTCTCTATCATATTGGGTTCTTAGCCTTCTTCACCACCTATACACCGAGCCGTTACAATTCAAAGTCTGCCATCGGTCCAACTTTCCCCATCGCAGAATAAGCTCCCATACTTGTCTAGCGAAATAGCAGTCTTTACAGAGGTGGTTCGTTGTTTCCGTGCCACGCTGTAAAGGTCAGCAGATTGCGTTGCATGGCCAACCTCTTTTGAGCATGTTATCCGCTGTTAAAATTTTGTTATGAAGCAAAGTCCATGCAAAAATCGACATTTCGTTCATTTTTAGCGCCATATTGGAGATATTTTCATCTTCTCAGAATCGCTTCAATTGTACTAGGTAGGCACTCTTTGTTGAGTATTGCCCATCGGGTGTCCAACGCCAGATTATTTGATCATCCCTCTCTTCATCTCTAGTGATTCGTCGAATTGCTTCATGGAGTTCTACAAACTCCCGTATTTCCGTTTGAGAATTCACCGGGGTACAAAAACGGATCCAGTAATTGTTTGCTAATGCTTGTTGAACCGAGATGTTCTTTCTTCTTGCCAATTGGAAAAGGGTCGGTGCCATGTTTTTTGGGGCTTTTCCTTGTATCCAGCTTGATCTCCAAAAGTCAGCTAATTTACCATTTCCAACCGTGACCACCGTTGAAGCATTGAAGAGAGTTCTATCCCTTTCATCACAGGGTAAGTCCAGTCCAGTCCAGGCCCTTTCATTGTTTTTCCATCTAAACCAAAGCCACCGAAGTCTAAGAGCTAGGGTAAAACGTTCTATGTCCTTTATACCTAGTCCCCCTTTGGATTTTGGTAAGCAGGCTACTGGCCATTTGATCAGGCAGTGACCCCACTACAATTTTCAGGTTCTTTCCTAGTCCACAGGAAACTTCTTCTAAGTTTATCAATGCATCGAATTAGCCACCTTTGTGTTGGAAAGACAGTCATATGATATATTGGTTGTGCAGTCAGGATGGATTTGACTAGGGTCTCCCTCCCGGCCCTGGAAAGTAACTTGCATTTCCATCCCGCCAACCTGGTGCCCATTTTATCAATCAGATGTTGAATATCGACTCTTCTTAGTTGCCTGATATGTAAGGGTAGACCAAGATACTTTTCTGGGAAGGTTGATAGTTTTCCTGGAAAGACGTTTAACAAATCTTGTACTAGGTCATCTTGGCATCTGATCGGGTAAATTTCGGTTTTGGAGATGTTTATTTCCAGACCCGAACATTTTCCAAAAATTTCCAGAATTCGATTAAGACTTGTCAGCTCTTCTGCATTTGCATTTAAAAATATTCCAGCATCGTCTGCGTACAATGAACAACGAAGTTTTGCCGCTGTCGGAAGCATCGGCTTGAGGATACCTCGTTCCGCTGCCAATTCAAGCAGACTTTGTAGGGGATCAATTGCGAGGATGAAAAGTAATGGTGATAGAGGATCTCCTTGTCGAACTCCACGCGCGTGTCTTATTGTCGCTGTTGGTTGTCCGTTGATTAAAATCTTGGAAGATGAAGTTCTGAGGATAGCAGCCACCCATTCGCACTATTTCCATCCAAGCCCAGGGCCTGAAGGACTTCAAGAAGATAAGCCCAGTTCAGTGAATCGAAGGCTTTCGAGATATCTAATTTGATGAAAAGAGCCGGTTTTTTTTCTCTGTGCAGCTTTCGAATTACTCTTTGAACGTATAAGAAGTTGTCTGTGCAGCTTTCGAATTAAGTCACTAGTGGCATTTTCAAACAAAGTTTGCGATTTCGATACATAAATCCAATAAGGCAAAAGGCAATGGTAAAATTCAAAAAAGAGAACATCAGAGGCATAGACCAAAATTTCTCTTTCGTAAGGGCACACTTATCAAAGTTTTAGCACATAACTGACGCAAACATAAAAAATTTCCTTCAAAAAGCAAGTAAATGACGATTAAAAATTATCTTTGAAAGTATTATAGTAGTACTACAGGTCAACAGCATACTTAATGATATCATATATTGTGAATTTGTGATAGTATACAGAACCCGAGTATGGTCCAACCAAGGGCAAGAAGATAATTTTGTGTGGCTAAGAAAAATGAAATGGCAGGAAAATGCAATAAAGGATGAGAGTGTATTTTGTGCATCTACATTTCTTTGGAGTGTTAGGGCAATCCCAATACTCTCATGTCAGCAGTTTCTTCAACATGCCATCTATAATTAATGGTTAAGTAGAGAGAAAATTAAAGAATAGAGAGATAAAAGCTATTTATTGTGTGAGAAACAGTTTGGCCATACAAATCAAAGGAAGATACAACAGCAAAAACTGTATTGAGAGGTGGTTTGTATCCAACCATATTATATGTCTCATGATATTTATTTGATGCTAGTATTAAGATATAAAAGGTTAGAGGGTAGTAGCTAATACTATTTATTAATGATGTGGATCTTTTAGACATGACTATAGAAACCATGCATTATGAGTGTCCTTATAGTATGAAGATCAATCATTAAAGTGATATTTCGAGGGTCACCATTATTTTGAGTGGCATTCCGCCAATTTTCTATCGATCCGTGTAGCGTTAAGTATCATCGATATCGAGTGATAACTATAGTCCTGTTAGGGTTTCAACTTTGCACAGTAGGGGAAATGGATTTTGCATTTGAATAAAAGCATCCTTATTTCATTAAACGAGGACTATGTGCATGTAGGAAAATCAGAGGACAAACTGAATAAATAAATATAGTATAATGCAGCTCAGGGTTCAAAATCTCACCAAAAACCGGCAAGATCTCGCTTACTGAACGGGGACGAGATTTGAAATGCCGGCTGGAGTGAAAAAATTCCAAAAAAAAATCTAAATTGCTACAGTACCTTAGAAATCTCGGTGAGATCTCATTGTTTTTGATCGGTTTTTGCCATTTTTTGATCAGATTTGACCGAAAATTGATCAATAACCCTTAAGAAAGTTTGATGAAAAACCGAATTTTTGAGACATTTTTTAAAAACTGTAGAAATATTGTCAGGTTTTTATAAAATTGTACATACTTTATAATGATGTGAAAATTTTATGGTAGCATCCTAGGAATGTAGGATCATACTAAAAAATTTTCAAAATAATTTAAATTCATTTGTTACCTTTAAAAAATCAAAAACAGAATGAACATAATTGGGACAGTAACCTTGTCAAAATTTTATAAATTTTCTCAAGCTTAATAATTGACTCAGTACCATTATATAAAATTTTCAAAAAAATTTAACTATTTTTGTTTGCCTAATCAAATCTATGTATGCATTGAACTTCATTTGTTATATTTCAAAAATAAAAAACAGAAAGAACATAAATGGTACACTGCATTTGTAAGAATTTTATAAATTCACTGAAGTGTGATAATGATTCAAAATTTTTATGAGATCTTAATCACTTCCTTATAACCCTTCTGCAAAATTTTCAAAAATTTTAAATTTTATTGCTAAAGCAAATCTATGTATTGATTATGAGGCTTTTATGAGGACGTAGCACTGTCAGAATTTTTGGAACTTCTTAAAGCTTGATCATCATATGAAAATTTTATATAAACATTGATGATACATCAGGACTATACACAAAAAATTTCAAAATTTTCTAACTTGGTTTGTACCATTTTTAATTTGGTTGAAGTTTGCCGGTAAACCTTTTATCAGGATAGTAGCACTTTCCGAATTTTTAAAAATTAATGAAGCTTGATCATCATCTGAAAATTTTATGGGAACATTAGTGATGCTTCATAACCATGCACAAAAAATTTAAAAATTTTATAATGTTGCTTGTTTCATTTTTCATTCGGTTCAAACTTGCCGGTCAGCGTTTTATCAGGACAGTAGCAATGTTTGAATTTTTAAAAATTTCACAGATTTGATAATCATCTGAAATTTTATGAGAACATCATTGATGTGTCAGGAACCTTCAAAAAAAATTCAAAAATTTTTAACGTCGTTTGAGCCATTTTTCGCTCGGTGCAATTTTGCTGAGATCTCGGCAAAACCGACCGAGATCTCAGAAATCTCGGCGAGATTTCGGTCCAACCGAGAGCTCCAGAACCGGATTTGAATTTTTGCTTTTACATTTTGGCCATAATTTGTTTGAATTTCTGAGATCTCACCGAAATTTCATTCTCCCGCCAAGGGCAATATGTCGGGCGAAATCGAGATTGTGAACCCTGCTGCAGCTAACAGTCTATGCACGACAGCTTCATTTGCTTCACTTACGGATATACAGCAGCATTTACAGACCATTAAGACTGAACTACGTTTTTGTATGGATTATGGATTGCTCTTGTTCTACCACCTAGCTACAAAATGATTAAAATGAACACACCCACACCAGTACGTCCACCACTAGGAAGGAGAGATCCAAAAATGTGTCATGGTTACCAAAAGAAACTATTGCAATTCCAGAAAATGACATTATCCATGTGAATCATATCTGTTCCGTTTCCTATGTATATGATTCTAACAACTACCATGTATGGGGTGAAAAACTAGCTGGATTTTGATGATATTGCTGCAACAATTTCATCTCGAGCCTTCTCAAGGGCATCCGGTAAGTTCTCTGGCTTCCGCCCACCAGCTTGGGCAAAATTAGGTTTGCCACCCCCGCCTCCGCCACAAAGTTTGGCTATACCACCCACGAACTTCCCTGCCTGCATACCCAATTTGACGACTCCAGGACTGAAGGCAGCAACCAAGCTAACTTTTCCATCTCCTGGACTTGAACCTAAAATCACCGCAGCAGGGTCTTGCAAGGTATCTACGAGATACTCAGTGGCGCTTTTCAGCCCATCAGCATCCACGTCCCCCATGTTCTCAACCACAATCCTACAGAACACAAATTTTGGGGTATATTGCTTATGTCGAGTGATAGTTTTTAATAGTAACACATAACACTTGTAAAGTCTGGACAAATGGTAACATGGAGTATAAAAATGGCAACAGCTGAGAAGCAAGTACCTGACATTATGAGGTTCAACAGTTGTGGCTTTGCCTGCAAGAGATGCTGCTTTGAGCACTGCAATTTTGCTGCGTAGAGATGATACTTCATTTCTGGTTGTTCTTAGTTCTTCAAGAATTGTTTCTACTCTGCTGTTCACATCTTCTGCTTTAACCTGAAAAGTGAGTTACAGTTATAATATTTATTGCAAAATGCAAACGAATGGAATGACACAATCAGCACAGCTTGCTGTTGCACTTAAATCACACTACCCACATGGAACACGGTAAACAGGGTGTCAGCTATTGCTCGTAACAAGCATGTGATTTGTAGATAACTATTTCTGTTTAGGACAAGCATGTGTACAACCAAGTAGGCCCCTATGCCTGCTTAATTTAAATTGAAGTATTGTCAAATGCAACAATTTTTTTCTTCCAGAAGTCCAGTTCCCACAATGTTATGAACCTTGCACAACCTTCACATGAGGAAGGTGCACTGTGAAATATGAAATACAATATTGCTAATTTAAGTATTCCCAGCTGAAAGATATTTGATGTTTAAACAGGAAAAAGATAAATGAGCATCTGCAACAGGTCACAGATTAAACCCGAACACTTGTACCTAGCATACTCTGTGCATCTGTAACAGATCAACCGTGAGAGGCATGATGTATTGATGTATAAGTGTACTGTGTACAACAGGTTTCAATACACTGGAAAAGGCAAATGCCAAATCCATTTGAACAGGAGATAAAAACCATCATATGCTCGGAGTACAGCTACCCAACTCGCCTAGAAAAACGTGATAAATCAGGAGGAAAAGTACAAACTTGCTATAGTGAGTATCATCATACCTTAAGCAACGAGCATAAGTGTCGCATGTAGTTGTCACGAGCACAAACATACTCAACAAATGCATCACCTGCTACTGCCTCAATCCTTCTGATTCCAGAAGCTATTCCCTGTTCTGAGATTATCTTGAAACCACGGATCTCAGCAGTATTACTGACATGAGTTCCACCACAGAGTTCCATTGACACCCCAGGTACCTCTACAACTCTGACCTATCAGCATTCAGAACAAAGTTAAACATTGTCAAATGATGGGATAAATTATTGGCAGTTGAATTGTAGTATATGTGTTTGTTCAGCATTCTATGCTCATGTAAGTTCATATGCATGAACTATCATAACTTTGCAGCCATGTTGCTGTAACATCTTAATTTCTAGTGTCTTTTTTTATTAAAAAATACCAACCTGTTCACCATATTTTTCTCCGAACATTGCAATTGCACAAGCATTTTTTGCATCTTGCAAAGCCATCACTTGTGTCTCGAGATGTGTTGCATTGCTAATCCATTGGTTTACAAGTGATTCAATTTCCATTAACTCCTCTTCAGAAAGGGGTCGATGGAAATTGAAGTCAAATCTCAGACGGTCAAAAGCCACAAGGGAACCCGCCTGTGATGTTTCTGAACCAATGACACTTTTAAGAGCAGATTGTAGTAGATGTGTAGCAGTATGATGGGCCTAGACAGCATGGGAAACAGAAAGAAGTTAAAGAAGAAAATGAAAATAAGTAGGTGTTATAGCAAAAGCTGCATCTGATGCCTTCCTGAACGAGCATTTGCTAAATGCAAACATTCTGTTTCGAGGTAATAGTAATATCATCATGTTCCAGAATGCTGAGAAAAGGCCACATAATTGAGGTCATAAAGACCTCATGTCTAATAACATCTTTGAAGATAATCTGACATTTTATGTGAACGTATGCTAAGCTGTCAGCAGTCACCAAACAAAAGAAAAAAAAAATCTACAACAAATGTACCTATTTTCCTTGTTTAAAGTCTTTAGACCTGCGAAGGTGGATTTTGTTGAAAGCTCATGAAGTCATTACATAACTGTAGTTAACGTAAATTTCAAATAAAGCAAATAAACAATAGAACCAAAAAAATGTCACCCAAGCCCAGCAAAAGCAAACAGATGCCCCAACAATTAAGTACTCATAGAATGCAAGAAAAAATATCAAAAAGCTGGGCAATTTTCACACCTTTGCTCCCTGCCTCAGTTTTGCATCAACTGCAGCATCAACTTCCTTTCCAACCTCTACTGAACCCTGTTTAATTGTGCCTTTGTGAACAAAGATATTTCCCAGGGATTTCTGAACGTCTTTGATTTCTATGACTGCATTTTGTTTTCCATCTTTCTCTTCATACACAAACAAGAAACCATTATCTCCCACTTGACCACCTGATTCAGCATAGAATGGTGTCCGATCTAATAGTATTTCTACATCAGAACCTTCTGAAACATTTTCTACTGGGTTTCCATTAACTAAAAGACCTTTAACAACAGCAGTTGCAGAAAGAGAGTCATATCCCAAAAATTCAGTATCAGGGATACTTTTGACAATCTCGGTCTCATTTCCTACAGAGAGTTTGACTACGTTGTGAGCAGCCTGAGATTGTCTCCTTTGGTTTTCCATTTCAATATCAAACCCATTCATATCAACAGTAACACCTCGTTCACCTGCTACCTCAGCTGTAATCTCTACGGGAAAACCATATGTATCGTATAAAAGGAAAACATCTTTTCCAGACAGGCAAGGGTTATCTCCATTATCAGCAGCACTTAATAATGCCTCATCAAGAAATTCATCTAATAACTTTTCACCTCTTTCCAGAGTCTGTACAAATCGCAGCTCTTCCCTTTGAAGTTCTCCAATAATTGATTTGCGCCTTGATTCAACATCTGGATCTATCTCACTACTAAGGTTGATTACCACCTCAGCTAATGAGGGTAAAAATGCACCTTCAGAATTTCCATGCCCATCACCTCTTATACCTATCAATCTACCAGTCCGGACCACCCTTCTTATAAGCCTTCGAACAACATATCCTCTCCCAATATTCGAGGGAATGACCCCATCTGATATGAGATAAACAACAGCCCTCATGTGATCCCCAATTATCTAGAAAAACAGAAAGTTTCAAGGTTATGTCTATCCTACTTATTTACCATGAAACAAGTAATAGATCCAGATTGACTAACTTTAAGATTTGTTTTCATAGCATCATCAGCTGTAGTGTAGGACATCAGCGCCATGCTTGCTGCCTTCTCTATAATTGGGAAAATCAAGTCCGTCTCGTAGTTGTTTGGAACCTATGATAGACAATTATTCTAAGTTAGATTATACCTTAGGACAAAAAAGTATGTCATAAAATCATTTGAAGAACTGATAAGCATTACCTTTTGAAGAATGCGTGCCATACGCTCAAGCCCCATTCCTGTATCGATGTTCTTTTGTTTCAATGGTTCTAGAGATCCATCATCCTTTTTGTTGTATTGCATAAAGACAAGATTGTAGAATTCAATGAATCGACTATCATCACCCAGATCCTGCACACAACTATATCAACATCACTAATTTCAGTTATTAGAGAATCATTTGCATGCAAAATAGCAAATACTGAAGATTTCTTAACCACTAATACCACAGAATCTTTACATACCGCATTCGAGGATCCTCTCTCGGGACGGAAATCATAATAAATTTCAGAACATGGGCCACAGGGTCCAGTTGCACCACTAGTCCAAAAATTATCATCCTCGCCCATCCTTTTTATCCGTTCCGCTGGTACCCCAACCTTGATGAAATAAGCAGAAATAAAATCTACCACTACAAGATTAACTGAATACTAGATGAGGAACATAATAACTTCTGCGTGTCATGTGTCATGATACCAAATATGATTCCTTGCACCTCTTAAACAAAATTTACAAGTCTTGACAATTCAAAACAACTGCTGAGAACTCATAATTCCATAAGATTGGATCTCTACTCTTCTTTTTACTAAGATTTAGTTGTTATATAAAACTTAAAGCTTTATTGACCATGAACATATTTCGTTAGTTCTTAGTCATGCACAAGGTTTAGTTACCATGATAACTAAAACTGAGATGTGATTAAATGTATCATATATTTCATTGAGGCGCTAACAGGTAAACAATGAAGCTATGCAAAATTGCTGAAATATGCAGGTTTTAGACAACTGACCTCATTGTGCCAAATGGAGAATGCCTCATCATCATTTTCAAAAACACTAATCCACAGTCTTTCTGGGGGTAATCCATACCTGAACAAAGATCGCAAACAGAATGAATGGTAGCACTACAATATTCTGAATTAAAAAAAAGCCTCGTGGGCCGGGCCACCGGCTGATTCGGCCTCGGCGTGTGTGCCGAGCTGGACTCGGCCGGGACGACAATAAAGGGTTGGGGAGTGGCAGCTAACCCTAGTCCCAGCCAAGCCGCCGCCACCCGGATCGCATGTGCTGCATCGACTGTGACTAGGACGTGACCCGACAACGTATCTCTCTGCCTTTTCGCGTTCCTCATCAATCCGTGCATCCGATCTAAGATTCGTTTGCGTCACCATGTGTAGGTGTCGAGGATCTTGGGGGGACATGGTGTAGTAGTTTCAGGGAGCGCGAAAGAGCCGAGAATGCGTGGGGATCGCAGAGGATTGCCTACATCGACATTTTCGGTGGAACTTCGAGACACGGGTATAAACCCTAGAATCTAGATTGTCATTTTCCATGTTAATGCTGTAGTAGAGCAATATGTGGTTGTTTTGATGGTAGATGTGGTAGTTGGGGAGCACTGAGATGGAGTGTGAGAGAGATCGATACTTGTTTAATGGTGGTCTCTATTTTTGAAGTGAGTTTTTGGGTACTTATAGTCAGTTTCATAGCATGTCTAATGGTAAAAAAAATGGTTGATGAGATTAATGTGATAAATGGTTATATTATTGTTTTATTATGAACTTGCTGAATTGTGGACTAACCCTTGCTTATTTTAATGTTTTAGGTGATCATTGAAGGCAACATGCATGAGATGAGAGTAGTGTCATTAGGGCATTTACAATGCTGTTTCTTAGATGGTTTCTTAGCATGCCATGTAGGATAAAAAGCTTAGGTGGCAATGAATTAATGCAGAGAGAGAAGGTTAGAGTTTCTTAAACTAGAAATGGTTTCTTCATTAAATGCTTTGGCTAAGAAACCATAAAAAACTGCATTGTGGGTATGGTGGTTTCTTATGCATGCCTAGAGTGATGAAAAAGTAATAGTTAAATATTAAATGATAAAACCATGTTAAGAAACAATGCATTGTAGCTTTTGTTTAAATTAGTGTTTCTTAGTGACATGGATGTCTTTGAAACAAGTAGAAGAAACTCTCCATTGGAAATGCCCTTATGTCTCTTGTCACTTCATTTTCCACAGCTATCTTGTATTAGTGATCACTCTTGAGATAATAAAGTGATAGGCTAGTTTAATTTATGAACCTTCGTATTCATAATAATGGTCATGTGAACTTAACTTAGTTGGAGTTTAATGTTAATGGAGGAGTTTGTTGTTTATTTAATTCTCTATATTCTTAATCATCATTGTCACCAAAGGTAAAGATTGCTCTGGACGCATGTGATCTGGCGTACCTAAGTGCGAAGACTTAGGTGTTCCCGAGTGTGTGGACTCAGGCGTGCTTGGGTGCATAGTTCCAAGGTTTATTATTGTTTTTATTATTGTTTATGTTGTTATTCAAATTCCTGTTAGTATTATTTAGTGAATTCCTGTTAGTATTATTTAGTGAATTCCTGTTAGTATTATTTAGTAGAAGTGTTAATTGTTTTAGGATGCTTATCGAAATTATAGTTAAAATCATATTGAAAGTGATGAAAATTGTAAATGGTGGTAATATCTTGAGCACATGAAGTACTGAGGTGTAACAAGCACTGACACAACATGAAACATAATTACAGAAGTAATGATCACCTGACACCTCATAGCATGTAACACAAGTATTGTCATTGTGAGGTAAAATAAGAGCAGTTTAAGACTAACTAAAGGCCTGAAGCTTGACATAATAATGTATTTGGACAACCCAAAGATGACACCTGACACAATAATGCGTTTGGTATGTGTGTGTGAACAACATTTCTATGGCAACAAGCAGACACATGGCAAACTTTTCAAATGATCAGCTTAAAATTTACCACTATGGAGACCATGCTCCATGAAGAATAAAGGAATTGTTCATACTCCTTGGTTGTCAGATCCCATGCCCATTCGATTGCTTCCTCCTTGAAGTAACCTCCAAAGCTGAAGTTGCCAAGCATCTCAAAGAAGGTCTGATGTCGAGATGTGCGCCCCACATTTTCGATGTCATTTGTTCGTATGCATTTCTGGGAGGTAGTGGCACATGGTACACGCCTAGGTTCCTAGCGTATGAGATACAAGGGCTTCATCATAAAGTAAAAGAAACAGGTGCAGAATGCAACATAGTGTGGCCTCACATGATCTAGAGAAAAAAAAAACGATGGGGTTCCTGCGATGTTATTAAGAAGCTAACAATTTGATAATGAATTCATCCATATAGGCATAAATATTATCATGGAGAAAAAATAACGTTAAGAACTGTGTTCATTGACTGAAACATTAAAGTGAAAGTATATAGATTGTTATATTTAACTAGTTGGGTTTCATGTGTTGCTGCGTGAATTCCTAGGGTACGTATTTGAGCGAAAAACTATGCTTTTTGCGCAACATTTCCCGTCTTCTCAAAAACAAAAGACTACAACGAGGCAACCAGAATTTCAGAAATGATTGTTCTAATGTTGACGCACCTTGCCAAGAAATATAGGCTTGAACTGAAGCATCCCGGCGATGGTGAGGAACACGGTCGGGTCATCGGGCACAAGGGACGAGCTTGGGAGGATCTTGTGGCCACGGGCAGCATAGAAATCAAGGAAACGCCGGCGTATCGCATCCCCGTTCCACTCCCTTGAACTGTCTGTACCCACTTCTTGAGTCGCAGGCTCCACAGAGGCTGCGGATTACAGAAAAATTCGCTGCAATCTCCAATCAAACAAGGTAATCGTAAACCTAGAAATGAAACAACAGAAGTATGTCAAACCTGACGAGCTGCTTCTCATGAGCATCCCGTTCTTACGAGCCGAACCCCTCCACGCGACGCCATCTCCCACACATCCCAACCCTGAAGCCGCACCACACGCACACATATGAAGTCAACATCACTTTCAAAAATCGATACAACAGGTCGCGAATTCGAGAGGGTGGGTGTCTCGCCAGACGCAAGGGGAGGAGGAGGTTACCACGGGGTCGTCTGGAGGGGCGCAGGCGGCGGCCGGAGACGGAGCGAGGACGAAGGAGGCGGAGGCAGTGGGCAGGGGCGGTGGAGAGGAGAGGGGGGGAGCGAGAGGTGGAGAGGGCGGCCACCTCCATGGCTGAGAACTCGAGAGCCTGGGCTTCGGCTCTCCCCGCTTTGTGAGTTTGTGGTTTTGGCTCGCTCGGGGAAGGTCGGGGGTTATCGCGAGTTCGCGATGGTCGATGGAGTGGCTTGTGTCCGACGTCCGATTATCCATTGCTTCTGACAGAACCAACCCAGCCAATTCTTGTGAAGTTTTCTCTTTTCTAAGCTCCTGCAAACGTTTTTTTTTAACATAGTCTCCTCCAAAGTTACTTACAGATTTTTTTATAATGGAATACAAAATTCTGACTTTATCTCTCTTTGAGAGAATCAGACTACACTTATTACAAGCTGACGATGGGATACCAATTCGACAAAAGAACCAAATTCTCAAACAGAATAACCAATCCTAAGTACAAAAGGCCAACCAAACAAAACAAATAATTGCAAAGCTTTGGTCTCTAGCTGACGACAAACATCGAGAAGACCCTCTTTAATTGATTCACTTTGCTGTAATTTGGCCCATGTATGAAGCCAGTGCGTTCCTCTGAACAATACCTGCAAAAAGGATTTAGGTATGTGCTTGTCAAAAACAGTATCATTCCTGGTTAGCCATAAGGCCCAACAAATTCCGGCAACCCCTGATAGTAATACAGGAACCTGAGCTGACCCCCCTTGTTTCAACCACCCATTAAATAAATGATGAATATTGACAGGTGGGCCAATACCCAAAGTTATGTACACTAATCGCCACAGGAATTTAGCATAACAACAATCGATGAAAAGGTGTTGGATAGTTTCAGTTGTACTGCAATAACAACAAGACTTATCCCCACGCCAATTGCGCCGAACTAGAATATCTTTAGTCAATAACACACCCGTCTTTATGTACCATAAAAAATTTTAATCTTTAAAGGTAATCTAGTGTGCCAAATCTCCTATGATACTTTAATACCATTGTTAACCAAGAAATTATACATGGATTTTACCGAGAACAGCCCATTAGAATGGAGATGCCACTTGAAAGAATCAGTCCCTTCCTGTAAGGTAACATTCATCGTTCTCGCGACAAGACTCCCCGAGTCTATCAGTTTAGTCCCCACCAACGCTCGTCTGAAAGACAAATTAAGAGAGGATGGACCAAGGACCTCAGCCACGGTTGCATGCTTCTTCCGGACAATATTAAACAAAGAAGGGTATTGAGATTTTAATGGTAAATTCCCCAACCAAGTATCTTCTCAAAACTTGACTTGGGTCCTATCTTTTAAGATATAGGAACCAAGGTTTAGGAATTGAGATTTTACCCCCATGAGACTGCTCCAAAAATGAAAATCACCTGGTTTCCATTCTACCTGACTTAAAGTTTTGCCTTTCAAATATTTGTTTCTCAGCAGTTGCTGCCAAATTCCTTGCTCATTGCATAACTTAAATAGCCACTTACTCAGTAGGCTTTTATTTTGGAAGTCGAGATTTAGAATCCCTAACCCACCTTGATCTCTAGGTTGGCATAGGATTTCTCATCTCGCAAGCCTGTATTTCTTCTTGTGCTGATCATTTTGCCAAAAGAGTCAGGATCAATAATAATCTATTTTTTTCAGAACACCCCTTGGGACCTCAAAAAAAGACATCATAAACATCGGCAAACTAGACAAAACAGAATTAATCAGCACCAGCCTCCCCCCAACTGACAGCAACTTGCCTTTCCAACCACTTAATCTTTTCTCAAATCTCTCTACAACCATCCTCCAGTCAGAATTACTCAACTTCCTATAGTGCATCGGAATCCCTAAGTATCTAAACGGGAAAGAACCTAACTTACAACCAAACAAATTGGAATAAGCTACCTGATAGTCTTTTGCATGACCAAAACAGAAAATTTCACTTTTGTGGAAATTTATTTTGAGGCCTGAAAGTTATTCAAAAGCACATAGTAAAAGCTTCATATGCTTTGCCATCTCCAAGTCATGGTCCATAAAAATCACAGTATCATCGGCAAATTGGAGAATAGATAAACCCTCATCTACCAGATGAGGAATCACTCCCTTAATTTGACCATCCTCTTTCGCTCTTGCCAAAAGAATAGCCAACATATCAACCACTATATTAAAAAGATTTGGGGATAGCGGATCACCCTGCCGAAGTCCTTTCCTAGTCTGAAAATATGATCCCATCTGATCATTTACCTTAATCCCAACATTCCCCCCTTGAACAAAAGATTTAATCCAATTGCACCAAGTAGGAGAAAAACCTTTCATACTCAACGCTTGCTGTAAAAAATCCCATCTGACCTTGTCATAGGCTTTCTCAAAATCAATTTTAAAAATAACTACATTCCGCTTTTTCTTATGCATCTCATGCAAAGTCTCATGGAGAATAACTGCACCCTCCATTATGTTCCTCCCAGACAGAAACGCTGTTTGAGAAGGACTAATAACTTTTTGAGCCACAAGCGATATTCTATTGGTAGCCACTTTCGTGAATATCTTAAAACTGACATTCAACAAACATATAGGCATGTATTGTTGAATGTGCTTTGCATCACTAGTTTTTGGCAATAAAGTTATGACCCCAAAATTCAATCTATGGAGATCTAGAGTGCCATTATGGAATTCCTCGAAAAGAGCCATCAAATCCTCTTTGATAACATGCCAAGAGACTTGATAAAATTCTGGCGGGAATCCATCTGGCCCGGGTGCCTTATTATGTTCCATCTGGAAGATAGCTCTCTTAACCTCCTCCTCTTGAAAGCTAGTAGTTAGAATTTCATTTTCCAGAGGAGAAACTTGTGGAATATCCTCTATTCTTGTTTCATCCAGTGTTAGCGAGACATGATCAAGAGGACCAAACAGATTCTTATAATAGTTGGTAATATATTTGTTTAACACAGCATCACCACTAATTAGCCCTTCCTCATGTTCCAGCTGAAAAATTCGAGATTTGCGGTGTTTGCCATTAGCAACCAAGTGAAAGAACTTGGTATTGGCATCACCTTCAAGCAAATACTTGACTTTCGCTCGCTGGTACCACTTAATCTCTTCTTCCTGTAACAAATTAGAAAGCCTCTCATTAAGGCCGTGTTTGAAATTTAACTCCTCAGGCGAAAGAGACCTGGACTCCGCTTTCTTGTCCAAGTCATCAAGTATGTCCAGTAACTGTTTTTTCTCCTTTCTATATATACCACTGACATTTTTAGCCCAACCCCTCAAGTGTTGTCGCAAGCGCCTAATCTTGGTCTGCCAATGCTCAATAGTTGAACAACCAGAAACACTAATTTCCCAAATATTCTTAACCATGTCAAAAAACCCCTCACGTACTAGCCAGCAAAGTTCAAACTTGAATAGAGGCGAACTACTGGACGTCGACGAGTCTCCAGTGTTAAGAAATAAAGGAGTGTGATCAGAAATTTCTCTAGTTAGGCGAGTATAGTAGAATGTGGAAATTTAATTTCCCACTCCGTACTAACTAACACTCTATCCAGTTTCTCAAAAGTTTGATGTTCAAGATTATTCGCCCAAGTAAACTGTCTTCCTGACATCTCCAACTCTCGAAGATTAAAAGCATCAATAATGGCATTGAACAAAAAAGGCCATCTGTCATTATAATTAGCGTTATTCTTTTCATGTGGTCCCCTTATGATATTAAAGTCCCCACCTATTATCATAGGTAAAGATTCTTTAGTACAAAGTTGGACCAACTCAGTCAGAAAAGCTTGTTTAGCCGTCTGTTGCGCCGGCCCATATACAGACACCAATAACCATTGAAAGCCATCACTTTTGTTTCTGAGTTTAATTTTCACAAAAAATCCCCCTCCGCAATTTCCCCTATATCGAAAGTCAGCAAATTGACTCCTACTAACATGCCACCAGATCTACCAATAGGAGGTTTACAATGCCACAAAAAATCCTTACCAGCACAAAATTTTTTAAGGAAACTATGTGAGCACTCCCTCCTACCGGTTTCTGATAAGGCCAGGAAGTCTAAAATTTTCTCCAAAGTGAGATCCGACAAGAACTTAAACTTCTTTGGGTCAGCTAACCCATTGCTATTCCAAAAAACACCCTTCATTAACAAACTACCAAGTTGAGTTTTTATTCTTCCCCTGTTTCTTAACCGCCTTAGCCCTGGTTTTTTTAATGCGGGTACTAGCTTGTTGATCACTAATGTAATCAAGCTCACCCCCACTAAATCCCTCAGCCACCTCCCCACAAATTTGATTTACCGCAAGAACATCAAGATCACTTGCATTGTCAGAAAACTCCCCAGTCTCATTACAATGCTCACTATATCTAAACAAAGGCGCCACAGGTCCAAATTTACCAAATTTCCCAAAAGCTAAGCACTTTAAACATTGAACATTATGATTTATAACAGAATCAGTATTACAAATGCCAACCGAACTAATATTCGAAATAATAACATTATCAATATCGGAATCAAGAAGAATGGGATCGGTAATACCTTCTCCGGTGGACTCATCCAAGTTGAATCTGGCTTTCAGTTTGGTAGCCCGTTCCAGAGAATTTTGATCAGCTGCCGCAGCCGACCATTTACTGGAGCGAGAAGGCACCACAAGCAACTGAGAAACTTTGGAGCTGAAGGAATGTCCTTTGATACTTTAGAAGAAGCAGCTGCTGAATTAGAGAAAGAAGCAGAAGGAGTAACCTTCCCAAACTCCCCCAACCGATCACCCAAAGGAACCAGCCCAGGCTGAGGAACCAAGCACGTAGGCTGCAGGACCACCACTGGTCGAGTAGGAAGCTCACCCTGCAGCACATTGGATGGAACCGAACCAGCTAAATTTGGAGCACCAACAGCAGACACTGGACTTTTGCCGATTTGCTCCTTATCGACATGATCTTCAACATCATCCAGGAGATCTTCATCCATGTCATTGTCAGCACCATCCTCAGAATCCAAATCCATGTTAATTGGCTTTGGATTATCTGAGCCATGTTTTTCTCCACATGGAACTGAAGCTCATACACAAAGTCAGCGACAACCACATTAACAAATTCAGGAATTAAATCAGGGTTAAGACAAGCTACATTAACCCTAGCAATATCATGCTTCTTTGTGAATTTCATATCCACCTTTCGAGAAGCCCCAAGAATAGATCCCACAGCCCAGATGATTGGGAACAGCCGTAACTCTTGAGCTAAGCCTCGAAACTGAATCCAGACCTTAGGAATTTCATACCTAAAGATATCAAAGCTAGCCTTTTCCTCAATGCTCATAGTAGCCTTCACACTTTTAGCGACTACAGGTCCCCATTCCATAAACCTCTGTAAGTCAGCTTTTGATGGAAATATTGTATCAAAAGTATTTGGGCTACTCTCTTCCACCTTCCACTCCCAGGTTCCAAGTAACAGTCTCTCTAACTCGGCTTTGACATTCATCACCGTCATCGAGTTTTCGAGAACTTTCACCACTGCAGCTGTTGATTCATTTGAAACCTTCTGATTGCCGGAGTACGGGATATAATAAAAACCCAACCCCTCAACTGCATATCCACTGGGAATAGCTAAAGACTTAATGTGCTTATTTGATGAACAAACCTTTGTAACATGTTCATCAGAGCCACAAATGTCATAGCTCAATTCAGTAGTACAATTCGTGTTAATGTGACCCTTTGTGAGACATCTATAGCAATAAGGCTTACTAATCTTATTTTTCACAACCCCTTTAGAGGAGGAATCAGCTGCAACCCCTTTAGTACCATCTAGCTCCATGGACTCCAAAAGAAGAGATTCAAGCGCATGAGGTGGCTTACCAGTTCCCATTGTCGGAACACACACAGTAGAGGCTTGCACCCCGGAAGCTTGAAAAGCTAATTGACGACGCCCTTCATCACTTTGCCCGCCAACTTCCGAATGTCCAACTCCCCATCCACCAGAAGCACCCCCCCCCCCGTGTCCATATCGACCAGAGTCTAGGCCTTCACCTCTATAGCCGCGCCCACCATGGCGGTAGCCACGACCCCGACCGAAGTCGCTCCGGTAGAAGCCGCCACCCCCGGAACGGCCGTGACCACCGCTATAACCACGGCCAGCATACCCCTGATTGAACCCAGGATCAAACTTTTGATGCCCTAGCCCTTCACTGCCCCGGCCACCTTCAGCTCCGGTGCCCTGCTTCGCCATCACACCAGATCCTTCACGAACCACCGCCGCGTAAGAACGGCGAAGCGAATTTGGAGAATGTGCGTTTTGGCAATTAGGGATGCGCCGCTTGAGCCTGGACGAAGCAAAACAGGAAGTTCCAGTGCGGGAGAAAAGGGCCAAACCTAAAGTGGGTCGAAACCACATACCAGGCCCGACAAAAATCCGATCTGTATTACGTTTATTAATTATCCCGTCAATCCGATCGTTATGTTGCTCATGAAATCTCCCATCAATCATGGACCGTTTCCTTCCAAAATTTTTTGGAGATGAAACAAACATATCCATACCACAACACCCAAGTGCGGTGACGCCAGCAAGACGCGAAAGTCGCAGTGGTGCAATGAGACAGAGAGTCACCTAATGATGGCATCAATACAAAATCAAGCCGCTTGCCATTCGATCTTGTACCGCACCCCGGTTTTATTGACGAAGACGGTTTGAAAGGAATTGGGCAACGACGGCCGACTACCTGATTAACACGTTTCGCAGAACTCAAAGCATCACCCAAGGTCCTTGGCGGTGACACCCTTGGAGGAGGCAAAGGACCTTGCCAAGGACGTACACTAACCTTGCGTTGGACAATTGCGGTGATAATGCGGTTTGCCAACGAACGCTTGACCGGACTCGAAGGACTAAAGGTGATTGGAGAATTACAAACCGAGAGTTCCGCCTCAGCTTGCTGAAGATCACTCTCAAAAAATCCCACAGCCTTTGCCTCCGTAACTAAATCCGTCGATGAAATTTCATCATCGTCCGAAGACGCCATATCCGTATCGCCTCTCACCTAGAATTTGAGCCTATGATCGTTGCCATGAACAGAGCGAAGCTTAGAGCACGTTGCTGCAATCGATGTGACCACCGCAGACAAACCTGCTCTGCCGCCTGCAGATCATGCTCCGACATCACCTTGCATTAATCTACCTCACTCGCGAGATAATGGGGTTTGAGTTTAGCACGCGTCCCTGGAGCGAGAGATAGACGCCTACCAGTCATCCCATTCCTCCGCCAATCGATGGAGAATAGTCCTCGAAGAAAAACACAGTACCCCAGACCACCCCGGAGTGCAAAACACCGGCAAGCAGAAACGCCCAGCACGCCGATCCGAGAAAACCGGATCACTAGAGACAAGCAAAATGCGCCATAATCAAAAAAACAAAACAACCAAATTTACCTCGTTAGATGATCACGAATCCCGGAATGAAAGAGACTCAAAAACAACCAAGGAGGCCCCTCTACACTACTAGTTAGCAACCTCTCGTCCACTTTCGCGTCTCTTCCTTGCGTTGTGTAGCCTCAGGAGTTAGCTCTTATTCTCGGAGAGCTTGGCAAGTCACCGGTCGTGTCAGGATTTCTGCCAAGCTCGCCTTCCATATTTGGAATCAACTCCGCTAATTAATCACTAATTTAATTATATTTTCTCAATTAATCACTTAATTAAAATGCTCATTAATCAAATTCACTTGTTATTCTCTGTCCTTTTCGTGAAAGGCTTAGAGCGGTTGCTTCCACACGAGAGGGACCTCTGATTGCTTTCACAGCAACCAAGCGCAGAAAGTGCCTGCTGGTTCCTTCCACGTCAACTAGGGCAGAACCTGTCTATCGAGAAAGCTGCTGAGCTCTCCCGATGCGGCAGGTGACTCGTGTCGCATGTCACACCTTCTGAGCTCACCAAGAGAGGTAGTTTGTAAATTGAAATAAAAGAAGACCAAAATTTATCAAAAACAAATGTTAAAGGGCTAGTAAAAAACGATGGCTATAATTCTTTGTTCCCATACATTTACCAGTGTTAAGGATCCAATAATCTATGTAACTTTTATCTGTTTATATCTATATTTCGAAGGTACTCCTACAAACTCTGATAAGTGACTGAATAATTTCATACTGGTGCTTCTTAGGACACAAGTACACAAAGAACCTTCTCACACCAAAAGTTCCAAATCCCGAACAACATAACTGCCAGAACGAACTAGCATCAAAATTTATAGAAATTGCTAATTTGAGGGTATCCTCGCTGAATCTTTAGTGAGGATGGCCTCTTGTTGTGATATATGGCAGTACAAAGAACATTTTTTTTTGTTCCATTTCTCTTCTTCCTCAAAGACTATCTCGTCACGACACTTAGCGTTATCTTCTTCATCCCACTTCCCTTCCTCTCAAAAAGTTTTTATTTTTAAATTTACCCCATGTTTTTGAATAAGAAATATTTTTTAACCACTTTCAAAAGTTTTTGAATCAAAAAATTTCAAACCAAAAGTTTTTTGGATTGAAACTTTTCAGACTAAAAGTTATTCGAGTCAAAAGTTTAGTTTTTTTGGTCGAAACTTTTCGAAGTAAAAGTTTTTTCAAATCAAAAGGTATGAACCGAATTTTTTTGAACCGCTTATTTTTGAACTAAACATTTTTAATCAAAAATTTTAAAACTCCCCACTTAAAATTTTTCTAATTTGATGTTTTTTGAGTTAAAATTTCCTAGTTGAAAGTTATCAATTTAAATTTCTTGAGTTGAAATTTTCTGATTTGAATGTTCCCAAATTGAAAATTTATAAGTTGAAAAATTGTCGATTCAAATTTTTTTGAGTTTAAAATATCTAATTTGAAACTTCCAGAGTTGAAATTTTGCATAGTTATTTTTTTCGAATTGAAAATCCCCGAGTTGAATATTTCAAGTTAAAACTTCATATTTAATCTTTCAAAGTTAAAATTTTTCATTTAATTTTTTTGTGTTAGAGAGGAAGGAAGGGACAGGGGAAGTGAGTATTGATGAGGGAATGAGGAAGAGTGTAGTGGATGCAGATAATAACGCATAGCATTAAATGAGATTGCCCTTAATTTTTTTAATCTGAGCGTAACCTCAAACTAGTTATACCCAATTGTATCCTCCGGTTGTTCCTATGCCATGTATACACGAAGTGATGGAACTAGAAAATTTTCAGTAGAGGTGTACACTTCACACGTATAGTTCTATAGTCTTAGTCTTGTATAATGGTTTTGTAAATTCATAAATTTGACATATATATTTAAAATTTGTTAAAAGTACAATACAACTAGTTTAAAGGTCTTACATATCATAAAACATCAAAATCATAATCAATTCAATAATAAATTTGATCAATGGATAAGTGATGTCATGATATTTTCAAACTTTTAGAGGTGCCGATGTATACTGGCACCCCACTTGCATCTGTCCTGCATACACGGATGCGAAGATGCAAGGAAAATGAAGAATTTTTTTTAAAAATAATATATTTTTTAAATAAAATTACAGAAATAATATGCCAAAAAAAATTACAGAATTACTAAATGCATGTCTTAATTTGGAATTGACATACGTCTTTATCGCAATTTGAATTTGCAGCAGAGACTTAATCGCAATTTGAATTTCTGACAGAGACTTAATCACAATTTCAAATTGTGACGAAACTCTGTCGCACGTCCTCTGTCGCAAATTCAAATTGCGACGGAATATTAATTAATTTGTTTACTAATTCATTGATTTAGAATTTGCAAAAAAAATATGTCTAATCGTCGACAAATATTATAAGATATTGGACGAGGGCAATTAGATGGAATTTTTTAAAATAATATATTTTTGTAAAAATTTACGAAATATTATGTCGAAAAAAATTACAGAAATACCTTATAGTCGCAATTCCAAATTGACATACATCTTTGTCTCAATAGTTAAGTAGTTACATCGCGGATTGGAATTGCAACTCAAATCACTCATGACCGCGAAACCGTGGAAATCGTGGCCACTTAAGGGTTTTCGACCCATGGTGGTAGGATCGAGTCCAAAAATACGAGAAAAATCAAGAGTGACCTCATAGCGCTGCTACTACTACGTATGGGCGAGATAGCGGGCGTTGCCTCGGCAGAAGTTGCAAAAAATCGGAAAAGGCACTCGCGCCATGAAACCCACGATATCGTAGCCACTTAGGGGTTTTCGTAGGCCCGCGGAGAAGCGGATCTGACCCAAAAATACAGGAAAAATCAAGTGCGACCTACGCAACGCGGGCTACCACTTACGTATGGGCGAGATAGCCAGACGTTTCCCCGGTAGGAAGTTACGAAAATCGAAAAAAGGCACTCATGACCTGCATACCCTGAATACCAAAATCCGTTTAAGACGTCGAAAAATTTTGAAATTTTTTATGGAGGTTCCTGATGTATCAGTGATATTACCATAAACATTTAAAATGATTTTAAGATGTGAGGAATTTTTTAAAATTCAAATAATACAACTGTCCCGATAAAACGCCACGACAAGTTTGAACCGAATGAAAAATGAAACAAACCACGTTAGAAAATTTTAAAATTTTTTGTCCATGGTTATGATGCATCACTAATATTCCCATAAAATTTTCATATAATGATCAAGCTCTATGAATTTTAAAAATTCGACAATGCTAGTGTCCGATATGGCAAAATTGCAGAAAGATAGCATGTCTCAATTTTAAAAATTTATAAAGCTTGATAAAATTTTATGGGAACATTAGTGATGCATCATAACTCAGGACAAAAATTTCAAAATTTTATAGTCGACAACAACTCATGTTATGAACACTTAAATTATTTGTTGAACATATATAAGGGCACATACACCGAAAGTTCAGATGATAAAATAAGCAATAGATTAGATTATATTACAAGGGCATTACAACAGTGACGAAATTGCTTGACGAACTAACTAACGAAAGCACTGTTTGTCATGGTGGAACAAATGATCGTTCCGCCTATCTGGGTACAGCCAGAATGATGTCCCACATTTTCTGCATATTACCTGACCCGTGTTAAATTTGCGATTTGTCATCGGACACCGCTCAATCCCTACTATGAAAGAACTCCATGGGGATCCGAAGTTCACCCAGCTGTCGCCGAATGGGTGGCCTATGCCGTACGTCTCGGGTGTATAAGACATAATTTGTTGGTCTTTTTTATGTGGATTTCTGCCCTCCCATATGGGCATGTCATCCCGATTCCCGACGTCCCCTATGTTAATACCACCCGGGTTCCCGGTTGGTCTGCGCAACGCGTCAAGGATTTGTTGCGTGGTGCGGACCTCGGCCGGCTGCTTCCCCTTGTCCCTTCTTCTTCGAGAGGAGGAACCCTCTTGCACCTCTGGTGTGTTGGTACATTAGCGGAGACATGCGGAGCGCCTTTGCTCTCTTCGCTCGCACTCCACTATATGGTGCGGGAGGTGTGTGTTGGGCTTATCCTTGGACAATCGGGCGTGCCCTGCAATCAATGCAGATGCCCGCTTTGGTCGTTGAATAACACCGAGGCGTACTCGGTCGAGCTTTTTGGGCGGTAGTGGCACCACGGAGAGGGTTGCTCCCCGCTTATCCCATACAGAAGTTTGAGATGTGGGTGGCATGCGTCTTGGGTCCACCAGTTGAAATAGCCGCACCATTCAACCGCCCAAGGCACACCGGTAGAATCTCCGGTCCACTAGATCATCGTGGCGGTATCAACCACCGCCTGCGAGCCATGTTCGCAAAAGTCGGGGCTTTGGGTGGCCCCGAGGAGATTTCTCCTTTGACTTGAGCGAATTCGCAAGTTTCCTTTTGAACTCACGTAATGCGATGAGCGGTTTAGAACTACTACTTTGTAAGTTTAACATGAGTATGTCGCATGAAACTCACCGATTGGTTGGCCCTTGCCCACCAAACCCTAAGCTCTAGTCGATCTAGAAAAGGGACATATCTGGCGGCGTCTCCCGGGTGAAGTTCTCGGGAGAAGTGGGGTAAGCGTCGTGGCGGTTGGAGAGAAATTAAATCACACGTCGTTCGGCCGTCGATCCATTGGAAGAAGCAACACCGGTCCTTGTCTTTGAGAAAAGAAAGAACGATGCATGAAATGGTAGTGTTACCTGTATTGTCTTGAACTGCAAGATGAGTGGCGCGCGGCGTCTCTCCATGGGTAGATTGCATTATCTTCGCGGTAGGTTGCTTGATCGCATTTGGGTCGGGCAACTCCGTGAGAACTAGGGCGTCGGCGCCATCGGCATCCGGATATTCGGGGGATGACTTCGCTTCTTTGAAGAAGCGTGAGAAACGACATTGTGCCCTAATTTGTGTAGATTCAGCTGACGTTTATTGCTGGTTTGGCTGTGTTGGATGTCTACCCCTCGGCCCTGTTTTATAGTGGTGGTGAGGGGTTACTCCACACAATTACAGCACTTGTCCATTTTGATGGCGTGGCATCCTCTGTGAAAGCTGCACGACGTGTCACCCATCATCAAAGCTGCACGACCTGAAACCTTATGAGAAAAGCTGCACGACCTGTCACCCTCTGTCAAAGGCTGCACGATGTGTCACCCTCTGCCGAAAGCTACACGACCTGTCACCCTCTGTCGGCCTGAGATGGGTAGTGCTGTGTCGCTTGGTGGTCTGCAGAGTATTGTCGAATCACTTTGAGAAAGCTGAAAGTAGCCTGCTGTCACATCGCATTGCGAAGGCTGTGGTGTGCGTCGTCTATTCGTCCACTCTGAGAAAGCGTGCAGACGAACAAGAGATGGGTGATTTGACATTACTGCGAGCTACAATTAAAAATCTCGTGTCCAGGTTGTTTACATAATTTGCATTTTCGCAAACCGTCCACCGCATCAGCCGCGTCCATGTCACCTTGCAATCTGGTGCCCCTTGGCCTCCCATGTTGTGTGCGTCTAGTCGCGGGATATGGTTTCCTAGGTTGGGCCTTCCATAATCGTTAACGCGAACAACGTACGTGATAATGTTGACGGGGTGCGAGAGGGAGTTTGCAGAAATGAGGAATTTGAGCTCAGAATAATAGAACATAACGTAAGGAAATAAAGTGCCATGCATAAGTTTGCTACATAATGTGATAAAGAAATTATGTACAGCACATCTAGTACGAAAAAAACACCTAACTACGACCGATGCTACTCCTCGGGTGGTCCCAGCTTCTCTGGTGCGCACATGCCCGAGGGTCGTCGGTGGTCAGGCTCCGCGGACTACTCCTAGCAGGCCGTCTTGGTGCCGGAGGAGTAGCGAGCGTCGAGCGATGGGTGGCTAGGACCGGTGCCTCGGCGAGTGCGAGGGCCAAGGACCGCACCCGTCATTCTTGCAGGCGGATCTGAAGAAGTCAAGTCGGCGTCGCCGAGTAGAGAGTAGTCGTGCAGAGGTGCTCGCTACTGCTCTGGTCTTTGCATAGGCCCTGTTGATAAAGTTGTCTTGTTAGTACATTACATAACATTAAGATCATAAAGATGAAAAGAGACAACGCGTATACCAGTAGTCATAGGTGCGTCACGGTGCGGGATCGCGCCAACCAGATCCCCAGGGGCGTGAGGAGGGGGGCTGCGTGTGTGGTGTGGCTGCGGCGTGTCGACCCCAGTCAAGCAGAGGCACGCCTGCGTGAACTCTGGCGTCGTCGTCCCTAGGCCTCTGCCACGACGTAAGCCGGGCGATCTGAGACGACCCTCTGGCGTACTGCGCCTGCAACGCCCTCTGAGCTCCGCCGTCGCGACCTCGACCTCGTCCCCGGGCCTAGTCGTGCTAACGGTCGTCCCACGTCGTGTATGGTCTCCCTAGCAAGGTCGCTCGCACACAATTGAAATGCCACTTAGTTCGTACAATTCTGATGCGATACATTGCAAGGATTGTGGAAGAAATCTTGACCGCTTCGATGGCTTAACGCCGAGTCCGTGGGTGGGGTAGGTGTATGCGCAACGAAGGGCTCGTGCCTCGGAGGTGAGTCAGCGAGCCAAGCACAACCCGAACGCAGCGTGTGCGTGGTGCGTACCACCGGATGTACTAAATCGTGCGTGCGTGCGGGTCGTGCACGGCATCCTCTGGTGAGCGTCCGCCAATGCTGCGCCCTTCGCTGAGCGTGAGGATCATTCGTGCCGCCCGACTAAGCGGCACCAATGAACCCCTTTACGTGACCTGCATGAGAACATGAGCAATGACGTTAGTTCCGCAAACATGAAAAAATGCAAGCTGAAATAGACATGGAAGAGCACTTACATGTGCGTGAGGTGGGACCACCTCACCGGTGGGAACGGGAAGACTGGCGGAGGCCGAATCGCCTCATCACATGGTGCCGGCGTGCGTCTCGGCGTACACATCGTAAACAAGGTGGCGCGTGTGAACCAAAAGCGGCGTCACGGGTGCTTTGCAAGGAGAGGCCGTGAGGTGCTCGCACCGCTACCAACTCGGGGAGGTAAGGACGCCAGATGACGCGATCATCTGTCAGCTGGTCGAACATTGCTATGTACTCGGGTACAAAGCGTGTGTAAATCCTGCGCGTACATCGGCTACAAAAAAAGTAATGGTAAAGTTAGAAAATAATTTGAAAATAATCGCATAGCTCATGGTAAAGATCATTTTACTAACCCGTCTGTGACACCACAACGTCCCCATGGTAGGGCGGTCAGCGTCGTCCCGGGGCATGGTAGAACTCAGCTCGTAGGGTGCGGATCGATGTCGCGGCGGCCGATCTGGAACCTCTCAAAGACTACAATTTGAAGCGAGGAGAGGACAGCCCGTGAGAGGACCCGATCCCCACGCGACGACAACCGTCGCAAAGGCCCCGGTACGTCGTAGCCAGCACAGCCGGTCCCCACGCTAGCTGCGGGATCTCCTCCATCTCGGCGTCTGCGATCGTCCTCGTGTACTGGATCAAGTGTTTGTCGATGGTGTCTCCGTGGGTGGAGGTGAACAGAACCCAACCGAACAGCCACAACAGGTACGCCTCGAAGTGGCGACTGACAACGTAGTCCCCTGCTCCGGGTGCCATCCGCTCGGGCTACAAAAAAAGTAATGGTCAGTTTCACAACTTTAAGACATAGTGAAATAAAATGTACATAAAATTAATGTCACTTACGTAAATCAGACGACCACCTGCGTCGGACCGTGCTTGTTAGCGAAAGGTGTGTACTCACTTTGTCGGTGGCAAGACGTCCACGAACGGGCTAGGAGCTCCTTTGCCACTCGGGTGGGCGTCCTCGAGCACTACTGCGTGCCCGGTGCAAAATGGAGGCCAAGCGGGTAGGTCCGTCCTCCGGTGTGGCGCCATCTCACCGCACGGAGGTGAAAGGTGTGCGTCTCTGGCGCGAAGATCTACCAAAGCGGTAGCGAGCTCTGTCAGCAGGAACCTCCTAGAGGCACCGCGTCCTCTGCATCTACATGATGCGCCTCCACCATCCGTGCTATGGGCGGTAGCCCTCTGACTCTCAACTCAGTAGGAAGACATTTTCACAACTATTAGTTCAAATGAACAAGATTTAGTAAGGAAAGTCTGCGAAAAGTGGGCGAACACAGGAACCTATCGAGTCGACCGCCATGCCCTCATCGAGTGCGCAAGTGAAGGGCACTCACTCGGCGGTGCCTCCCCCTCTGGAGGCAACCGGCGGTGTGCGACTCAATGAGTCGCGTCGACCACTCGGTCCAGCAACTCTCCTCCATTGCCATACCTGCAATTGAATAAAACAATATTAGTACAAAATTAAATGAACAATTAAACTGATGTAGTGATTACAAATATAATTTGAATAATAATACCACACTCTACAGTCCAAAAACGCTAACAACTGGAATGCGATAATGACACATCCAACGAACATAAAAATTCGAACCAAATAGAATTCGGTAATAATACACCCAGCAAATAGAATTCGGTAGTAGTACACCCTACAAATAGAATTCGGGAATAATACAGGCATTACACATCATATGACCATACATGCATTACAAATAGGAATTCAACATATCACATTGACATGCGACCTAACAATTACATATGCGGAGACCGTACAACAATTTCACGACCTCTGAATGTTGGGCAATACTTGAAAGAGTGTCCCATCTCTTTACAAATGGAGCATTTCTTCGTGCGATGCCCGCTTTCTGCAGCGTCCATGTCGTTCCTTATACGTCTTATTTATGATGGCACGACAAAACGCTACCACATTTCAACTCTTAATCTACTCATACGACGACAAAACCCATACTGTTAACCTACCACGTGCCGAGAGAACTTGTGCGACTTTTGGGAACACACGGCACAATCCCCATATACTAGCTACTAAATAACTAAAACTCTACACAATCCGATCGCTAAATCGTGATTTTAAATAAACTACTGCTAACCTTGCAAAATTCAAAATCACTAAATCTTTTTTCTATAAAACTAGTAATACAATCGAAATCCCGTATACTACCTACTAAATAATTAAAATTCTACACAATCCGATCGCTAAGTCGTGAGTTTAAATAAACTACTGCAAACCCTGTTAAATTCTAAATCACTAAATCGTTTTTCTATAAAACTACTAATACTACCGAACTCCCCTATACTAGCTACTAAATAATTAAAACTCTACACAATCCGATCACTAAATCGTGAATTTAAATAAACTACTGCTAACCCTGCTAAATTCAAAATCACTAAATCGTTTCCTGCTAACCCTAATTTTTAATACAATCTTTTTTCTCTAATTTCTAATACAATTCAACGCTATATTTCAACACTAATAAACTCTATTGTTAATCCTATTTTGATCACTACAATGAACATTAAAAAAGATGACAAAATTTTTTACCTCAACCCGCGACGAAATTCTCCTCTCCTCCTCCTCTCTTCTCTTCCTCCTCCTCTCCTCCTCCTCCTCTCTTCTCTTCCTCCTCCTCTCCCTTCTCTTCCTCTCCTCCTCCTCCTCTCTTCTCTTCCTCCTCCTCTCCCTCCTCCTCCTCCTCCTCTCCCTCTCCTCCTCTCCCTTCTCTTCCTCTCCCCTCTTTTCTCTGGCCAATGCGGCGAATGGTGTGGTTCAGGCCTTGGAGAAATGAGGCCAAGGCCTTAGCAGCAAGCATGTACTCTCTGTCGCAATTCCAAATTGCGACGAGAGACTCTTGACAGAGCCTCTGCCGCAATTTAGAATTGCGACACGAGTCAGATGCATCTGTCATAATTCCAAATTGCGACTATACTGTTAGTCGCAATTTGGAATTGCAGACTCTTTGTATCTATTCCAAATTGCGACAGACAGTAATTACAGAAAATTTTTTTCGGCATATTATTTCTGTAATTTTATTTAAAAATATATTATTTAAAAAAAATTCGGAAAATGAATCTGCTCCTGCTTGGGATGAATTGTTGCCATGCATAAAGCAATCCAATTCCACACTACGGCCTCTCCGGCCGGCGCCCTGTAAGCTCCTTCCGCTTGTGCTCGCCATGAGAAGATGGGGTTCTCGCCATGATGTGATATCCCCTTGCCGCTGGCCAAACGACGTGAGATTTGAATCACCAACGGATGAACTGGAGGCCGGATACAGAGAACAGGAAGAAGAAGAACACGGGAGGAAGAGGAAGAACTTGGAAAAGGGGAAAGTAATTTCTGATTCAATTTCTTCACACCCCTCAGACTCGGTTGGTGGCCCTTTAAATCCTCTTGTTGCTCCCACTTACACCTGGGTCCCCCTCTAGTCATGACATTACTGCCCCCTGGAAACATTGCTTGTCCCCAAGCAATAGCGTAGTCTCTGACGTTATATTTATAAGAATAATTCCCATAATTCCGGGGTCCCATTGCACATAAAACCAAATGACAAGTATTGTTGACTTGTCATGATTGGTTGAGTTCCGCAAAGCTGTATCATGGATTTTAAGATCTTCCAAGACATTTCTCCATTGCTTCCCACAGAATGTCCCATTCCTCTTAAAAGAAACTTGTGGAGTGTCATAAAGACCACAGTAGACCATAACTTTCTTCTCAGGCTCACTGTACAATCTTTGCCGTGCCTTCTTCCAAGCGTTTGTTCTTTATCGGTGGCTTCGCTTCATGAACCTTTCGCCATTGAACTCCCCTACAATCATTGTGCCATCGATAAATCCTTTCAAATATGTCATCCTTTTGCTTGACAAGCTTCTCCTTGTCATTACGGCTCTTGACCTTAAGAGCAACACACACCTTCTCGGTGACTTATCTCCAAATTCAGGAATGTTGATTATTGGTATAATCTTAAAGGAAGAACCCACTCATTTTGACTCCATATTTTGCTCTCAAAGCCGGCTTTGTAACTAAATCTTGCGGTGCCATGAAATCATCGGCAAATCACTTGGAACACTAGTCACAATGCTCGTCCCTTTATCGAACAAATTTCATTCAGCGAGTTGGCTTTTAGGGACCCTAGGCAGGATGTTGGTATGCAAAATTAAGAGCAGCCCTTCTGTCGAATGAAGACATCGGTGTCATTGATCTCAAAAGCCCCATAGTTTCCATCGGACAAAACCCAACAATTAGTCTACCCATACATAGTCTCGAGGTCTCAATGTAGTCTTTGCCAAATAAACTCTCCTTCCTTCCAAGGCCTTCAACTTAGGAGGAAAAGGTGGGGTCACTTCCATTTTAATCAATACATATTCTTGTGGCTGCACACCTTCACATTGCTCGATCATGGTCGGCACAAAGTTGTCCATCCAATGGAGAGTATACCGTGTACCTCATATCCTTAACAACTTTGGTCCGGTTTCTTGACTTTCCCATCGCCATCGGACAAAAGCATCATAGAACGGGTTCATGTCGGTGGTTATGAATGAGCGCCTCAATCACAACCTGGCCAAAAGCCTTGAGGTGCTCCTTCGCCAATGAAGGAAAGTAAGTCACCCAGTGATACGGATCCCGAAACTTAGCAATCTCTTCATCGGACAGGCCAAAGCCCTCATGATCTCCCACTGGAACTTCATCGCCCGGACTTTGCAGCAGACCTTAGCTTTCTTGCTCTTAAATTTATCTCGAGCAACAGGAACATGGTCGACTGGCTATCATCGCCACTTCAGCGCTTGAATCCTCCTCGCTACGGAAATCTTGGAGGTTTACCGCGAGCACTGACCTCAAAAACCTTGTTCTCCTCCCAACACTTTTGAACATCTGATTGAATCTCAGCGGAAGGTCTCTCCGAGCAAAACACACGCCTCCATCGAGTTTGTTGACATTTTCCTCGCCAGCAGTCGCGCGAGCAGGGTGTCAGATGGATCGAGATACACACAGGTTGTACTCCTCATCCCACACCACATCTGGAGAGGCCATTCGTCGATCACCTCATCGGCGTGCTCCTCGTTGCTTCCAAAATCTCGGTCGATTCCTCCTTCTGAGTCCTGCGTTCCTCCTGCCGAACACCTAGTGGGCGCATGCCCTGACTGCGCCGAAGAGTCTTCTTCAGGTCTTGCCCATCGTTCAGGTGTTGCGGCAATGAGTAAAGCCTTCATTGAATTCGCTCTGCACGGTGCCGTCGAAGGCGGGAAGAGCCAGATCCAGGGTGGCAGCGCTCGACCAGCGGCGCCCACGCCGCTCGTGCTCCGGGCGCCGCTGCGAGCGCACTGTTCGCTTGATTTGAGCCGTCAGTACATCCGTTCAGAGCAGCGGTCCAGCCGCCGCCCACCGCCGCCTTTTGCCGCGACAGGTTGCTCGCCGTCTCCAATCGCGCCACTGCCTGCGCCATGGCTTCCATCTGGGCTGCGAGAAGATGCTGGTCCTTTGTATTCTGTTCCATCGCCATAGCCGTCCGTTCAATTCAACCCATCAGTTGTTGCTGGGTGACTTCCAACTCCTCCACCCGCTCGAAAAGCAGGTCCAGACTCTCCTCAATCAACGACAACTTCTCCTCGGTTCGTCCTACCACTTCGCCCATGGCTTCCAAGACGAAGGAGTTTGCGCCGAAGGAGTCAGCTCTGATACCAAATGTGATATCCCCTTGCCGCTGGCCAAACGACGTGAGATTTGAATCACCAACGGATGAACTGGAGGCCGGATACAGAGAACAGGAAGAAGAAGAACACGGGAGGAAGAGGAAGAACTTGGAAAAGGGGAAAGTAATTTCTGATTCAATTTCTTCACACCCCTTAGACTCGGTTGGTGGCCCTTTAAATCCTCTTGTTGCTCCCACTTACACCTGGGTCCCCCTCTAGTCATGACACACGAGATGGGATCGGTGCCCTCTACTTGCCGCTCATGTAGTCGAGCTCCTCCTGGCTCTCGTCCTCCAGCAGCGATCGACAAGGGGCAAAGTGGAAACGGCTGGGCATTATCCTCAAGCTGCAATGGGCAAGGGATGAAGAGGTGGCTTGGCTCGACACTGTGCTGCATCTGATTCCTTGGTCTGAACACCTTTTCCTCACCCTCCCTCTCTCCCCGATGGAGTCGAGGATTCGCCACCCCACAGCGAATTGGAGTGCAAATCGTCACGACTTAGATTGCTGCCGAACCCCGATCTGGTTCGTGCGATCGAGATCGGGGTTCGACACGAGTTGCCACGAATCGAATAATTATGGAATGAACTCCTTAAATTTGGAAAGTTTTCTGAAATAAAGGAAAGACTCGCCCAACTAGATGCATCGATCTCATGGGTTCAACAACAAACACAAAGTTCTAAAAGTACCAGTTTTGATGAAATCCTAGGCTGTATTCACATGTCAAGGGCGTCAAGCCCTCAGTCATTGGACCACAGCTCTGAGTTCAGTAGCCACGATCCGTCTTCTCCGGCGAGGTTTTGCCCCTCTACCGTAGGCTTAGTGGAGAACGGGAAGAAGGAGATTAGATTGGTAATTCTTTCTTAACCTCCAACCAACGTACGGTACAGAATATATAGCCTTAGGCCTCAAACAAACTCTCCTAATTTTGGGGAAGTAAAAATAGAAACTAAATATCTCCTTCTTGATTTAGCCACTCGCGGTGGCCTCCTCCAGCGCCTGCCTGCGCGCGTCGTCCCCGCTTGTCGCTCGTTCCGTGGCACGACGCACATCACGGGCCCGGTGGCGCCTAGTGTACGTGCGCCCCCACATGACATCTCTCCCCTCCTCGAGAGGCAGCTCGTCCTCGAGCTGAAAGTCCGGATATTTGGCGACGAACGGCTCGACATCTTCCCACGTAGCCGAAGCAGCCGACTCGCCCTTCCATTGAACCAACACCTGGCGCACCCCACGAGCTAGGCGCATCTTGACCGCGCGTTCCGGCGCCGGAACGATAGCTCCATGATGGATGGGCGGCAGAGGTGGTGGAGCATCCGGCGGCGCGCCTTGGAACTTCTTGAGAAGGCCGACGTGGAAAACGTCGTGTAGACGAGCCCGGGGAGGTAGGTCGAGGCGGACAGTGACGTCGTTGATGAGCTCAGTGATGCGGTAAGGCCCGTAGAAGCGCGGCTTGAGCTTGCCGGAGACGGCTGGGCGCGAGGACGACGCCGTAGCTAGTCGTGAAGACGGGCGATACCGATCGCCCACAGTGCGTGACTAGGCGATGAGCTTTGGTCATAGTGGTGCTGGACCGCTGAGCTTGTTCGGCGGTGACGGATGTCGGCGAGAACTCATCCGCTCCTCCATGGTCTTAACAGGCGGCCACCCTCGTCTCCCGGGTTCATAGGACCGGATGGATGGCGAACACGCCCGTAAACGGCGAAGCGGTGTGTCCGCGGCGAAGTCGGTAAGCGGTGTTGAAGCGTACTCGCCCATGGCGACCATCGTCATCGCGCCGATCTCTGTGAGGCGCCAGCAGTACATAACGATAACACGGTTGGCGGCCTCCGGCCCGTCCGGCCCGATCGATGGAAGGCGGTGGTCATGTGCAACTTGGTGCCCTGGCGCATGAGCTCGCGCGAACTCGAGGTGAAGACGGGTCGCGGTCGGACACCATGGGCTGGGGACACCATGGAGCGAACTATGTCGGCGAAGAAGGCTTGAGCGATCTCCGCGAATACGGTGTGACAACGGGATGAAGTGGCGTGCTTGCTGAACTCCACCCACCATGTCGGGATGGTGACTTGCCGGGCGGCGTGGGGCGCCTCGACAAAGTCGAGGCGATGTCGCCGGACACCTTGCGGCGCGGCGAGAGGCGGAGGAGGCCCGCCGGGTGCAAATCTTCGACTTGTATCGGCGACAAGTGGGACATGCACGCACAAAATCTGCACAAAATTGTTTCATGTTAGGGAAGTGGAAATCACGCCGCAGCGGTGCAACGTCTGTTGGGCGCCTTCGTGCGTCCTCGTGGGCGCGGCCATGATCTCCCATGCGAGAGACGCGGCGGAATGTATAGCCGCCCTCCGTCTTGCACCATGCCGTCAATATCGCCCGGCGACCTCTTGGACCCAGCGTACTTCACTGGAGTGCAACGAGGGCGGGCTCGGAAGTCAGCTTGGCGGGCGGCGTGTGTGAGTCGAATCGGGGCCGAGAGGACGAGAATAGCCCGTCGTCCGGCGTGTCCCGGCACGAGAGGGCGTCGGCCACCGCGTTCACCGGCCGGCTTGTATTCGACAGAGAAATCAAAGCCCGATGCTTCCCCACCCAATGATCTTTGGGGATCGTCGCGAGCCTCTGGTCCAGCGGTATTGAAATTTAATGATCGGTCTTACGAGAAGCGGCGGCCCAGAGGTACGGCCGCCCGATCGACGGATGGCGTGGACGAGGCCGATGAGCTCCGCTCATAAGCGGCGAGGGCGCTGTCTTGGGCGCGACCGGCCGGTGAGAAGCGATCGGGTGGCCTTCTGGACCAAAGACCGCCCAAACCCGTGGGGCGAGGCGTCGCTTTCGGCAGCGAACATCTTAGCGAAGTCCGGCATGGCGAGCACCGGGGCGGAGGTGACCGCGGCCTTGAGTGCTCCGAAAGCCTCGGCCGCCTCCTCAGTCCAGGAGAATCCATCCTTCTTGAGGAGCGCGGTGAGTGGTGCGGCGATGGTGCCGTAGTTGTGGACGAACTTGCGATAGTACCCGGCCAAACCGAGAAGCCGCCAAGCCGCCAGCGCCGAAGCGAGCATCGGCGATCTGGGCGGCACAGTACCTTAGCGGGTCCATGGCGGCGCCCGCCTCGAAATGGCGTGGCGAGGTGCGACGGAGAGTAGCGCCGAAGCGCGCTTAGCGCAGCAGCGAAGAGCTGTGGAGGCGGCTTCGGTGAGGCGGCGTAAGTGGCGCGGATGGTCCGCCAGGACTTGCTTGTAGATCAAAATGTCGTCAAAGAAAACTAGCACAAAGCGACGAAGGAAGGGCGGAGTACATCATTCATGAGGGCTCGAAGGTTGCGAGCGCGTTGCACGTACCGAACGGCATGACCGGGGAACTTCGTAGAGGCCGTCGTGTGTCGCAACGCCGTCTTGTGGACGTCTGCGGGTGCATCGCACTGGTGGTACCAGCGCAGTCCAGCTTTAGTGAAGAACCGGGCGCCGTGTAGTTCGTCAACAACTCGTCCACGGCATCGATCGAAATCGTCCTTGATCGTTAAGCGCATTCAGCGCGGTAGTCGGCGCAAAATCGCCACGACCCATCCGGCTTCTTGACGAGTCTGGGGATGAGAACGCCGAAGTCGCTGCGGCGACGATGCCTGCTTTCGAGCATGGCGGCGCTGCCGCTCTAGTTAAATCCTATGGGCGCCGGTACCGTCTGGCCGCACCGCCATATGGTGATCGCGCCGCGTGAGGATGATGTGGTGGTCGTAGCCTGACTGGAGGCAGCCCGTGGGCTCGGCGAAGATCGGCGACAGCGTCCAGCGACCCGTCGAGGAGAAGTCGCCGGCCGTGGTGGTGTGGAGGCCGCCGCGATCGGTGGAGGTACACCGTGCGGCGGATGTCACGTCCCCTCGCTTGGAATGTCATGGTCGGCGGTGAAGTCCCAAATGATGGGCTAACGTGGCCATCCATCCGTCTTAGAGGACCACATCGAACCCGGCGAGAGGCATGACGAAGAGGTCGACGCGAAACTCCCGGCCGTCGATGGTGACTGGAGCTTGGCGAAGGACACCTGGGCAGGAGACTTTCTCACCGTTTGCCACCGTTGCCGTGAGCTGGGGGCGCGGCTGGATGGGCAACCCCGAGCTCAGTGCAGCAGCCTCGCTGATGAAGTTGTGGGTTGACCCAGTGTCTATGGTAGCGACGACGGATCGGCACCAGTCGACCTTGAGTTGCACCGTGTTGCAGATGGAGACGCCGGCGACCGCATGCAGGGAGAAGACCGGGGCCTCCGTGTCCGCCTCGGCAGTGGCCGCAGCGTCGCCGGTGTCGTCGATCGCAATGCCGTCGATGTAGAAGAGCCTCTTGCAGACCCGGTTATGCCCCCTGGTGTATTTGTCGTCGCAGTTATAGCAAAGACCGAGGCGACGGCGCTCTTCCTGCTCCGCTTGAGAGAGACGCTTCACTGGTCGCTCATCCACCGTGACCGTGGGCGCAGCCTTGTCCCTGTCCAGAGGAGGAGCCGGCAGAGCGAGGCGAGATGGAGGAGCCGGAAGGAGGCCGCGCGCGTTCTTAACTTGTGGCGGGTGTCTTGTTCCGGAGCTCAGTTAGCGCGCCGAGCTCATGGCACCGCGAGGATTGCGGGTTGTGGACTTGGGCGTCGAGGTGGCGGTGGAAGAAGGCCGCTGTGAAACGGTACCTTGTGCCCCTCGGTGAGTCTGCCGCAGCGAGAGAGCGCTGAAATCGATCTGGTACTCCTCGGCAGTCGGCAGTGCGGCGGCGACAGCCGCTAGCTTCGAAGAGGCGGTCGCAGGGGTGGACCGTAGCGCATGTGGATCAGTTCCTTGAAGCGGCGCCACGAAGGGGTACCCTCGTCCGTTTGGACCTGGATATACCACAGCTGCGCCCCGTCCTCCAGGTTGTAGGACGCCATCCACACCTTCTCCTCCTCCATGATCCGCTGCTGGTGGAAGTAGGACTCGCAACGGTTGATGAAGATGAGGGGGTCGGACTTGCCGTCGTACCGCGGAAAGTCCATCTTCTGGAATCTCGGCGGCCGATCGTTGTGGTGCTCGCCGGTGGCCGACTTGGTGCCTGAGGTGGACGTGCGATCGGCGGAGAGGGCGGCGATGGCTTTGGCATTGGCCTCTGCAGTGGCCTGCAAGGTCTTGACGGCGGTACGATACAGAATATATAGCCTTAGGCCTCAAACAAACTCTCCTAATTTTGGGGAAGTAAAAATAGAAACTAAATATCTCCTTCTTGATTTAGCCACTCGCGGTGGCCTCCTCCAGCCTTTGCTGTGCGTCGTCCCCGCTTGTCGCTCGTTCCGTGGCACGACGCACATCACGGGGCCGGTGGCGCCTAGTGTACGTGCGCCCTCACATGACATCACATATGGTCTATGCAAGTACAATCTTTTTAGTTTTTTCATCAAAGGAAATATAAAATGTATTATTGAAAGTTACAGTCTATACTTCAAAAGTAAATCACTTCCAAAACCAACTTTACAGTTTGTACCAAGTGAGACATTGTCAAATTTCCTTGTGATTGCTAAGCCGCATTGGTGCCTGAACTTTTGAGTCGAGCAGCTATTTCCAGTCCAAATCAGGCCATATGCTTTTTTTCCTCTCTGAAACGTGATGTCTAAATTTTACAGTTTAATGCCTGCTTTAGTGTGGGGGAAAATTTTGTGTACTTTTTATTTCTACAAGAGTTGAGCTGATCTGAACCAACCTGCATTGTATAAAAACCAAATTGTGTCGGATATGATTATAGTGTATGGCTTGGAACAATTATTTTATTAAAATGAAATTTGTGGGTTTTATTGACTTCGATCGGGTTTCTTTCCTAGCTTACCCCAACTTGTTTGGGACAAAAGGCTTGGTGGTGGTTGTTGTTCTAATCTTCTTTTCCTCATATGATGGAGGGGAACATGTGGCTCAATGATACCGTTGGAGTTCCTAAAAATTCTTGGTCAATCGACCCATTTGGTTATTCATCTACCATGGCTTATCTTGTGAGGAGAATGGGTTTCCATAACATGTTAATCCAGCGAACACACTATGAGATGAAAAAGGAGCTTGCGATGAAAAAGCATCTTGAATACTTATGGAGGCAGAACTGGGATATAGATGAAACGACTGACATATTTGTTCATATGATGCTCTTTTTTTCATATGACATACCACACACCTGTGGACCAGAACCAGCTATCTGTTGCCAGTTTGACTTAGGGCCTGTTTGGCAGGGATTCAGCTTCTTCAGATTCTGAGAATCTGGTGAAGCTGAAAATTTTAGCTTCACCAGATTCATGAAGCTGGAGCTGTGAGTACATTAAGAGTGTTTAGATAGATCATCTTGTTTATATTTTAGACCAAAAATATAAACTTAATTCATTTTATTTTAGCCTACAAAGTTCATATTTCAGGAGAAGCTGGAATCTAAAGCTCTACCAAACAGGCCCTTAGCTCAAATGCATGGTTTCAGTTATGAACCTTGCCCATGGAGATATGATCCAGTTGAAACGAATCCTAACGAGAGAGCAACAAAACTTCTAGATCAATACAGGAAAAAGTCAACTCTGTACAGAACAAATGCACTTCTCATTCCTTTGGGAGATGATTTGCGGTATGTTAGTATGGAGGAAGCAGAAGTACAGTTCCGCAATTATGAAAAACTTTTTGATTACATACACTCTAATCCCCATCTTAATGTTGAAGTCAAATTTGGTACCCTGGAGGATTACTTCTCCACACTGAGGGATGAAGCTGAAAGGATAAACTATCACGCTCTGGTGAATTGGGTTCTGCTGAGCTGCAAGGTTTTCGAACACTTTCAGGGGATTCCTTTACTTATGCTGATAGAAATCAGGATTACTGGAGTGGTTACTATGTATCAAGGCCGTTCTTCAAAGCAGTTGATCACGTCCTAGAACAGGCACTCCGAGCTTCAGAGATTCTGGGTTCATTTGTTCTAGGATACTGTCAGAGGTTTCAGTGTGCAGAATTGACCGTCAACTTCTCTCACAGACTGACAGCAGCAAGGAGGAACTTGGCACTTTTCCAGCATCATGATGGGGTAACTGGCACAGCTAAGGATCATGTTGTAGTGGACTCTGGGACTCGAATGCACACTTCTTTGCAAGACTTGCAGCTATTTATATCCAGGCCAGTTGAAGTGCTTTTAGGAGATGTCCATGACAGATCTGATCCTACTTCGTTATCACATTTTGAGCCGGTGCAGGAACGGTCAAAGTATAATGTTCAACCTGTGCATAGGGTTCTCGAGCTTCATGAAGGGAAGGAATATTCTGTTGTTTTTTAACCCATTAGAGCAAACAAGAGATCAGATTGTTATGGTTGTTGTAAGTACTCCTGATGTATCTGTTCTCAATTCAAATGGGTCCTGTTTGAAAAGTCAAATTTCCCCTGAGTGACAGTATGTCAGTGGTGAAAAGATTTCTACTGGCTAGCACTGTCTTTATTGGAGAGCTTCTGTTCCTGCACTGGGTTTGGAGACCTGCTATGTGGCTACTGGGCAAGATTGTGAAAAAGCTACTCCTGCTGTGGTAAAAGCATTCACAGCTTCACAACATTTTTCTTGCCCTGAACCATATGTGTGTTCAAAGCTGGAAGGCAAAACAGTGGAGATGAATAACTCTTATCATACTCTTTCTTTTGATGTAAGTCATGGCCTCCTCCAGGCAGTAACTCGTCACAAGGATGGGGGCCAAACTGAGATTGGTGAAGAAATTGGCATGTACAGCAGCCATGGGAGTGGAGCATACTTGTTCAAACCAATCGAGGAGGCACACCCAATTGTTAATGAAGGAGGATATTTCATCCTTAGTGAAGGGCCATTAGTTCAAGAAGCCCATTCCCTTCCGAAGACTGAGTGGCATAAGTCACCTCTCTCACATAGCACACGCATTTATAGTTGTGGGGGCTCTATACAGGATATGCTGATTGAGAAGGAGCACTATGTTGAACTTGTTGATCATGTATTTAATGACAAGGAGCTGATTGTCAGATTCAAGACAGATATTGACAACCAGAGAGTTCTATTTTGATCTAAATGGCTTTCAGATGAGTAGGAGGCATATGTATGGTTAGATCCCCTTGCAGGGCAATTATTACCCAATGCCATCACTTGCCTTCTTACAGGACTTGCTGGGCAACCGGTTTTCAGTACACTCCAAGCAGTCATTAGGGGCAGCAAGCTTGAAACATGGATGGCTGGAGATTATGTTGGATCGTAGGCTGGTTCGGGATGATGGTTGCGGTTTGGGGCAGGGAGTGCTGGTCTGCTGGACAACCGGCCGATGATTGTAATCTTCCGTGTCCTTAGGGAGTCTAATGTGTCTGCTTTGCCTAAAACCCACAGTTTGCTTACTCTTCAACCATCTCTCCTCTCCCACCGTGTGGGGCACACCTGAGGTCTATTTGCATAAGCAGAAGCACCCTTATCCAAACTTGCCGTGCAAAAGGGCACAACAACAAGAGGTGTGACGCTGTTTCTGTTTCCGAGTCGCAGAGGACGCCTGTAGAGGAATACGGTCACCCCCTGACAGCAAGCCTGTCAGCCGTAAGAATCCTGTTCTGGATGAAGAGCCAAGCGAAGAACTTGCATTTTCCCTCCGCGGAGGCCTACCAAATCATCTTGTAGCTGTGATCCTTAGTAGAACCGATGAACTGGGCCTTGTATGCCGAGTTTGCTGAATACTCCCCCGTGGACATCCATCTCCAGACGATCTGATCGTCCGTTTGTGGCATACAAGTTAGACCTACAGCCACCGTCATCACAGGAAGAATAGTATGTCAAAACATTATGTTGTTGATGCTACCGTGCCACTAACGGGAGAGGAATCTACCTGGAATGGCTCATAGTTGCACCATGATTTTGCTGGAACACCTGCTCTGCCGCATGTATATGTGTTAATTTGTTGGCATACAGTTGATGAGTTGAAGGCGATGGTGCATATACATCCTTTTCTCCTTGGTGATTACTGCTTCACAAATCAGAAGTTTGGGGCATATCTAAGCAAGTGAATTGAAGTAGCTCCCATTCCTATGTGCAGTCCCCTGCAGTGTTATTCCAGCATCTTTGTGCTCCCTACTATAGTGTGTTGTTCCAGCTAATGCTGAACCTATACCAGCACAAGTTTTGTATATTTCTTTTTTGCATCCGACTTTCGTAGTGAGATGACAGAACCTGCTAGCGGAGATCCGAAATAGTTTAGATACATGATTTTTGCTTTTGAGCGCTTTCATATGTACAAAATCTGCTTGTAAACATTTTCTGAAGATTGCTGAAAGACGTGTTCGGATCCTTTTTGGGGTTTACTCATCGGTCGGTGCTACAAATTTCGCAAATGTTTAATCAGTGTTTGGTGTTGGCACCCGTGATTCGGGTTTGGTTTGGTACTGCATTTTGCCAAAACCTAAGTTAGGGTCCTTTTGGCATTGCCGCGCTTTTCAAAAGCACGTACTTTTATATATATATAATTTTAGTTGAAAGTATGTTTTTGAGCGGTAATAGTAAAATCTTTTTAGAATTAGTAAAAGCCCATGTAACTATCTAGATTCCACCAAATAAATTTCTATTGACCCTAGCCTTGTTTGAATTTCTGTTGCTCGTGTTTGTGCGCCATACTTTCTTACTCCTTCGTTCGCAGGGTTTACAAAATTGACAATTTTCGACCAAAAATCGTGATTTTCAACTGTATCGAGGTAGCTCTGCAATAAAAACCGCCTGATAAACCTTGGAGTTAAAATGCAAATTCAAAAAAAATTTAAAAAAATTATTAAAAAGTGTTAAAAATTCTTCAAAAATTTTGTGTGAGGTTCTAAGGCAATGCTAATGATGCTATAACATTTTCAGATGATTAGTAGACCTATGTATTTTTTTTAAAAATGTGACAGTGATACTATCATAATATATGCTCTTCAATTTTTGATTTTTTAGGTGCAATAAATGAAGTCTAATGTTACTTAAACTTATTTTGTCATGTTCTAATGTAATGCTAATGATGTTGTAAATTTTTTAGATGATGATCAGGCATGTGTATTTTTTTTAAAATTCTGAAAGTGCTATGTATTTGCTCTTCTATTTTTTGATTTTATGTGGGTACTAAATGAGGTCTAATATTTCTGAAAATTTTAGTAGATGATCCTTGGGCACTAATTATAGTTATATTAAAATTTCATAATATAATCAATCTTGTAAATTGTTATAAAAATATGAGTGTCTCTATTCATTTTCATTAATTGCTGTTTTTGACTTTTTAGATGCACTAAATGATTTCAAAAATTGTTTAAATTTCTCTGAGATATTTTATTGATTAATTGGATTTTTGTACTTTTTAAAATTTTTAGAATTTTATTGACTTTTTTTCAATTTTCTTTTATCGGGCTGGAAATAAAAAAAAATCACTTGAAAATCGAAAAACAATCGCAAATCAAAAATCGATAAAAATCGCTCGATTTTCTTTTTTTTACACCATTGTTTGACTGTTGAGTTCAAAAATTTTGAATTCAAACTTCTTTGGTTTCTACCGATTTTCAACTAATTTTCGCTTAATTTTTACCGATTTTTGAAATTCAAAAGACGTTCGAAAATCGAATTTTCGATTTTAAATTCGATTTTGTGAACCCTGCTCCTTTGTACCGCATGCTACACACAAATTCTTGCCACTGCCAAAAAGAGTGATGCCTCACGTCTTTGGCGCAAAATAAGAAAAGAAGAGCTTCCAACCAAACAACCCAAGAAAACCTTACATGTGTAGCCATGCAGTGGACATTCTTCACTTTGCCAACGTAGACCGAAGACAAAAAACAGCTTTGACGGATCTTTTTCTTTCACGATCTCAGCATACTTAAGAAGATTTGCTTCAGGCATCTCGCGAGCATAGGAATTACTGTATCCAAACTATGTACAAGCAGTACAAGATACATCCATGGCTACATATCCTTGCAAGGATAACTGCTCTAACGGGAAGTTGACAGAAGACAACAGCCAAATCCTCAACTTCTCATGCTAAACTCCACATATGCTTTTACCCTCCGCAAACCAGCAGTGGCCGTCTGAGCGTCCAGCTCGCGGTGAGGGTATTTGCTTTAGAGTTTAAGCTGTTTCTCGCGGATAAGAACACATAATTCATGTACATCTCAGCTCTCAATTTGGATAAAAGAAGAAGAGCATCCGAAAATGCACCAAAAGTGGTATCTTCAGATGCTCCGCGCCTTGTTAATCCGAGTAGTTCACACTCCACACGGAGAATCTTTGTCGCATCTAACCCATCCTGAATAAAATGGAAAGGAGGACAATAGATCAATTGCAAAGTGGCCGAATAAAAAGGAATAATGTTATAACAAGCTAATGGAAATTTGACAATAAATGCAGACGGGTGCGAAATGAGAAGAAAGCCCCCATCATAATAGGAAGGCAAATTCAGTGAAGATGCATTGCATAATGTGGGGATGGCACCATAAATTAAAGAAATGAAATCAACCACTTTTATGTTGCTATGTTACTGTCAGTTTCCAAGGTGTCCTGAGCACATCTCATTGGCCTACCTACCAAATCTAAACACGTGAACTGACTGATAGAGGATGGATTTCGCATCGAGTGAGTTACCTACCTTGGCTTATATTGAGCTGAGTTCTGTCCCCTGCCTTCCTGAGCAACCACCGCACTCCCAACAGATGAAGTGTTTGCCTCTGCTAATGGGTTGGTGATGAACTCACCCTGAACTCCAAATTTCTGCCTCTCACACTTGTAAGAACTTCTGCTCTCCTCAGAGTAGTTTGCTATGTCGGAGACAGAGTACCTGGAAGAGTACCTACCGCCATCATGTCTTCTCCAGAATTTTGGGCTCAGGATCCAGCATGCGTTCATGTCAGGCTCATTGTTTGGCATCCTTCCTGAAGAGGCAGCCAAATCACGGGAGATTTCGTCCAATGCCATCTCCAGCCCGTTCACCCTTGTCTCCAAGGAACGTATCCCATTCTGGGAGCTCCCCATAAATTTCTGATGACCAAAGGTACTTCAAGTGTCAGATGTGTTTTCAGTTTCTAAATAGCAACAGGAGAAAAATAAATGCTAGGCATGTTTGCACCAAGCACAGAGTTTTTGTGAAAAATAACATAAGATATGCTTCAACAGAATTGCTGATTAAGACATTGTCATATATCCACTAAATGTCATGCCATTGCTCATGCCTTGATGCATAGTGATTGGACTAGTGCTATCAAGGCACATTGAATGGATGTATGATTCGTACCAAATGGTCACAGGTCAATGCTGCACACTGAGATCAAATAATACCCTCTTGTGTCACCGACAACATAAACCTCGTTATTAATATCCTGAATGCTTGAAGAGGATAAGTCCTCCAATCAATGCACATATGACTCCATAATGAGCCAAATCACATCCATTAGGTATTGTTTTGAAAACCTGAGGGAATGCATGAGCTTGCACCAATGTTTGCCTTTTGTAAAATTTTTCAAACAACAATATATTTTTTATTTGGTTTCTAAAGATGTGCTCTAGAATTTATCCCATATTAGGCTATTAGCCAATGAAGATGTATACGGATATCCCATGTAGCCATACATACACAAGACCAATTTTGGGGTGATGTGTTATGTGGTACCGACCAAACATACAAATTTCAATTTAGTCAGAAGAATTAAGATTTTTATTGGGTTCTAAAGACGTGACATGCAATGCAACACGATAAGGGAAAATTACCTGGAGAAGATAAAGCAAGCTGGTCTGCTGATTCTCGATCTGAACCAGCTGCATCCTGATCTTCGACAGGTCCTCATCTTTGTGACCTGATTGAAACTCCTCAGGCCCATCCTCAAACTCAGCAATCTCTTCCAAGTCACCACCCCCATCCCCGTTGTATGGAACAACTCTTGACCCTGACTTGAGCCCGGCCAACTTGTTGTACCCCTTCTCACCATTTTTCTCGAACAGCATCCTCCGTGCTTCAAGACGTGCTCGAACGTTACCCTCTTTCAGAAGCTTCTCCTCGGTCACCATTTTGATTGGAGTAGCATCTGGAGCGACAGTAACATCAACCTTATAGTCATAATTCTTGGTTTGGTCAGCATCGTCACCAGAAGGCGGCAAATTCTTCTTGCTTTTGATGGAAGAAGGGCTGATCCTTTTGTTGCTGACATTGCACAATGTATCTGATGGGGGTGACCTGCTTGTTGGCGATAGGTTCCTCCTTGTAACTGACCGTACAGAGTTGGAGCCTAGGGAATCAGCCGAGTATCGGCCATCACTTGCACTATCTGTTTGATTAACAAATCAGTAGTCAGAAAAGCACATTCTAGTCTTACGACCTCTAATCCACAGCAATAAATCCAAGAAATGCATAATTCCATGCAAACATATCTAAATTAAGCTATTCTTTTTTTTAAAAAAGTAGTAAATCCAGGAAAGAATCCTTCTGCCTTGTGTTTCACTAAACCCAGTCCATTTCTGCCCATTACCAACCAAGCTCATATGTACTTGAGTCCAAGCAACAGATATAAATTTACTCAAATCTCGAAAAGAACAGCAACGACTACAGCCTCAAGAACAGCGACATCACCTGTGAGAGCAGATCTCGCCCGCGACAGCGACGATGGCGGCACATCGGAGGAGCACACTTCGTCCTCCACGTCCGGGATCTCCCTCCACGCCTCGATCATCCGGTTCATGGACTCCCGCACAATCTTCACCTGCATTGCCAAGCATGTGTCACAAACTCGTAGCATAGAAGCAGATCCACGACAGTGACATAGCCAAGATCCCATCTTTGTTACAAGGGGTAGACCTTATCAAATCTCTTGGCCTCGAAGACGGCAATGCAGGAGGCTTTGTGGGCGACGAGGTTGTCTCCATGCTCCAGGGCCAGCAAAGCGAGCGCCTCGGCGGCGGCTTTCCTCGCGGCCCAGTCGTCGCCAGCGAGCGAGTCACGGAGAGAGGGCACCGCGGTAGCGGCGGCTCCGCCGCCGGAAGCGGCCGAGGCAGCGCCGATGAGGGATATGAGAGCTGGCTTGGCCTTGAACGCGGCGCTACGAAGGAGCTTGAGGAGGCGCGGGAGGAGCGCCCGGAGGTAGGCGGCGAGGTCGGCGGTGGGGGCGGATGCCTCGACGGCCGCCGCGGCCGCGAGCGCCGCGGCGAGCTGCGCGCATTGGTCCTGCTCGTGGAGCAGCGCGTTGGCGATCGGGCCGAGGGCCGCGGGTGCCGAGGCTGCCGCGGCGGCGGCGGCGCGCGTGGCGTCGACGAGCGCGGCGCGCACGGAGGAGTCCGGGTCGCGGACGCGCCGCAGCGCGGCCGCGACGAGCCTGGGCACGAGCGGCGCGACGGCGTCGCGCGGGTGCGCGGCGGCGAGGACCGCGAGCAGCCGGAGAGAGTGCCGGCGCAGCGGCGTCTTGTCGGTGGGCCGCGCGTCGGAGACGGCGGCCAGGAACGCCGGGAGCTCGTCTACGTCCAGCCCTCGCGCAATCCCGTCCAGCTCAGCGGCGGCCATGGCCTCCGTGTCCCTATCGGTCAGCCGGAGCAGGCAGCGGTTCACCCGCTGCTTCATGGGCTCGGCGCCCGCCCTCGGCGCGGGTCCCATGGCTCAGCCTCAGGCACCCCCTACCGCAGCTTCGCGTCGGCTCGGCACCTCCACAAGGAGCAGCAGCAGCCTGCCGAGCACGTGGACTCGGCGCAGGTGGGAGAGGCAGCGGCGAGGAGTTCGGAGGCGATGGTGGAGGTGGCGTCGCCGGTACTAATAGCGAGGAGGTGGCGGGTGGGAAGGGGAGGAGGGAGATCTTGTAGTGGACTGCGCATTTATTTATGTCTTCTTTTGGGGGTATTTTGTTTCCTTTTTCGAAATGGTGATGGTTTTTTTGTATCTTTGCATTTAGTGGTGTTTATTTTTGGTGATTTGCAGGGAATTTTCTTGGATTTGGCAGAGGGGTAGCTAAGCTTTGGTTGGTGTTTGTTGTGGTTAGTTGTGTGTGGATGAGATCAGCTTGATTAGGTTAAGCTTCTTTAGGTGATTTCCCTTGGAAAAAAAACTTATTAGGTTAGTTTTTTTTATCTCAAGTAATTGTACATCATATCCTACATTTTGAAGAAATATAAAAGGTGAAAGCTGCTATTAGCCTAAAATTTACTGGCAATTACACACCAACCAATACAGTTTGTATGATACTATGATGGCAACAATTAGGGAAGATTTTCCTAATAAGAAAAGGTCATTTGAGAAGGTTACTCTTCAGCATTAGATGTGTCCCATCATGATTCATGGTTACCTTAATTTTTATCCCATCACTTGCCGATACATTGGTTGCAACTTTTTTTAGAGGAAAATAGTTTACCAACTTGGCAATAGTGCGAAAATCTAACAACATAAAAAAAATCACCGTCCAATGAATGAACATCTTCTATATAAATGATCATCTCTACGTGACGTTGCTGATGCAATGGTGCAGCCAAATCGAAGAGCTTGTGACTCTAAATCGCAAACTTTATCCACAACTCTAGCTAATAGATCTTGTCTCGAAGCTGTTGCCTGCTACTGATCGACCAATCTGGCAAACCAGTAATATTGCCACATGACAAACTTCTGTTCAGATTAAAAAAATGCAAACAATAATTAATCTGGCATGACCAACGGGCAGGGATAAACTTTTCGTTTGAAGAAAAATTTCGCCAACCTCTGAAATCCGAAATTTCGTCCGAAATTTCGGTTTTTCGGCCGGAGGACATTCAAAATTCAAATTTCAAATTTCAAATCCGGTTTGATTTCCACCGAAATTTCTGAAATTTCGCCGAAAATACCCGAAATTTCGCCGAAATTTCCCGAAATTTCGGTCAAAATGAACTGACTGAAAATTGGTTCAAACGATGTCAAAAAATTTTGAAATTTTTTTTGTAGGTTTCTGACACATTATAGATGTTCTCATAAAATTTTCAGATGATTATCAGTTCTGTGGATTTTTAAAAAATTCAAACATTGGTACTGTCCCGATGAAACGTTGATTTGCAAGTTTGAACCGGATGAAAAATAGTACAAACGATGTTAGAAAATTTTGAAATTTTTTTTGGAGATTCCTGACATACTTATGATATTTATCTAAAAATTTTAGATGATGATCAAATGTGAGGAATGTTTAAAAATTCAAAAACAGAGAGAGTTGAAAACTAGTACTTTGAATGTTAGAATTTTTATAAATTCCTGGAGAGATATTTTGAGACAAAAATTTTACATAATAATCCTTAGCTCAAATGAATTTGAAAAACAAATTTTCAAAAAGTTATAAAAATATTTGAATTGCCTGATAAATCCTTAGCTCAAATGAATTGATTTTTGAAATATAATACAACAAATTAAGTTTAGTACTTACTGTATTCATAGATTTTATTGAGCAAACAAATAAGGTTGAAATTTTTTGAAAATTTTGTAGAATGGTACTGAGGAAGTTATTAATATTTCATAAAATTTTTAGATGATGATCACACTCGAGAAAATTGACAAAAATCTAACAAGTTTACTGTCCCAATTATGTCCATTCTGTTTTTGATTTTTTAAAGATAACAAATGATGTTAGATTATTTTGAAACTTTTTCTCTATGATCCCAAACAACAAATTATGGTACCATAATTTTTTTAGATGATCATCAGGCATATAAAATTTTTTAAAAATCTGACAGTGTTTCTGCCCAAATTTTAAAAAATCTCAAAAAATTAGTTTTTCATCAAATTTTCATGGAACAAGACTTTCTTAAGGGTTATTGGACCCATTCCGTTCAAATCCGGCCAAAAAATTTGATAATCCGGACTCCAAACCCAAAACTTCGGCGAAATTTCCCGAAATTACTGTAGCAGTTACTGTAGCAAAATCAAAATTTTCAAATTTTAAATTCGGCCGGGATATATAAATTCGTGGGGGCCGAAAACCGAAATTTCGGCGAAATTTCGCCGAAAATCGGCGAAAATTTGAACCCTGCCAACGGGAGAGCTCTCTTCACTCTTAAACTACTCTACCCAGTGTCAATTCTGCCGATGAACACATGGCATGGACGCATGGTTACATCTGTATTTGGCAGATGCGCACATGTAACACCATGTGACATTTGCGACGACGCTTTTGTTTCGGAGTTCTCAGCTTTCCTTACCTCATCATACATTTTTTTATTTTTTACAAATATAACCTCGTACTAACATAATTATGAAAATATTTTTCTTCATAACAACAGAAGTGTCAGCAGGTGATATGTGTCACCTACCGTGCTTGTATACCGTGACAGGAGGTCGGGGCTACGGTAGGTTATTGACAACGGCAGGACATTGTTATCGAGCTAGAGAACTGCATTCGGGTACCGTGACAGGTCCTGCTGTCCTGTCTATGCTGCCACTCTACCGAGCCTCTCTGCCACACAACACTTGTGCTGCACTTACTACCGTGTTGCTGCAGCCATATTCGTGGTGCTCGGTACCTTGCTGATCATGGTATACGATACGTATCACATATCGGTAATTTTGCGATTAAAGATGGACTATTTTAGAATAGTGTTCGTTATGGTAGACTGGTAAAAAAAAAAAAGGTTGCCATGGCTAGAAAAGCTCAGTCTTCCAGACCTCCACTGGATGATTGGTTTGTTTACTGCTGGTGGCACGATGGATTTGTTGCTACCACCAGACAGAAAACGGAGTGCTCCAACGAAGCCCAGAAAAACTACGTGGCTGACACTGCTTTGCATCATCAATCTTCCCTCGGTTTTGCTTGACAGGAGATTTTTAATTAGTTTGTTTGGAGATTGTTACCTATACGGTGTGCTGTCAGTACTAAGGCACAGTGCAGTACCAGCTTTCAGCACATCTATATAACTCTACTAGCAATAATAGCGCGCTACACTGCGCCGTTTTGTAGAGTTGGCGAAAACATTTTTTCCGGTAAAAACGGATCGACAAATCGATAAGTTGCTATAAACCTTCGACGAATCTGTGTTTTTTTTGTGGCGAAAACATTTTTTCGAAAAAAGCGCATTTTTTGGGTGGCGAAAATATTTTTTTCGGGAAAAACGGAGGTCGGTAGGACACGTTGGCGAATCTAGCGCTCTGTGCGCCGTTTTGTAGAGTTAAGCGAAAACATTTTTCGGAAAACGCGTTTTTTTATAGCGAAACATTTTTTCGGTAAAAGCGGATCAACAAATCGATAAGTCGCTATAAACCTTCGACGAATCTGTATTTTTTGTGGCGAAAACATTTTTTCGAGTAAAAGCGTGTTTTTTGTGGCGAAACATTTTTTCGGAAAAGCGTGTTTTTTGTGTCGAAAACATTTTTCGGTAAAAGCGGATCGACAAATCGATAAAATTGCTAAAAGCGTGTTTTTCGATTGGCGAAAACTTTTTTCGGGAAAAGCGTGTTTTTTGTGGCAAAACATTTTTCGGTAAAAGCGGATCGGCAAATCAATAAGTTGCTATAAACCTTCGACGAATCTGTGTTTTTATTGGCGAAAACAATTTTTTGGAAGCGTGTTTTTTGGTAAAAGCGTGTTTTTTGTGGCGAAACATTTTTTCGGGAAAAATGTGTTTTTTGTGGCGAAAACATTTTTCCCGGTAAAAGCGGATCGGAAAATCGATAAGTTGCTAAAACGTGTTTTTTTGGGGGCGAAAACTTTTTTTTTCGAGAAAATCACGTTTTTTTTGCGGCAAAACATTTTTTTCCGGTAAAAACGGATCGGCAAATCAATAAGTTCGCTATAAACCTTGACGAATCTGTGTTTTTGTTGGCGAAAACATTTTTCGGGAAGCGTGTTTTTGTGGCGAAGATATTTTTTGGAAAAAGCGAGCGAATCTGTGTTTTTTGTGGCGAAAAATTTTTTCGGGAAAAGCGGAGAAAGGACTGAGCGTAGAACCGAGGACTGTTTGTTAATTTTTGGACTGTTAGCTATCTGAAAAAATTAGAAAAGGGCTTGTTAGCTATTTGTAATTAAGGGAGGTTTTTAGTAAAATATCGCGCCGAGGACCCAAGCGAAGAAAAAAATACATTTTGTCTCACAAAAATTACGAAAGACCTATTTGTAATTGAAAGGACCTATCCGTAATTCAAAAAAGTGGAAGGGTTTTTTAAGTAAAATCGGCAAGAGGCAGGTGGCCCTCCGCCCTCTCGCCAATTCCTAAGCGCTTTAAAGGGGTACCTATGATATTGGGAGATGTGCGGCTGCTGCTTGCCCGGCCGCACCCTAAATGATGTAGTTTCTACGATACAAGTTACAATGTTTTTATTTTTTAAAATTTTTTTTGTTTTTAATTTTTTAAAAGATTCCCAATCTGTTACAGTGTTTTTATTTTTTTAATAAAATTCCTCTCTCTTAAAATTGAGCTACAGTATCTTTTAAAACCTTTTTCCTTTGAAAATTTCCTCTCCGTTAAAAATGAGGATCGCCTGCGGCAACCCGGGGTTTTAATCTAGTTTTCAATTAGGACACAATCAAGTATACATGTGTCACTCTCGAAGAATCGGGAAAACGCGAAAGGCCGTGTATATGTAGCCCCTTTTCATATTTTTATTTTTATTTTTGGTTTTTTCTAAATGAAAATATAAATTTAACTTCTTCCCGATCGTAGAAGTACTAGTATGCACTCTCCTACCGCAATAAGAGGTTAGACACCACAAATACCCTCCTGCCGAGCTCGGGTACCACAAATAGGTACCTACTGAGCCTGATAGAAAGGGTTTTGTGGTACTCGATCTAAAGTTCTTAACAGGGCTCAACAGGAGGGCATTTTGTGGTGCTGATCACATGCTATGGTAATGGAGCACGGTAAGTGATACATATTGTCTATCAATACTTTCTGCAATCGAAGAGAATGCTAGATTTGTAATTTTATTGAGAGGATACCAAAAATAGAAAAAAAAATGCACGAAGGCCAAATAGGAAAAAGCTTCAGAATCTTCCCCTCTCTCTTGTTCTTTCGAGCATTGGATCAACTTCAAAAATCAAAATCATGGCTAGATGTGTAAAATGTAAAACCTTTCCATATCACATGGTTCCTAGTTTTGATATTGTTTGATATTTGATGTCGGTACATCGAGTATTATCGATGCCTAGAGATAAGTGCTCTAGCCAAATCTTTCAGCCTAAAGGAATTTGTTATACCGTGTGCTTGCAATTACAAACAATGAAACACCAGCTTTCAATTCATCAATTTTCAAATGACACAACCAAGTATATATGCTCTTGCCCCAGTCTAGCATTAGTAGAGCACATGACTCTCAAACGAATCTACTCCATTTTGCTAGGACTTAGCAGTATAGAGTATAGACTATAGAGTAGAGGACAGATTAGACTAGTGATTAGGAAGGACACATGCTGATTAAACTATCGTATATGCTAATCAAATAATCATGAAAGTTCGAGCCGGAGACTTGAGACTTCATGATACATACATCGGCATCAGAAAAATCCAATTGTGGGGAAACCAAAAGAAAAGAAAAGAAATATGGCAAAATGCCAACTACTTTATAGCTAGAGCATCCCTACCAGATAATGATTGATCTAGACATCGCAACACGAGCAGTTTAGACACATTTATCATAATATCCTTTGATCGAGTCTCGTCATTAGCATACAGTAGGGTTGATTAGCAATGACACTTCGCAGGTGTTGGCTTCCTACCCCATGAGATAAAAGGGCTATGTCGTCGGTATTAAGCTTTTTCAGAACATATTGTGCTTTAGAGAGTGTCATAGAATTGAACCGACGCTTCGTAAAATCGAATCTTTTCTCTTTTTTTAATTTTTTTTAAAAATATTTTTAATAAAAAATGGGTAAAATGCTAGCTATCGTGGCTGTACACTAGCTATGAACTCGCCAAAATCGTCCAAGAAACATTCCTTTTTTATTGAGAATAGATGGGTTATCAAAAGGTGGGGAAGGGGTTATCGCATTATGAATGAAGATGGGCGAAGTTAACCAGAAAATTGGTGCAAAATATACTTCAGCGAGAACGATTTAGCATCTCAACACCTGCTAAATGGAGCTAGGATCAGATGTGATACGGACTATGCTGTATAGATTTAGGGCCTATTTGTTTTAGCTTTTGATTCTGTATTCTGATCCCAAAAACAGAATTAGAAACAAGCAGTCTGATTGTAAAATCCGATTCTCATAATCTAGTCCATATATCTGTTGGAATCCACAATCCAACCGTATGTCTTTTGGATTAGAACCTGAAGAATCAGTTTCTCTATAACCACAATCTAGAATTAGCTTTTAGATAATCCAAAACTAAAACAAACAGATCTTTGGTGCCGTGAACTCTTCCCTGGACACTGGATAAAGCTACGTATTTTTTTTGGGTGTGTGGTTACATTTGACACCGTAATGCAACGAAATGGCCACACGTTCCGCCTATTTCTAAGAATAGCCTAGATAATCGCAAATTCGTGATAATTTAACCCTTTTTGTTCAGCCAATTGTTGTTGACCAACCATCACGCCCCTAGTTAGCATCCCCGGCCAACCGCCGTCAAGAGCATGTGCGACGCCGCGAGCAGCAGCTAGTTGGGCTGCCCGTGTAGGCCAACGGCCGGAAACGTACAGAACGGCTACTTTTTTTCTACCCCTCCGGCAGCCGTACAAGCCTAGCTGCTTAATTTTTGGTATTTTTATCCTTGATCTAATCTTTTTGCAAGTTTGGTTTCTGTTAATCGCAAATCTGGTCTCTACTTAATCATAGAAGTATCAAAAGGCGACACGTGTTACCCGCGATAGTTTGTGACTGTAGCAGATGTTTACTGCGTTATGAAAGAGACCATATTTACAATTTCTTTTGGATAGAAGCCAAACTTGCAAAAAAAATAGGCTAAAGGGCAAAAAAAAAAAAGCTTCTAGGACATCATTGCTTTTCTAGCTCCTAAAATTCATTTTTGATAAATTTGATCATCTTTCATTCATATTTATGAAACTACCTCCCTTGTTGAGCTTAGAAGGTGCAACGGGTGACATAGGGAGCTACTGAGTAAGGGGAGCTCGATAGGAAATCTCTCCTGCTTGGCAGCCACCTACCGAGGCCTGATGACTCAGAAAGACCGATTGACTGTATAATTGACTAGTAGTAATTAATTAACACTATTAAATTAGTGATTAATTAGTAGATTTGATTCTAGTTGAGGAAAGGGAGCTCAGCGGTAATCTTGGTACGGCAAGTAATCCGTCGGGTTCTCTGAGTGCGGAAGACGACTCGCGGGAGCTAAATCTGTAAATAATTTTGAAGAAAGCTATATTTGAATAAAAACATTCCAAGGGGCAAAAAAATTCAGCTTCTAGATGTCTGCCTAGCCTAGTCTGTCAAGAGCCTAAGACTCGTAGTCAGCTGTCTGAAAAATTTATTGACTAGAGAATCTGGTTGTTCGGCAATTCTGATTGTTTGTGCTGATTGTTGATCGGCGTCGATGACGGATGAGCGGATGAGGGTGGTGGAGGGGCTTAGGGACGACGACGGAAACCCTTGTGCCTACGACGACTCATGAGAGGCGAAATTCGCAGAATCTGAGTCAGAATCTACAGTAATTCTGTATACAAATTAGATTTTAATTATGAGAGAACCTGTTTAGAATCCTCCTATTTGATAGACAATCTATTTTCAACGGGACCAAGTAACCGAACCCCGGCTCCTCGTGCCTCGACCGGTTTTGGGTTTTAGTCGATCGAACCGTCGAAGCATCGCGAGCGGCGCGTCTGGCGTCTACCCACCAAAGTCCAACGCGCGTTACATTCACGCGCGGGGGTGAACAAAAATGTGTTCTGCCTACTGTGGCTGTGGCCCGTGAGTGGTAGCGGCGCGCGCGTGGGGGCGGAGGGTCGCTGGCCGTGGGCGGCGTGGGCAATAGCGCCGTGTCATCGGGCTTGCGCGCTGTTTGATCATTTTGTCTAAGCTGGCTATTTGCTCAAAAAGAGAGTGGTACTGAAACGTGCAGGTGCAGCGTTGAGGCTTGAGGACGCCAAGTTGTGGCCGATGGCCTCTCTTTACAATTTTTGTCATCTTCGATCTTTTTTAAAAAACAAAATTACAAATTTAATCCACTTTCCGACCACAAAAATATCGACAGAAGACATGTGTCATCTACCGCGACAGGTTGTTGGCATTGCGCGCGCCTACTGTGGTATCTGAGCTCGGCAGGATGAGGTACCGCGTAACCAAGCTCGGCAATAAAGGGAATCACGATGCTTGAACTCAGCAAGAGGTAGGACTGTCACTTGACACGCTTGTTGGGGAGCAGCCATGGTGGATAGAGCCAATGTTGTGCCGACGACCAGCTAGATTTGCAATTTCGTTCGGTGGGTCAAAGATAAAAAACGCGATGCTTGGTGATTTTCATACAGCCGATTGTACTACACCGGGGTACCCTCTTCGCCGCTGGCGTGTGTGGACCACGTGTGATCGGCGGCGGGTGGGTGTTTACCCGTCCTGAGCGTCGATCCACGTGGCGTCTTGAAGCGGCAGTGGCGACCACGCCTGCTCGCCGGCGCCAACCGCGTGGCGGCTTTGGCGAAGCGATTAGGCGAAACACGCCCGACCCTCGGTGCGGTCCCGCGTGGCGTCGCGAAGCGGCGGTGGCGACCACGCCACCTTTCGCCCGGCGCCCGGCCACGTGGCATCGCGGCGAAACACGCCTCGTTGCTCGGCGCCATGCAAAGGGAGAATCGCGGTGGCTTCATCTGAAGTTTCGCCGCCGCCGTCTGTGTCGAGAACAGGCACGATGTACTAGGCATGTCGGTCCCAAGAATTCTGCTACAAGCCCGTTCTCGGCGCCTCCCACCTACATCACCGAGAAGAAGTCATATTCGGAAGAAGCGGCGAAGGCATCTTGTGGCATTAATTAAGCAGCGAAGAGCAGGGGCGGCGCATAAAGGTGTAATAAATGCATGTAAGATAAGCATGATGGCGACCCTCCTTCGTCGACTCGTGTAAGCCCGTGCATATAAGGGCACTTGGGGGCGAAGAGGGAAAGGAGAGAAGAAAAAGGAGACTCAACGGAAGAGATGGTCACCCGACAAGCTCGTAATCAAGCCCAAAATCTGAATCAAGCTCAAGCGAGGAAGTAAAGTTTGTTACCCTTCTTCATGGGGGCTGAACACAGGTAAAATCGTGTGTTCATCTGGATTTTAGACTCTAGAACTTCGTTAGTGTGAGAGGTCTTTGGGGTTTCCATCTGTTAGGGTTCGCCGGCTACCAAAGACACCCCTATCCAGACAAACCCGGTCTGTAGACTCGGGCTGTCGATTAAAATACACCGAAGCGCGCCCGAGTAAAGTCTGTAGTCGGTTTCTCCGATCATCTTTTAAGCGGGTTTTGGTGTCTTTGTCGATTCCGTGCATTTGAAAATGTCGGGTTCGCAACTTCGAGGAAGGGAGGTGTCGGGCCATGTTGAGTATGTCAGGAATCTAGTCAATCGCATAAGACCGTTTCCTCCACCCATGAAGTCTTGGTAGCAACTCCGTGGCGGCCGGGGGCATCCGGTCTTGCCGTCGGTGGCTATGGGCTGCCACCCCTCTCGGATTGCATGCAGCTCGTCTCCTCTGGACCACCCTCGGTGGAACTTGTGGGAGACCGGGTGGGAGCCCCGTGGCGTGATGTCAGTGGTACTCGCCACCAGGCCTTGGGGGCTCATGAGGCTCAGCCGCCACAGTGGCGGCGTCTGGCCCGTAAGCGGGGCGAGGAGGAGGCCTTGCAGCTTGCCGGTCCCAGTTCGAAAGGAACCGTGAGGACCTAAGAGTCATCTTGGCGAGGCCAGCCGTGAGGCGGTTATCTTGACGCGTCTTGCGCGCCGTCTGTTCCGAGGGCGAGGCGCGGCAAGAGGTAACCTCGAAGATGGAAGTTCCTCCTACTCGTGGAGAGTCCTATCTCTCGCTCTCGGGCGAATTCGGGAGGCGGCCAACTTTGTTTATGGTGTTGGATATCGAGCGTTCTCCGTGATTCTGGCAGTAATGGAGTCTTGGGAGATTTCGCCCGGCGTCTATAAAAGTTATAGCGGCACCACCAATCTGAGGAGTTTTGCAAATTTATACCCGCGGTGGTCGGCGGCGGCGGTAGTCAGAAAGGTTATAGCCAACTATTTCCCGCGGCCTTGGCCAGGCTCTGCTGTTCTTGGTTGTTGAACCTCCGCGGTCGGTGCACTCGTGGGAGGCTGTGTAACCTTTTAAATCGCCAATTTCGGGGCTCCTTGGCAAGCGGGCGTGGAGGATGATCTGCATGCCTGGAGCGACATAAGAAGTCGTTCGTGATTTCATCCGGCGGTTTTGCCATTGCATAACCACGATTCCCCATATTTGAGCAATCGGTCTTCATCGCCTTAGAAGAAGCGTTAGCGGCCGCAAGATGAAGGAGAAGATGGCCACTCGCACTATTGGTACCACCTCTGAAATTTTTTCCCTCGCGCATAAGTCTTGCGAATTATGAGAACAAGGGGGCGAGGATCAGACCCCAGGCGGTCGAGTAAAGAAGCCGGGACCTCGAAGGGTTCGGCCCGTCAAGCAAGAAGCCTTGGCGAGGAGAAAGACGGCGGAGTCTTGGCGCGGCGTGACGCTGATGGCTCGGGTCGCCGGGCGGCCGTCGGGATCAACGACAATCGCCGTGACCGCGGATGATGATCGCCGTGTCGGCGGTGATCGCCGTGGCCGGCGTGATAACCGCTGCGATCGTGGAGCGACCGCGTGGCGAAGAAAGAGGACCTTGGTGCCCAATTCATCGGCCGACACCCATGACACAGACATTTGTCGGTCGTGGGCCGAGATGGTAAGCGGCGGATCAAAACGCGCCCTCGTGATGGCCGTCACTCGTGGCGGTGATCGTGGTGAAGATCCGCCCGGCCTTTCCGGCGAGCGGACCATACTGGCGTATATATATGGTGGTTCGTCGCCGCCGCTCTATACCGCTTACAAGCGGTGAAGAGGAAGTGTGCGGCGGGCGAGTTGAGTCGCGTCGGATCTTTGAAATGGTCGGAGGAGCGATCATCTTGATCGGTGACCACCGATTATATTCTTGGCGGGGCATCTCCGTTAATGTGTGCCCACGATCCGGAATATCCGGTGGGCGTGTCTTTGATGGACGGAGGGAGTTCTCTCGGCATCATCCTCTGACATTTACGGCTCTTCAAATCATGGCGGGATCTTCATCGTCGTTGCCTTTCTTTGGAATAGCCGGGGGTTAGTGCAATTCTGTGGGCAGTTGCGTCTCCCGTCACCTTTGGAGAAGGATAATTATCGCACAGAGTTGGTGGATTTTGAAGTCACGATTTTGATCTCCCCTACAATGCTTTGCAGTCGGCCGTATTTGGTCAAGTTCATGGCGGTGACCCATTATGCATATATGGTGGTGAAGATGCGGAACTGCCGCCCCATAACCATTCGAGTAGATCGATCTGAAGCTCTGCGTTGTCATAAGTTTTAAGCTTGATATGAGTCTTGCCACTTGCCGGGCGTCTTGATGCCGCTGCTCGAGAACCCTCGGTCGGACCAGCGCCTCACTGGCTGCCGGTGAGGTTAAGGTGATCGCATACTGAGTGAGGCGATCATAAAACCGTCAACATTGGCGCCCGACCTCGGCGCCAAATAGGAAGGCGCTCGTCACCTTCCTCGGTGTAATTCCGGCGTGTTACGCTGGCAACCGTCGATATGATTGGGGTCCCGAGGAGGTGATCGAGCAACTTAAACAACGCTCCTCGAAGCCGCCGGTTCGTGAAGAAGATCGGCGACAAGCTCGGGAAGCGGCAAGATGCTATTCGGTAGGAGGTGGAAAGCTATTGGGCGGGGATCATCGGGAGGTCGCTCACCGAGTGGCTTGCCAATCCGTGCTCGTTAAAAATCAGCGGGAAGTGGCGAATGTGTGTCGACTTCACCGACCTCAACAAAGCTTGCGAAGGATCCTTATCCCTTGCTTGAGTCGACCTTATTATTGACTCTCTGCGGGTTGTGAATATTATGTTTTTGGATGCATACTCTGGGTACCATCAAATTAGTATGGTGGTGGAGGATGAAGAAAAAGCTGCTTTTGTAACCCTATGGGTGTCTATTGTTATATTAGGATGCCTTTTGGTTTAAAAATCTTGGATCCACTTACCAGCGTGCTATGCATATTTCTTTTAGATCCACAGATAGGGGCGTAATCTTGAAGTATATGTTGATGATCTGGTTGTGAAAGTCAAAAAGGTGAAGACTTAATTCAAGACACAGAGAAACCTTCGCCAATCTTCGGAAGAGTTGCTGAAATGAATCGAGAGAAGTGTATTATTGGGTTCCTCAGGTAAGTTCTTTGGGGTTTACGGTGTCTACTTAGGTATTGAGGCCAATCCGGACAAAATAGCGGCGATTGAGCACATGAAGCCGCCCGCCACGACTCAAGCGGGTTCAATGTTTGGTGGTCGCCTAGCCTCCTTAGGCGGTTCATTGCGGATTGGGAGAAAGAGTCTACCCTATTCAAGCTATTGAAGAAAACTAATCACTTTGAGTGGGTGATGAGGCTCGAAGGCCTTAGAAGACAAGCGGTACCTTACCTCTCCTCGATCTTGGTGTCCCTCATAAGGTGAACCGCCTTTTGTATATTCTTTGCTACACGAGGTGGTCATTGTTGTGTTAGTGGCGGAGAGGAAGGTGTTGAGGCGGTTTATTATGTTAGTAAGGTGTTGCATGAAGCGAAACCGGTATCCTCAAGCTCGAGAAAATCTTGTATCTTGATTACGGTGGCGTCTAGGAAGTTCTTGGCATTATTTCCAAGAGGCGAGAGTTCTTGTGGTTCTGACCTATCCATTCTTGAAATCTTGTTCAGCAAGTGAAGCGAAGGTCGTGTGCCAAATGGTCGATTGAATTGGGAGAGTTCAATCTTAAGTTTGTTCCCCTTACTTGCCATCAAAAGTCAAAAATTGGCGAGTTCATTGCGAGTGGACTCCGCCACTCTTGAAGCGGAAAAAGCCCCGTCGCCTCCACAGGACCTTGTTTTTTGGCTCGTTCAGATTGGGCGCGAGGGCTGTGTTGTCTTAGTCTCCCGACAGTGGCGTGCTCGGTATGTTGTTGTTCTCGATTTTAAAGCTACTAATAACATTGCAGTATGAAGGTCATTGGCGAGTGCGTATTAGCCGGCGCTAGGTATCCGGCGCCTTCAAGTCAAGGCGATTCCTACTAGTCATCAATCAGCGAGAAGGAATATCAATGCCTGACCCCACCATGGCGTGCTTGGTGGAGGTCGAGAGAAAATGGGCGGCGCTTTGAAGGATTGGGATATACTCATATCCCGGCGTGATAATCATCTTGCGGATGGGCTTCGCGGCTTGCATCCTCAAAGGCTCTGTCGGTCGGGGTCTTGAAGAAAGACTATCGCGACCGTCCATTCAGCCCATGATCGGATGGGAATGATGGTGTCCTTGTCGCGACCCGGTTCGAAGAGGGACGGCGGTATGGTGTCGAGCCTCCGGCTCGGCGAGGGATAAGCGGCGTTCTTGCCTGACCTCGATTCGAGGAGGAAGCGGTCGTTCGCCCGACCCAGTCCGGGAGGAAAGCGGCGGTCTTTGCCAAAAGCGATGCGAAATACTGGCCAACAAAATGCCGGCGAACAAGTGCTCGCCACACTTGGCAGAAAATCGGTGGATGGATCGATCCTAGCCTTCTGCGGGACCAAGTGATCCCCGGCGATGATCGTCGGTGAGAAATATACGTAAGGCCAAGTGCTATACTCGGTGGATGGGGACTTATCTGCCGGAGTGGAAGCGAATTCTCTTGAAGTGCATCACTCGGGGAAGAGGCGCGCCTGCTCTCGATATCTATGGGCGTGTCGCGGGAGCCATATGTCGTGGACGGCATTTGGTTGGCAGCGTTCGCCGAGGATTTTATTGGCCTCTTGCCCTCCGGGATGCTTGCGGTGGTGAGGACATCTGGCTTGTCGGTTCTTCGCCGAGCAAGTCCGCAAACGGCCCAAGCTCTGCAAACCATCCGCTCTCTTGGCGTTCGCGGTGCAGAAATTGAGATATCTGGGTCCGTTCACGCGAACCCGCGAGGCTTCACCCACCTCTTCTTCGCCATCGACAAATTCACTAAGTGGGTGAAGGCTGAAGCGATCGTGCCATCACGGCTTCTTTCTTTGTCAAGTTCATGCATGGGATATTCACTCGCTTTGGAGTCGCTAACGCATTATCACCGACAATGGAACTTCGGTTCACCGGTCACGGCATTTACGGAATCTGTGATGAGATGGGCACCAAAGTATGCTTTGCCGGTTGCCCACCCAAAGCAATGGTCAAAGTGGCGTGCCAATGCATTAGTATTGAAGGTCTCAAGACAAAGGCGTTGATCGACTCCTGGCGAAGCGTATGGATTGAAGAACTTCCGGTTTGTCTTGTGGTAAACCGTACCCGCCCGGTCAGACTCTTGGCGAGCGCCTTTCTTCTTAGTGTATGGAAGCGGAAGCGTTCTCCCCTCTGGTGTCGTTTGGTTCTCCGTAGCGTCTGTTTTCGGCGAGGAAGGCCATGAAGATATCCGGCGAGGAAGATGTCAACCTCTTGGAAGAAGTTAGTGGCCAAGACGCCCGCCGTGCCGCCCGATACAACAAAGTCTCCGTGCGATACCACGCCACCGGGTTCTGAAGAACAACGGCGATGGGTGACTGGTCTTCTTGTGAGTTGAGTATCTTTGGGTTATAATTTGTCTCCCGGTGGGAGGGCCTTTAAGGTGGTCTCAATATCTCGACGGGCGGTCAGGCTAACCGAGGGCGGTAGAATTGGCGAATTCCTACAATGTGGGTTATTCACGAAAATTTTACGTGAAAAAGCGTAAGTACCCAGCGACTTGCTTGATCGACCACAGGATAGTCTTATCCCCGGTGATCGGCGGTCATCGGTTGTTGATAATGTTATTATCTTGAGGATTTTCGACTCTATCATTATTCCTCTTTTTGTACCCTCTGAGGGTAGTCTGCTGCATGGATCTTTGTTGGTCTTTAAATTTTGGCAATCCTTGTTGGTTCATAATTCGCTTTGGTATCAGTGTCGGGTGACAACGAACAGCCGAGGCGGATCTGTACGATGTTCAAATGTTGTTTGTACACCTCGGGTTGGCTCTCGGGGAGCACCATAGGTTGTCATCACAAACCTTCTTGGCCTAGTATCCTTCTGGTAGTTATTTGTTTATTTGCTGCAGTGCCATGAAATTTGTGTTTGGAGAGCAGCTGACAACGTGGAGGCCAAAATGAGTGGACCAATGTTACCCCATCTTGTGAGGCTCTTGTTGTCATAATCTGTGTTAAATCGTCCTATCGGCATTTATTTATCTTTACAATAAGCGCATATGTGCAAAAGTAAAACTTTAAAGCTTTGGCTCAATTAGAGAAGAAAAAAGTTAAAAGTCTTGAAGGCCAGTGGTCGCCAGTGCTGGAGGCTGATGGCCGAAGGCTCAGTGGTCGCCAGTGGAGGTGGTGGCCGAAGGCCCAGTGGTCGCCAGTGACAGAGTGGTCGTCTCAACTGCTTGAGTTGGGCACCGCTAATGTTCAATCCAGATAAGTGTTTTAAGTAACACTCTCGATTGTTAAACTTATGTATATGCTAAAGTTAATCAAATTATGCATGGTTATCGCGAATCTCATAAACTGCGGCTCCTTGGTGATAAAGGAAAAGTCTTCAATGTGAAGCGTTTAGTAAAGTTAAGTGACGAGTGTAAGTTGGGCACGGAGCTCAAACTCGGCTCAAATGCGCCTCGGGTTGGCTCTCGAAGCCTTAGGTGGTATCACAGTTGAGTCTGCCCAGCCCAAAACCACTCTGAGGGGCTTGTTACTTCTGCGCCACCTGAAGTGCGATTCTAAGAGATCACAAGAGATTTAAGTTCGAGAAAGGTTTGACCAATGATAACCTGCATAAAATCTTGTGGCAGAGAATCACCACATGCTCAAGCACAAATTATTGCACCTCAAAGCAGTCTTTACCTAAATCCTATGTAACTTATCGTGTAATGCTCACACTTGTGGCTAGCTACATGCAACCTTCTGAGAATGCGGAACATTGCTTAGGCTCAAAGGCTTAATTGGTGCCTTAGCCAGAATTACAGGTGGCTACACAGCAATTTTGGCATGCAATATTGGATAAGCATGGCAAAGCAAACATGAAGGTAAAAGGGAAGCATCCATTACAACTAAAGTTAATTGAAATGTTTTCTGAGACAAGAAGGAAGTGATCAACAAAAAGTAAAAGCAAAAAGTAGAGTGGCGGCAGCCCTTCACTCATCATACGTCGATGTCATGGCGTCTTCTTCCTCATACCAAAGTGGCGACATCCATAATGTTCTTTGTGCTTGCATTGCCTTAAATATTCAGTTGCCATCCTTGAAATCTGCGGTGGCGTTCCCCTAATGCCGGTCTCCATCATATATGGGTCCAAGGAAGCATCGCGGTGGCCCAACAAGCCAACACGAAGGTGGCGGTCATCACTTGCAACCTCTTGCCCCTCCAGGTGGCGTGCGGCAGGCGGTGGGCAATCCTCAGCGCCTCTGCGGCTGGTTGGTTGCATGGGTGTCTTCTGGGCGGGTGTCTTGGAGCGTCTCGGCACGCCCAAGGTTCGAGCATCTTTGATCTTGTTGAAACTCTCTTGAGCATGGCGGCGAGATGCGCTGGCGGTCGACCTCATACTCGAGAGGTCTCTGCGCGCCTCGGCCCTTTCTGCCGTTCTTTGCATGGTGACTAGGGCGATCGCGATGGTCCTTTCTGCGCCACGGCTATGTCGACCTCTCCCGCTCCGCGCCCGGCTCGCCGATGGCCTGTCGGTTGCCTCGCCGTCCGGGCCCCATGCGGCGGCCGTGTGCGAAGTCGCCAGCGGTATGTAAGTTCTTGAGCTTCGGTGAAGAACTTCAGCGGGCGTTCAGCGAGTGGCGATGGTCGGCGAGTTGGCGAGTGCCATCATCGAACCGCCTGCCCGATCCCGTGGCGATGGCGTCGGTGGCGTCTGGCGGAAGCCTCCACTGCGGCCTTGGTGGCGTCTGCTCGCCAAACATCTTGAGGACCGCCCTTGGCGTCGCCCTCAAGTGGCTAACTTTGAGGACCTCGGCCCGCCTTAGTCGAAATTCTGGCGGGGTCCCCTTGGCGGAAGGTGGTGGCGTCGCGGGCGAATCGCGCCACAGGAGTCGGAGAAAGCGGCGCCGTAGCAGTAACTCCGTGGTTATCGGCTGGCGCTTTCTTAATGGTGGCCCGGTGGTGAAAAGTCTTTGGTGGCCCGGTGGTGAAGATCTTTGGCGCCCTTGACGCGGCCGGTGTGTCGGTCTGCAATTAGGCGGTTGGCTGCTAGTCCCATGTGAAGTCACCGCCACCTCTGCAGTGGCGGCGAATTTCGCCTGCAGAGCTTCTTCTTCGTCCGGGCTTGGGCGTCCGGAACAAGTGGCGCTGCCGCCGCCCGTCGGTGAGGTGTGTCCACGATCGTCGGTAGCGGCATAAAAACGGCGGTGGAGTCCATTGGCGGCAATAACTGGCGATCTCGAGCGCTCATGAACTCAAGTCGGCGAGTGGCGTGCCAATGAAGAAGCGATCCAAATCGGCTGGAACCGGCGGCATGAGCCCGAAGAGCCGCGTGGTGATCGTGGCCCATCAAGTTTCAGCGCTGGCCAAAGTTAGAAAAAATGCGGTTGGTAGGAAGCAATATGGAAGAAGCATAAAGAAAAAGATGAAGACTTCGGTAGGAAAGGTGCGGGTGATGTCGTCGTCGCTTTGTGTATTACCATCTTTGGGCGAATCTGGCGACGAAGGGGCTAAGTCTTGGGATACAAAATCCTAACGACCATCGCCCAGTTAAACGGCGCTCGCAGAGTTGATAATCTGCGGGCCGCCATTACCGGATCTCCGTGTCTCTTGACGAGCGAGTTCCAATTCTCGGTGACGCCTTGCTGGTCGGCGGGCACCCCAAATTATCAATGCGGCTGTCGTCATTGATGTCTGACCATCGGTGCACGAGGCCCTCAATTTGACTGGGAATTTGGAAGGAGAAGTATCGGCGACCATCCCATCCGAAAGGAAAATGGCAGCTCCCCAAAAGTTCGCCGTCGGATGGTAGCGGCGAAAAAAAAAATGTGAAAGAGGGAGATTTGGCATCACCCCAAGAACATTCAGAGGTGTGCGAAGATGGCGAAAAAAGAATGGAGTTAGGAGTGAGGTGAAGATGATTGATTTCATAGAAGTGGAGGCGGTGAGAAAAAAAGTCGAGAAAAGCGGTACCAAGCCGCCATGATGCCTACAGTGATGATGATCTCGTCGGCGAGAACCTTTGTGGTGTGGGGGTCCGGCCGAAAGAAGAGGGCCCTCGTGCGATGGTGTGGAGCCTCCCCAGCGTGTAGGAATCTCTGTTGGAGGGAGGAATGGAAGGCAAGTAGGAGGAGCCATGGAAGCAAAAGTGACAAGAGACAAGAAAAGCTTAGAGGAAGAAGGCGAAGTTTGCAAAGGGCACTAAAAGCGTGAATTGCACGGTGTGGATGGATCTATATGTATCCCCCACTCGCCGCAAGCCAGTTCACGAAAGGACAAGGTTGTCTGACGTTTGGTCCCAAGAAAAATCAATGGATGCGGGAAGGAATCGGCGGTCGCATCGATGAGTGGTGGCCCCATCTAAGAATGCACCCATTTAATGTAAGGATTACAAAAGCTCGATGTGCGTTCTTGGGTGGGCGAGGGCTCTTGTCGGTGTACTACACAAGGGGTACCCTCTTCGCCCGCTGGCGTGTGTGGACCACGTGGCGGTCGGCAGGCGGTGGGTGTTTACACCGTCCTGAAACATCGATCCACGTGGCGTCGCGAAGCGGCGGTGGCGACCACGCCCTACTGCGCGGCGCCCGGCCCGTGGCGGCTTTGGCGGGCGATTGGCGAAACACGCCCGGCCCTCGGTGCCGGTCACGTGGCGTCGCGAAGCGGCGAGTGGCGACCACGCCTGCTTCGCCGGCGCCCGGCCGCGTGGCGGCTTTGGCGGCGATTGGCGAAACACGCCCGGCCCGCCGGTGCGGTCACGTAAGCGTCGCGAAGCGGCGGTGGCGACCACGCCACTTTCGCCCGGCGCCCGCCCGCGTGGCGGCTTTGGCGGCGATTGGCGAAACGCGCGCCCACCGGTGCCGGTCCGCGTGGCGTCGCGAAGGCGGCGGTGGCGACCGCGCCTGCCGCCCGGCGCCCGGCCCGCGTGGCATGCGGCGAAACACGCCTCGTTTGCTCATTGCCATGCAAAGGGAGAATCGGTGGCTTCATCACGAAGTTTCGCCGCCGCCGTCAAGATGTCGAGAGCGAGCACGATGTACTAGGCATGTCGATCCCAAAATTCTGCTACAAGCCGTTCCTCGGCGCCTCCCACCTACATCACGAGAGAAGTCATATTCGGAAGAAGCGGCGAAGGCATCGGCGGCATTAATTAAGCAGCAAAAGGCAGGGACGACGCATAAAGGTGTAATAAATGCATGTAAGATAAGCATGATGGCGACCCTCCTTCGTCGACTCGTGTAAGCCCGTGCATATAAGGGCACTTGGGGGACGAAGGGGGAAAGGAGAGAAGAAAAAGGAGACTCAAGAAGAAGTGGTCACCGACAAGCTCTGTAACCAAGCCCAAAATCTGAATCAAGCTCAAGCGAGAAGTAAAGTTTGTTACCCTTCTTCATGGGGCTGAACACAGGTAAAATCGTGTGTTCATCTGGATTTTAGACTCTAGAACTTCGTTAGTGTGAGAGGTCTTTGGGGTTTCCATCTGTTAGGGTTATGGAGGCTACCAAAGACACCCCTATCGAACCAAACCGATGCAGAGACTCGGACTGTCGATTGAAATACACCGACACCTTCAATACAAGTTACACAAATCTTAAAGTAAGCGAATGGATAAGTAATCACCATCTACCTTTCATTTATGCTTTAATATTTATATAACTGTAAAAAAAATAACATGGAAGCACCTTTCTAAAAAAATGGGCAGGGCCAAATACTCCAAGGCAGGGTTGCAAAAACCGCGGTTTTTCGTTCGAAAAATGGGATTTTCGCCCTTACCGTTGCGATTAGAATGTCCAAACTATTCAAATTACCGGTTAACTTCAAATTCAAATTCAATTTTTTTGAAAAAACAAAGTTTGAAGACGTTTTTGAGCTATCTAAAATCTAGAAAATAGAGAAAAAAAAAAAAACCCGGCCTGTGAGCTTTTAGGCCAAGCCTCCTGTGGGCTGGCTAGCCTACCCCACCTAGCCAGCCCACCCAGGATGCCTTTGGTGATGACTTTGGTCAGCTTGGTCATTCGAGCATGCCAACGACATGCTTTGCCCACTCGCCCGAACTCGGGCGTGTGACCGCCTAGATCTAGCCGCTGTGCATCGGTGAACCGCCGTCCAACCCTCGCAAAAACTGTTCGGTTTGAACGGTTTTTCGAGCTGTGGTTGGTTTTCGAGTGCCCTAGTGAATTTCATGCATTCTAATCGGTTTTCGCTTGGTTTGTGATGAAATTCGATCGGTTTTGTAGGAAAACTGCTCAGCTCTAGTAGGTGATAGCTATTTTTTGTTGATGCTTGTATGTGCATTCATAGATTTGTAGTACCAATGTTAACTTCATCATGATATTCTCACTGTGTGCATTATGAAATGGTCATTGTTTATTTATTCACAAATTTATAGTACGTACTTCAACTTGGACACTTCAACCAACAAGTATGATGCATTATATACATAGATACAAATCTGTACCAGACTTTGTATTGTGAATGATTAGTCTTGGTAATGGCAGATATATGGGGTGTTTGCATGCTAGGAAACTGTGTAGCTGCCTCTTGGTGGGATGGCACGGGGTGGCATCTCCAGCCTAGTGTTGCACACCATGTGCTTGCGAATTATCAAGTCGTAATATTTACTTCAATATATTGTAGTATCAACATTAGTTCAATTATATGTAGTAGCCTTATTTGTTCAAGTATGTCAAGTAGTAATATTTGTTGAGGGGTATACAGAGAGTGACCCATTACTTGATGAGGAGAATATAGAGAGTGACACTTCTCTTCCATCATAGCTTGTGACAGACCCGATTCACCTTACTATGTTAAGAAAGGACACTGGGGCTAAAAGCATCCTCGAATGGGCAGACAAAATAGTCGAGACACTCATATAGGAAAGAGGAAGCACCAATTAGTCCTGACAAAGGATACAGCAAAAAGGATAACATCCTTCAAAAGAAAGGGGAGGCAACCCGCAGATGAGCCCCATCATGTAGGGAGTGATGACTCCATTGAGAGTGGAGATCGTCGGAGCCCGCCATACTTAGAGTCCAATGATAATAGCTCGAAGACGAATACCGATGGCGGTGACAATACCTCCATACCTCCCACGCACCAATCAGAAGGGCAAATGACAAGCACATGGACAGAGCAAAACTAGCACGATTACAAGGCGGAGTTACTAGTTACACGAGGATTGGTCTTGATATCCACCTATAGCCCCGAAAATAATGTTTCATTTTATTGTAACTTAATATCATACTAACATAGAGTCTATGTAGATCCAACATGGCATTTGTGTGGGAAGAACGATGAAAATATGCTTACTTTACAACTTCAAATGAAAGGTGTCGACGATTCGGACGAGGTCCCCATGAGCTACTTGTTGAATGAGGGATCAACTTGGGGCCCCTTTTCATAAAGGGTTATCGTCGAGAGTGTGCGAGCAATGGAGCAGGGTATATGGGACAATCGTGAAGCACATGGGGTCGTTTTTATCTGGTTAAGACCTCTCGCGGAGATAATAACCCTCGTCCGATGATTGCACTAGTATCTGAAAGTGGGTTACAATCGCTTGCTCGGGGGCCTGAAGCGCTTCTAAGGACTCCGTGAGCAAGCGAGGTGTGTAAGTATGTGTGTAGTACAGAAGGTCCAACCCTCAATCCATCGTGGGAGGGGGTATTTATAGGGAATTATAGGAGACAAATCATTTATTACAGGTAGCGTTCTTTGTAGAGGGCGTGGCGGTGTAGTGGCGCGCCACCGTGGGTACCACGCGGCGATGGGTGCAGGCCTTGAGACCAAGCGGCGCGGACGTGGCGGCGTGGATCGGTAGCGATTTCTCGAGCGCTGCGTATTTAATGCCCGTCACCTTGTCGCGGGCCCCGAAACTTGCTTGCTCGGGGCGTGCTGATGGGGGCGGGGTAGCCCGTGGTGGCAGAGCTATCTGAAGGTCGACCTTGCGTCGCCATCTGGGCAAAACATAGTCGGTTGGTATTTGAGCCGATGGTCGTCTTGATGCTGATATATCAATCGGCGGCTAGCCCCGAGGCTAAAGGGAAAAAGGCCTTCTTGAGGCCTCGCATAAAACCTCTAGACTTCTTAAAGAGGATTGGAGGTTCGCGGCGAAAAACTCTGCGGCATCGGCGGCGCTTGCTGGGGCGGGACTTGCGGCGAAAAGCTCTGCGGCATCCGGCGGCGCTTGCTCGGGGCGATACTCGCGGCGAAGACTCTGCGGCATCCGGCGGCGCTTGCTCGGGACACTACTCGCGGCGAAGAACTCTGCGGCATCCGGCGGCGCTTGCTCGGGGGCAGGTCTCGCGGCGGCGAAGGGTTATCTGACATCCGGCGGCGCTTCGCTTCGGGGCGAGGCTCGCGACAAAACTACTGCGACATCCGGCGGCCTTCGCTTCGGGGAGCGAGACTTCGTAGCGGCGAAAAGACTCTGCGGCATCCGGCGGCGCTTCGCTTCGGGGAACGAGGCTCGCAGCAAAAACTCTGCGGCATCCGGCGGCCTTCGCTTCGAGGCAGAGACTCGCGGCGGCGAAGAACTCTGCGACATCCGAGCAGCGCTTCGCTCCGGGGCGAGACTTCGCGGCCAGCGCTCTGCGGCTTATCGAGCCGCGCTTCTCGGGGACATGACTTCGCGGCGAAGGGCTCTGGCTGACATCCGGCGGCGCTTGCTCGGGGCAGAGTCTCGCGGCGGCGAAGAGGCTATCTGACATCCGGCGGCGCTTCGCTTCGGGGAACGAGGCTCGCGGCGAAAGTTCTTCTGCGTCATCGGCGGCGCTTGCTCGGAGAGCGGGACTTCGCGGCGAAAAACTGCTGCGGCATCCGGCGGCGCTTGCTCGAGGGCGGGACTTCGCGGCGAAAACTCTGCGGCATCGGCGGCGCTTGCTCGGGGGCGATACTTTCGCGGCGAAGGCTACGCGGCATCCGGCGGCGCTTGCTCGGGGCAGTCTCGCGGCGGCGAAGACTCTTCGGACATCCGAGCGCGCTTCGCTTCGAGGGCGGGACTCGCGGCGGCGAAGGGTTCTTCGCGACATCCGGCGGCGCTTGCTCGGGGCGGGACTCGCGGCGAAAACTCTGCGGCATCCGGCGGCGCTTGCTCGGGGCGGAGACTTCGCGGCGAAAAGCTCTGCGACATCCGGCGGCGCTTGCTCGGGGCGATACTCGCGGCGAAGGGCTACGCGACATCCGGCGGCGCTTGCTCGGGGGCAGTCTCGCGGCGAAGAGCTACCGTGGCATCCGAGCAGCGCTTCATCGAGGGCGAGGACTTCGCGGCGAAGGACTCTGCGGTATCCGGTGCATGGATCGGATGCAGGGGAACTAGACATGGATCGGATATCTAGGGAGAAGGCAACAAGTAGATTGCGGCGGACTCGCCTTCGCATCCCAAGCATGGGTCGGATGCTCGAGGGATGACGGGCGAGACATGCTCGAAATGCCTCATCCGGACATGGACCAGGCCGTCGGCGAGCTAACCAACAGTCACGAGGGACTCACGCCGCGCGTTAGGCGAGCCACGAGAGCGAAAATGTTTTAAAAAAATAAAAGATGCAAAAACATACTCATTTACAGGAAGACCCGCACTTAAGCGCGAAACTTACTCGGCACGGAAGAGACTTCGCGCCCGGCGAAGATGTGCAGCCTTGAACATGGATAGTCCCCGGCGAAAGCATGCCGGGAAGGACTCGCGCCGAAGCGAAGAAGCGCTTCGGCGCGAGGCATAGATAGCCCGAGAAGCAGCGTGCTTTCGAGAAGGACTCGCGCCCGGCGGAGGGCGTCCTGGCGCAGGACATTGGATGGCCCCGGCGAAAGCGTGCTCGGGGAAGGACTCGCGCCCGCGGGGCGTGCTCGGTCACGGGACATGGATAGCCCCAAGCGAAAGCGCGTGCTCGGGAAGGACTCAGCGCCAGGCGGAGGGCGTGCTTTCGGCGGGACATTGGATGGCCCCGGCGAAACGCGTGCTTCGGGGAAGGACTTCGCGCCCGGCGGAGGACGTGCTTTCGCGCGGGACATTGGATGGCCCCAGCCCGAGCGCGTGCGAAGGACTCGCGCCCGGAGCGGAGGGCGTGCTCGGCGCGGTCATGGTGTGGCTTCGGATCGGTCGCCGCCGCCACGCCCTCGCCGTGGCCACCGTCGTCGTCGTCCTCAGCGTCGCCAAAGCCGAAGGTCTTGATTGTCTTGAAATTCGGCATCTCGAGGATTCCTCGCGAAAGGACTTAGTCGGTCCCCACAGACGGCGCCCGGTTGTCGGCGATTTGGGACGGGGTCTCCGCCATGAGCTTACTTGTTGAATGAGGATCAACTTGGGACCCCTTTTACGCAAGGGTTATCGTCGAGAGTGTGCCGAGCAATGGAGCAGGGTATATGGGACAATCGTGAAGCACATGGTGTCTTTTTATCTGGTTCGGACCTCTCGCGGAGGAGATAATAACCCTCGTCCGATGATTGCACTAGTATCACGAGTGGGTTACAATGCGCTTGCTGGGGGCCTGAGCGCTTCTAGGACTCCGTGAGCAAGCGAGGTGTGTAAGTATGTGTGTAGTCTGAAGGTCCCACCTCAATCCATCGTGGGAGGGGGTATTTATAGGGAATTACTGAGACAAATCATTTATTACTGGTAGCGTTCTTGTAGAGGGCGTAAGCGGTCACGATGGCGCGCCACCACCCGGTACCACGCGACGTGGATGCAATGACGCAAACCAAGCGGCCGGGCCGTGTGCAGCGGATCCGGGCCCGCGATTTCTCGAGCCGCTGCGTATTTAATGCCACGTCGCCTTGTCGCGGGCCCCGAGCTTAGCTTGCTCGGGGCGTGCTGATGGGGGCAGGGTAGCCCGTGGAGCGAACTATCTGAAGTCGACCTTGCGTCGCCATCCGGGCAAGAACATAGTCGGTTGGCGCTGAGCCGATGGTCGTCTTGATGCAGATATATCAATCCCCAGACTAGCCCCGAGGCTAAAGGGGAAAAAGGCCTTCTTGAGGCCTCGCCTAAAGCTTCTAGACTTCTTAAAGAGGATTGGAGGTTCAGCGTGAAGAGCTACTTTGGCATCCGGCGGCGCTTGCTCGGGGACAGTCTCGCGGCGAAAGAGCTCTGCGGCATCCGGCGGCGCTTGCTCGGGGGCAAGATACTTCGCGGCGAAGGGCTACTGTGACATCCGGCGGCGCTTGCTCGAGGACAGAATCTCGCGGCGGCCGAAGACTCTTCGACATCCGGCCGCGCTTCATTCGAGGACGGGACTTGCGGCGAAGAAGGATTCTTGCGGCATCCGGCGGCGCTTCCTCGGGGAGCAGACTTCGCGGCGAAAAGCTCTGCGGCATCCGGCGGCGCTTGCTCGGGGCGATACTCGCGATGAAGAACTACTGCGCGCATCCGGCGGCGCTTGCTCGAGGGGGAGTCTCGCGGCGGCGAAGAGACTCTGTGGCATCCGAGCGCTTCGCTCGGGGATGAGACTTCGCGGCGAAGAACTCTTGTGGCATCCGGTGCATGGATCGGTCTGCAGAGGAACTAGACATGGATCGGATATCTAGGGAGAAGGCAACAAGTAGATTGCGGCGGACTCGCCTGCGCATCCCAAGCATGGGTCGGATGCTCGAGGGTAGCAGACGAGACATGCTCGAAATGCCTCATCCGGACATGGACCGAGCGTCGGCGAGCTAACCAGCAGTCCGCGAGGACTCACGCCGCGCGTTGGGCGAGCCACGAGCAAAATGTTTAAAAGAAAAAAAGATGCAAAGAGCATACTCATTTACAGGAAGACCGCGCATAAGCGCGAAACTTACTCGGCTAAGCGGAAGAGACTCGCGCCCGGCGAAGATGTGCGGCGCGGAACATGGACAATCCGGCGAAACGCATGCGGGAAGGACTCGCGCTGAGCGAAGAGGCCTTTCGGCGCTCGCTCGAGCGGCGGGCATGGATAGCCCGGCGAAAGCAGCGTGCTCGGGGAAGGACTCGCGCCCGGCGGAGGGCGTCCTCGGCAGGACATTGGATGGCCCCGGCGAAAGCAGCGTGCTTTCGGGGAAGGACTTCGCACCGGCGGAGGGCGTGCTTAGCGCGGGACATGGATAGCCCGGCGCAAGCAGCGTGCTCGGGGAAGGACTTCAGCGCCGGCGGGGCGTGCTTTCGGTCGCGGGACATTGGATGGCCCCGAGCGAAGCAGCGTGCTTTCGGAGGAGGACTCACGCCGGCGGAGGGCGATGCTTCGGCCTTGGGACATGGATAGCCCGGCAAGCAGCGTCTGCGAAAGGACTTCGCCGGCGGAGGGCGTGCTTTCGGCGGGGACATTGGATGGCCCCGAGCGAAAGCGTGCGTGGGAAGGACTCGCCCGGCGGAGGGCGTGCTTTCGGCGCGGGTCATGGTGTGGCTTCGGATCGATCGCCGCAACCCGCGCCCTCGCCGTGGCGAAGACGTCGTCGTCCTCTGCGTCGCCGAAGACGCGAAGGTCTTGATTATCTTGAAATTCGGCATCCTTAGGGATTCTCGCGAAAGGACTCGGTCGGTCCCCACAGACGGCGCCGGTTGTCGATGATTTGGGGACGAGTCCCCACAAAGCTTACTTGTTGAATGAGGATCAACTTGGGGCCCTTTTTCCGCAAGGGTTATCGTCGAGAGTGTGCCGAGCAATGGGCAGGGTATATGGGACAATCGTGAAGCACATGGGGTCGTTTTTATCGGTTCAGACCTCTCGCGGAGGAGATAATAACCCTCGTCCGATGATTGCACTAGTATGCGAAAGTGGGTTACAATGCGCTTGCTCGGGGGCCTGAGCGCTTCTAAGGACTCCGTGAGCAAGCGAGGTGTGTAAAATATGTGTGTAGTCTGAAGGTCCCACCCTCAATCCATCGTGGGAGGGGTATTTATAGGAATTACAGAGACAAATCATTTATTCTGGTAGCGTTCTTTGTAGAGGGCGTGGCGGTCACGATGGCGCGCCACCGCCGAACCACCATAGCGTGGGTGCAATGACTGAACCAAGCGCGCGAATTTGTGTGTGGGATCCGGTAGCGATTTCTCGAGCCGCTGCGTATTTAATTCCACGTCGCCTTGTTGCGGGCCCCCGAGCTTGGCTTGCTCGGGGCGTGCTGATGGGGGCAGGGTAGCCGTGGCCAAGCCTATCTGAAGGTCGGCCTTGCGTGCACCATCCGGGCAAGAGCATAGTCGGTTGGCGCTGGGCTTCGATGGTCGTCTTGGTACAATATATCCAATCCCCGACAAAAGGTATCTAAATGTGAATGGTACACTTGTTGGATTGATATGTGAATTGTATTGAAATGAAAGGTTATTTGTTCACATATTATTGCTAAAGCCTAAATGCCTACTTTACAACTTCAGATTGTCTAAAATGTTGCAAAGGTTATGCCAAAATTTTGTTTCATTTGTATGTTTGATTTCATTGCAAGTGGAATTTTTTATTAACATTCCGTTCATATAGGACGAACATGGCATTTCCGTGACAATGAAAAAATAATGAAGTTATGCCTATGTCTGCTCCATAACTTCAATTGAAAGGTATTATAATGTAAATGGTGTTGACATATGAATGTTAGTGTAATTGCGAATAATATTGCTATGTGATTATGTAAATACCTATTTTTGCACTTGTGTAATTGTATTGCAATGAAAGATTATTTATTGACATATTATTGTTAAATGCCTAATTTAGAACTTTCATTTGTCCAAAATATAGCAAAGGTCATGTCAATTTTTTTCATATTTTGGAGATATCATACTGAAATTTTTCGTGTTTTTACACTCCTTTTTTATATATTTATTACATTTTTACTATTTTTTAGCATTCATTGGATTTTTACAAATTTTACAAAATGTTTTTGCAATTTTTCCATTTTTTTTGGAACTTTCCCATTTTCTGACCAAACTCGTTTCTGGCGGTTTTCGCTCGCTGGTTTGACCCGTTTTCAAATCGGTTTGAAAATTCATACCGTTCGATTTTAGACGTTTTCAATCTTGTATCTAGGATGCGAAAACCGACCACGAAACGAAAATGCAAACCTTATTCCAAGGCTTTTGAGGGCGCATGCATATATGAAGCCTTTTTTTTAGTTCTTTTACAGTAGATTAAAATCAATATAAATTGTCAATTCCTTTGAATTTAATGGTTAAAATCAATTTAGATCTAGTTATACAATGTAGTATTAGTAGTAAAATTTAGAGAGGGGTAAAAAGGTAAAAAATTCCGTTATACTATTTATCCTCTATAGTAAAACATGTTCTGTGATTCTAATGAATGGCGGATAAATGGATAAGAAGACTCTGAAAATCATCAGGTATCCAGTGAATCCAAAACTCTGAACGAATTAAGAAAAGCCTAAAATACCCCTAATGAATGGATAAGAAAAATCTAACATACCCGTAAGTAATGGATGGTTAGATTTGATTTCTAATATCACTACTTATTGCCTATATTATCTACTATAAAATTTCTCTTTTTTTTAATATGTGTATGTAGGGGCTAGAGGGTCAGTAGTACTACGGTGTATCATTATGTTTTGCGGATTTGCATTGCGCGTGGTTTTATGGGAGGACAGTGCGTTGGTTACCTTGCTGGCACGAGTGTTGTGGCTGGTGCCAGGACGACCATTGTTTTGGACAATGCGGATTAGGGTATGTTTGGCTTCAAACCACTCAATTCCTTTCCTCTCCGAAAGACACAGTGGAAATCACAGTGCAGAAATTAACACGCCACTTGTGATCATTTTTTTTTTTTGAGAAACTACGTATCATCACTGTTTGTGTAGGACACTCGAAATCTTAAAAAGTTAAAACCAAGCACAAGTACTACGTACGTTTTAGTTTGGTCAATCAATACACACGGGAAGCATGCACTCCAAAACCCAGAGAGGGATTAACCATCACACAGCTTGGTCGTCCGTCAGACCGAGTTTACCACTTCACCCGCCACGCACATCCTCTCCTCGAAAAGCCTGATCCTCTCCTAGTTGCATGCCATGGCAACGGGTAGCCAAAAGCCGGCCCGGAAGCGACAAGAGAGCTTTTCCGGGGACAGTAAAAAGCCGGGTGTTGTCGCAGCTGCAGGGGCGCATGGCATGGCAGCTGACATGATGCGTCCATGGCTCCGTGTTTCCTTGGAGTCGCAGCCAAGCAAGGAAAGCCCCGGCTGCCTCCGCGGGGCGATCGATCGAGTGCAAGTTAGAGCTAGCCTAGGTAGAGGAGCATCATGCACGAAGCCAATTTTTCCCTGCCCCTTCGTACCCCTTTTTCTTATATAGTCTCTGTACAGGCATAATTATAAAAATAATTCTATCCTAATCATGGCTCTGCTCGTCTACTACAGTAGATCCTGCCACCCTATCACGACAGACGTATACCATGATTTTAGGCCCCTATTGTAGTATACGAGCGCGACAGATAACACATGATACCTGTCCACATAGATGATGCTATTTTTATAATTACGCTTGAGCCAAGACGAGATGATTTCTAGATTTCTGCACGCGTCAAGTAGCAAACGCCACAGCGAGCATGTGATATGGCCGCACACGTTTTGGCAGGGGCCTTGAAAGCAAAAGAAGAGAGAAATGGAAGGGGCATTGTGCAGGCACAGTGTGCGAAGGACAGGGCCGTGTCTGGCTGGAGGCGTCGGAGATCCAACGGCGGAGGCATAGATTGATTCCAGGTGGCGACGCCGCGAAAAGGTCGGGTTGGTGCGCGGCGCCTGTGCAAACCTTGTCCGCTTCCTGCCTTCCTCCCTACGTACGTCAGTGCGTGTATTGATGGTCGGCACCTACTGACCGCTGTACTAATTCTCTGGTTTCGCCGTGTCAGGTAAGTCTAAGCCCTGGTTGTTCTAATTCTATTTCCGGGGCAATTGTTTGGAGCTTTCCTAGTAAAGTGCAGGTTGTCTTATTTATGGTCAGAATAAGTTTACCTCTAGAAATAGGTTTAGCTTATCAAATTATGAGCTTGGATATAAGTCTTGAGGCCGAACCTTAAACTAGATCGAATATATCTCCGTGATCTAATGAGTGCGAGACAAACTAAAATGAGCCTTTCTACGGTTAGCTGATCACCGATGGTCTAACTAGCGGCGGAGATGGGAGTTAAGCGGGTTTTTCTAATATAAATTAGAAGTCATATATAACTAGCAAAAGTTAAAAGTTAGGTTGGATCTGTTTTGTAGTTTATTATTGAGGAAAATTAATTATTTATTAAATGATTTCTTATAAAAAGTTACATTTCAGTCCGAACTTTTTAGGAAAGCTATAGCTCCCCAAACAGGCTTTATGCCATGCATTGTAATTTGATTCAATAAAGGAGGTTAAATACCATCAATTTAAATAAAATTCTATTAAACACAAAGAGGTATATTTACAATTGTTAGATCAGAGAAGCGCTATCAAGGTTTTAAAAACCGGCGAAAACAGCTTGAAAACTACGGTTTGCGACCTTACCGCTGCGGTTCGAGATTCAAAACCGCTCGGTAAACCGATCTAATTAAAAATTTTTAAAAATTTGAAAAAATCTATGTATTGAAAACCGCTCGAAAACCGTTAAAAAACCACGGTTTTTGTTAGAAACTGCAGTTTTTGTTGAAAACCACTCGAAAACTGTTTTTAAGAAACATTCAATTGGTTGGTTGGTTTTCGATAAAAACTAAGCAGTTTTTTATGAAAGCCTGTGGTTTTCAATGAAAACCGAATGGCTTTCGATTTTTTTAAAAAAAATTTCATATTTTTTAATTTCTTAACCCTTCGATTTTTGAAGGTATTCGAATAGTTTTTATAATTTTCACTCCATGAATTTTGAACCGATTTTTCAAAAACGGTTTGTGAAACCTGAGCGCCATGGCACCTTCCAGCCGCATCTCCACTTCTGGGCCTTAACTGTTTTTTTTTTAACTTCTGCCGAGAGCACCATGAATGGTTTATGGACTAATCATCAGCACCATCGCATCTAGCACATAAAATTTTCTATTACTCTTTATTATTTCGCATGGCAACCTTGGTAGAAGACTTGGCACCTTTTTGGCAAAGCTGAAAAGCCGAAGGAAGAGCTATCGTACCTCCAAGTACGGAAGTACGAGATGTTCTGAAGACCAAAGACAAACAGCAAAAGAGGAAAAAGAAATCAAAGCAAAAAAATTCAGGTGCCAAAAAGGGCTGCTGGCCTGCTGCCCTCTCTCTTCTCATGCCGGCTCTCCTTTTTGCTGCACTGATTGGTGACTGGTGAGGGCATCCGATATCCGTTCATGTCGGACATAGTTCCTCCACTAGCTAGAGCTATAGACCACTGCACTGCACGCGACAGGAACGAGGCAGTTCGGCCGCTGCATCTTGCGTCCTCGAAAAGCAGCTGAGCTGAGCATTAGGTGATCGACTGATGAGACGATGGCTTTGGAGCTGAAGAATCCGAAGTGCTTGGTACCGCTGCTTGCTGAACAAACGACGACGTCGATCTCATCTAACCCTATCAAGTATATATCAACTGTATAACGTAGTTGACCGAGGAAGAGGTTGTACATCTCATCTACCCCATCAACCAAGAGCCAGTGACCAATTTTTAGCTTTTTCGGTCCTTCGTATTTTTTTAAAAAATATAGAATAAATTTGTAAAAATAATATTTTCTCGTTGGTAGAAGGTAGCGACGGACGACACGTGTCACTGCTATGCTCTAGTATTATACTCCTCCGGTAACAAATAGTTGTCGTTTTGAACATCAACACGATCTCTAAAATACAGCTTGGACCACTAATTTTTATTATAATATATTTATAAAATTCAATAAAATTATAATATTATAAAAGTATTTTTTGAGACAAATCTACACATATAATTTTCGTATATCTAATTTAAATATTTAAAAAGATACTAATAGTCAAAGTTTTAAAAGTTTACGTGCATTTATGTCCAAAACGTTGTGACCAGAGGGAGTAGCAACACAATCCATCACAGGCTTGACGGGTCACCTGCCGCGTAGCGAGAGCTTGGTAGCAAGGATCTGACGAGCAAGCCTAGCTCGATAGGTAGGTGCATATTAATGAGTTACTTAATTAAGTGATTAAATCATTAAAAATGATTAACTAAGTGACTACTTAAGATAATTAATCGATGAACATGCTAAGAAAAGGAGGTTCGGTGAGGTTTATTCGAAACTAGACTAGGTTTATAAAAATAGTGCGTTAGGACTAGGAAAAAAAAAGACTTCGCCAGTGACAGGCCAAATGACCAAGGAAGAACTGGTACACAGTCGTTGTCATGAACACCCAGCAATTTATCATTTCTTCTTCTTTTTTAATGAAAATTTACCTCTTCTTTAGTTCAAAAATAGCGATAGTTTAAATATGGTACGATAGATCAGTATACTAGGATTTGGATTTTCCCTAACAGCAGAAAATTGTAGGATGGCAAAAAAAAACCCGTTAATAATTAAGGCTGCTCAGCGCTATACGGGTGCCTAAAACTTCGTCTAATTAAGCTGTTTCTAGAGAAGTCTATTGCACATGTTTAGCTGAAAACTGCATAGAAACGGGGTGTTCAAACGACCTAACTACCTAGAATCTGTTTGTATCATAGACAGTTTCTTATATAGAATTATCTGTGATATTATTTTTTATTGCTGAATATTTTTCTGTTTATTGGCTAGCCTCAGAAAATACTAGCCATACCCTCTAAAACAAGCAGATTACATAGATTATATCACAAGCAGAATACACATATTATATCGCAAGCAGATTACACACATCACAAGCTGATTATATAACAGATTACACAATCATTTCATAAATCAACTCAAATATTACATTAACCAATAGCCAGATTCTGATTATCTCACATATTACACAACCATTTCAAAAATCTACTCAAATATTATATTAACTAATGTAATACGCAATTACAACCCACAAATTCACACACATATCACAAATTAACCAATAGAATGCTCAAGTTTCACAAATTAGGCAGCGTGGAATGTATCTTTTGGATATATGACCTGACGCATTAAGAAGTCAGAGAGGTGTTCTCGAATTGCCTTCAGATGGGTCTTTTCCAACGTAGTTACATCGTTGATCTTCTTTGTACCGATGAGGGTTCATATGTTATTGCTAACATAGAAGGTACATAGGTTATTTTACTGTCCATGCTGGGTGCACTGTGAAAATAGAATTGGTGCATTATTACGGAGTGTGATATAGGATTATTATGTGCTAGTGGTTATCGGAAAGTTAAAATAGTGTTTCATCTTCGATGCATTCTTGTGTGGCCCTCCATGAAGTCTATACACTTTGAACGCCCTATATGATTCCAAAAAAGTTAACCTCAACCATTCCACGAGCTCAGGGGCGGTTATCTATGGAGAAAATGTGATTACCTATCGAGTAGTTTTCTGATAGGCCTCAAGTTATGGTTGCCCCTGCATAAGGAATTAACGTAGCTAGCCCAGTTATTTATTGGTTCAAATAAAATTATTCAAATAAAATTAGAACCCAATGAAACCTACACATGAATGTCACCATGGTTACTCAACTTAACTTTGAGTTGTGTGTAAAGTACAAATCAAATTATAGCAGATAGTGTAACTGAAAGCATCTAGGCCCCCATGTGGTTATGGTTTTGATAATTAATGACAATCACGCGAAAAAGACTAACGATGTTTTTGCAAGTTAGTTGGAAGCAGGATAAATATATTCCTAGAAAGATGTTGGATGGTTTCAAGTGCAAAGATGGAAGAATGCAGCATCATGAAGAAGCTAAAGAAGTGAAGGTATAAAAGTTAGAAGTATTTTCTAGCCCTTTCACGATCTCGGAGTTGGGAAAAGATCAGATTGTTTAGGATAGTAGCCGTACTATCAAGGGGACTTGGTTTGGGCATTAAAACTTGAAAGTGCATTTTAATATGGCTCATTAGTTCATCAGTAAAATTATGCATTCGAGAGAAAAATCAAAGTGTTGAAAAAATTGGAATGGCACTCTGGCTTGGTTGAGGCGGTAATACCGCAAGTCTTGATACTACCGCACCTTTGATAGCGATAGCTATATTCGATGAGGTGTGTTTTGAGTCTCTCGGTAGGCACTACAAGATGGTCTTAGCGGTAGTACCACGAATCTTGATACTACCGCACAATAGTTAGCGGTAGCCTTTTTCGATCTGATTGATTTTTGATTAATTTGGTGCGGTACTACACGCACCCATGGGCGATAATACCGACCATATATAAAAATATTTATGTGACTACGTGTTAGTGCGATTATTACGCCGTATAGCCGTTATCATGGTCTTGATTACCTAAGCCCCTAGAGGGTAATCACCGACATTTGGTGCAAAATCGAGGTGAAGTCTGGATAACGGCTAGTTTGTGTGGGGTGGGGTTATAAATACCCCCCACTTTGTATGTAAGGCTGGTTGGTGACTCCATTGAATACTCTTGAGCACTAGAAACACTCTCCACTCTCTTGTGCATTGAATTCTTGATTCTTGAGTTTTGGAGAGCAACAAGTGAGTGCATTGCATTTAGTGAGCCATATTGTGTGCACTCTTAAGTTTCAAGCTTACGTCAAGTTTGTTACTCTTGGAGGTTGCCGCCTCCTAGGCGGCTTAGGCGTGAGGCTCGGTGATCTTCACAAAGGAGGTTGTGTGAAGACAGGCGGTTGTGAAGGCCTGGCTTCGCCTACCCTGAAGCGGGAAGAGCTATCACTAGTGATCGGGAAGGCTCAAGCGAGTGGAGCCGGCTTGAAGGAATTCAAGCTACCTCAACGTGGAGTAGGGGAGGCAAGCAAGTCTCAGAGACCACGAGAAAAATTCTCTTGTCCATTAATTGTGGTTTGCTTGTTCTCTACTCTCGTGAAATCCTAGAAATTTGATTCGTGTGTGCTACTTGCTTAGAAATAAATATACTTGCGTAGTGATATTATCTTGCGATCACTAAAATTGTTAAGTATTAAATTCGACAAAATTAGCACTTGTTCTTAGCAATCACTAAACTTGAATTTAGTAATAGAAAATTTTAGAAAAGCCTATTCACCCCCCCTCTAGGCTCATCCTCGATCTTACAGTAACACTTACAACAGATTGTAGGGTCTAAATATGTAATCTACATCGTGTTGTGCCAATGATACCTTTATCATGTAATTCTCGATGTAATGAGAATTTTCATTCATTGCTTGCCTCAAGACTGTATGTGGGTCGAGGAAACCCACTGGCCTTTTGTCCCTTCTTGCTTCAAGGATCATGTATCTATATACACAAAAGTAAGGAGTTATATGACATTTATCGGTATTATATGAATGTATAGACCATGATTGTAAACACTTACAATGTCCATCATCTTATGAGCGCGACGTCAATGGTGTTAAGGTTGAAGAGATTAAACAAATCGTTAAAGTTGACCGTGAAGAAGCCCCCCAATGACTTGAAAAGATGCTCATGCTTGAAGCTGATCGAGATACTCATTATATGTTTTTATCGCAGGCTTTTTTGCTTATTCTATGTACCAATCATGCAATCTAATGGAAGCCATTGAAAGTTCTTTTTGGCAATTTTCTGTTACTAAAGGCTCTAATAGTTTGAATTTCCGGACCAACAGAGCATATTCATATTCTAGATCCTTTGTGATCTGCTTAGATTTTCCTTTGTCTCCCTTTCTACTTTTAGTCATCTTCACAGAAGAGGAGTGGGCACAAAATGTTGTATCGGCTTGCACTAATGCTCTGGACACGATAGCCAATTTGTGGTCTACTTCGATGCAGCTGGTGGATCTTGTAGCGCTGGTAGCTCTGCCGCAACAGGTGGATCATGTTCTGCATGTTACTCTTGTGCTAGAGGATGATCATCAATGAACATTTCTCTCTTGCGCCACTGGATGAATGTGTCAACGGCATCTTCTAAGGCAACATCCAAATCTTTAACCATATCATAAACAGCTCTCCCGCTTAAAGGCCTTAGAGCTGAACTGTCTTCGTTTTTTCTGTCGAATTGTTTCTTCATCGTGCCGTATGGGTGATTCCTCCGAAAGAACATACGGTAATGCATGCACAGGTTTTGTACGAGTGATTCAACCACACACTCTCGGTATTATCTAAGTAGTGGGTACAAACTTTTGCTCCTTTTGTACTCTGACTCGATAGGTTAGCAAGAGTAGAATAATACATTTATGGTGGAGAACAATAAGCAGTGTAAACTAAAGTTTTCTCATTTGTACACATTCTATACCTGTACCCCATGAATCTACAGTGTTTTTAGATCTTTTACTAATGGTTCTAGGTACACATCAATGTCGTTCTTTGGTTGCCTTAGCCCTTGAATAAGTATGGATAGCAAAATATGCTTCTGCTTCAAAGATAACCAAGAAGGAAGGTTGTAGATATATAGATTCACGGGCCAAGTGCTATATCAGCTGCTCATATTACTGTAAGGATTCATTCTATCTGTACTTAATCCAAACCTTATATTCTTCGGATCCGCATCAAATTCTACAAACCTCCTATCAATGTTTCTCCACTGGAAAGAATCAGTCAGGTGTCTTAGCATTCCATTATTCTTATACTCCTTCGAGTGTCAATGCAGCAGTTTTGCCTCCCTTGGGTTGGCAAATAAACGTTTCAAATGAGGAATTACAGGCAGATACCATGACATCTTAGCAGGAGGTCTTTTCTTCACCTCGATACCCTCGCCATTGTCATCTAGTTGATTCTTACGTTTGTATTGGGATGCGTTGGACACCAGACATACATGCAAGTTTGCGTTTTCTTTACGGTAGAGGATACAATTGTTCAGACATGTATGTATTCTTTCTACTTCCATTCCCAAGGGACAAAGAACCTTTTTGGTTTTGTAGGTGGTTGTCGGTAACTCGTTTTTCTCTAAAAGTATGACCGCTAATATACCTAACAGTGCCATGAAACTCTTGTCGGATCAACCGCTGCTTGCCTTCAATTTCAGTAGTTCAAGCACGGATGATGACCTTATGTATTTCAACTTGCAGCCCGGGAACAAAGGTTTCTTTGAGTTGTCCATCAAGCCCTAGACTTTACCATACTCTCTCTCTCTCATCACGGTTTCCTTCTGTATCGTGTAACATCTAATGCAGATTGTCATCGTGCAACATATTCTTATCAGAAGCATAATCGATATCATCCGGCATATCGTTGACTTCGTCAGTGATATTAGTACTGCATGCTTCCTATATAATCTACTTTTCACCATGACTAGTCCAATATGTATACCACCTTTTAAAACCCCGTAGAATAAAACGTGTTTCGATCTACGCTGAGTTTCCAAACATCCTTATATTCTCACAGTTAATACATGGATAAGACATAAATTGTGCCCCCTTACTCAACATATTCTCCTCTATAGCTTTTCTAAAAGTAGAGACGCCATTAATGTAGTCGGCACTCACACGGTTCACAGTGTACATCCAGTTTCTATCTATCTAGCTACACATATAACAATATTAATGTTAAATATTGGAATACACTAGATGTACACATGTGTACATTCTTAAATTAGAACACATATTAACTACCTAAATCATAGTCATGCTAAGCTTGTTTGGTTTGCTTCCAATGGTTATCCATGCGCTTGTCTTACCAAATTTTAGTAACGTTGATCAAATTTGGCAAGCATTTGGTTTGCTATCAAATTTTCGTAAGATTCCATTCTCCTTTGGTTCTCTAGTTTATTTTTTTTGCCAATCTTTGGCTAAAACATTGGTAGCTATTTTGGTGACCAAATTAATTTCGTAATGCCAAATATTAGTAAGGTTAAGTAAGGCAAATTTGTCATCAAACTTAACAAACCCACCAAGCTAACTAGATCTAGACCAAGCATCTTCAATATTCTCTTTACCAAGCTAGCTACATCTTGATTATAATGCAATTATAACCAATTACTACCTTAGATCACAAAGAACAACGGGATCTACAAGCTAGATCTAAACCCTTCATTAATTCTATGTTTACTAAGGCTAGATCTTGAATATAATATAATTAGAATAAATTACTAACTTTAGATTGCTAAGAACATATGGATCTAAAATCAGCCTTTTAAATCAATGGTCTCATTTCACTGATAAGCCTTATAGCGTAACCACCTCAAAAGTTCTTTCAAAACCCTAAAAACATTATGTGGGTTAGGCTCATATTACATATATATTCTCCGATAATATCACAAACATTTTTATTTAAAACACATCGGTGATGAGGTTTACCTCACAGAGCGGTTTTGGCTAAAATCGTCGATGATGTGCATGCATGTCATCATGAGCGATTTTAGCTAAAACCGTCGATGATGATATTAATATAATTGATGATTTTAGCCAAAAATCACTAATGATATGCAGAAATCTAATATGACCCTTTCTATAGTAGTGGTACGATACTCTGAAGACTATAATCATAAGCTAGCAAAATGCCCCCAGATTGATTCAACAAAAGAGAACAATGCGACGGCTATCATCAGTGGGGCTGGAGAGACCTCATGGATTCGATGACACCACATGCATCGAATGATTAATTGGATAAGCGACAACATATATACTTACATGTAACATGCATATGTTGGCCGAGGAGATGAGCATAGATTGTTCTATTATTTCACATGGCGATACTACGTACGAATTCGCCTGTAGAGAGATGCACAGGCTGCGTAGCTCCTACATTGGCGAATTTTTTTTAAAAATAATATTATTTTAATTCAAAATGGCGACATTAATACGTATTTAAAAATTGCAGAAATAATATCCGTTGCCAAACCGTTTGGCGATAATAGGTCGTCGCCAAGCGGTTTGGCGATAATAGAAGTCACCAAACCGTTTGGCGACTATACTGTAATCCGCGTGTCGGCCGGTGATGACCGGTTATCGCCGAGTCGAGGCGATGAAATCGCCACACCGCTCGGCGACTACTTAGTTATTGAGAGAAAATGTATACCATGACTAGTCCAATATGTATACCACCTTTTAAAACCCGTAGAATAAAACGTGTTTCGATCTACGCTGAGTTTCCAAACATCCTTATATTCTCACAGTTAATACATGGATAAGACATAAATTGTGCCCCCTTACTCAACATATTCTCCTCTATAGCTTTTCTAAAAGTAGAGACGCCATTAATGTAGTCGGCACTCACACGGTTCACAGTGTACATCCAGTTTCTATCTATCTAGCTACACATATAACAATATTAATGTTAAATATTGGAATACACTAGAAGTACACATGTGTACATTCTTAAATTGGAACACATATTAACTACCTAAATCATAGTCATGCTAAGCTTGTTTGGTTTGCTTCCAATGGTTATCCATGCTTGTCTTACCAAATTTTAGTAACGTTGATCAAATTTGGCAAGCATTTGGTTTGCTATCAAATTTTCGTAAGATTCCATTCTCCTTTGGTTCTCTAGTTTATTTTTTTTGCCAATCTTTGGCTAAAACATTGGTAGCTATTTTGGTGACCAAATTAATTTCGTAATGCCAAATATTGGTAAGGTTAAGTAAGGCAAATTTGTCATCAAACTTAACAAACCCACCAAGCTAACTAGATCTAGACCAAGCATCTTCAATATTCTCTTTACCAAGCTAGCTACATCTTGATTATAATGTAATTATAACCAATTACTACCTTAGATCACAAAGAACAACGGGATCTACAAGCTAGATCTAAACCCTTCATTAATTCTATGTTTACCGGGCTAGATCTTGAATATAATATAATTAGAATAAATTACTAACTTTAGATTGCTAAGAACATATGGATCTAAAATCAGCCTTTTAAATCAATGGTCTCATTTCACCGGATCGCCTTATAGCCGTAACCACCTCAAAAGTTCTTTCAAAACCCTAAAAACATTATGTGGGTTAGGCTCTGTATTACATATATATTCTCCAGTAATATCACAAACATTTTTATTTAAAACCTGTCAGTGATGAGGTTTACCTCACAGACGGTTTTTGGTTAAAATCGTCAGTGATGTGCATGCATGTCATCACTGGCGATTTTAGCTAAAAACCGTCAGTGATGATACTTAATATAATTGATGATTTTAGCCAAAAATCACTAATGATATGCAGAAATCTAATATGACCCTTTCTATAGTAGTGGTACGATACTCTGAAGACTATAATCATAAGCTAGCAAAATGCCCCCAGATTGATTCAACAAAAGAGAACAATGCGACGGCTATCATCAGTGGGGCTGGAGAGACCTCTCATGGATTCGATGACACCACATGCATCGAATGATTAATTGGATAAGCGACAACATATACTTACATGTAACATGCATATGTTGGCCGAGGAGATGAGCATAGATTGTTCTGTACTTCTATTATTTCACATGGCGATACTACGTACGAATTCGCCTGTAGAGAGATGCACAGGCTGCGTAGCTCCTACATTGGCCGTCAGATTTTTTTTCTCACTAATCAAAGACCTGTAGGTTTCTTTCATGGCACTGTGTCACCGAGCAAGATTGGAAGGGGGCACATCATTCACGCATGGATGAACATGCCTTGAGTAAAATGCTGAAATTGACAAATGAGTTCCTTGATTTAAACCGCGAGTGTAAAACAGACTGATATTCATAAGTTCGTGTTACATTATTTTTTTTACGAGAGAGAAAAAAATGTCAAGATACAACATATATTGCCCATATTCTTTTAAATTGGCCAGAAACTCTAGCATTCACAGTAGAAAAAGAATAACAGTTAAGCTACAAACACATCCACACTCACACGCGCACATACGCTGCTGCATCCGACCCCGTGCGCACCTAGACGAGTCCGTGTCCGAGACTCGATCACGGCCGGGCTGCTCACTCACATGCCCAGCTAGCCATCCGGGCGTTTTGCTCGTTCGCCCCGTCTTTTCTTTAAGCTCAAGCTTCCGGTGAACTAACATGTATGTGAAATTGAATCCGCTGTACGCTCTCCATCCTAGTCAGGTTGTCTTGAGTTCGAGACGACCTGGCGGTACAATTTTGAAGGAGAAAGCAAGCGTGTATACTTGAAAGGTTCAACAACCAGACTAGTTAAGTAGGTTACAGTATGGTGGACTAGGTTCATCGTCTCATCGATTGAGTCCGCGTTTTAGACCAGCAGGTGCAGCATGGATACGTAGTAGTGTGTCAAATTGTAAGCAGTTTCTTAACCACTTTTTTTTTCCTTGGGAGGTTAACCTTTCGAATGGACTGACCGACAAATGAAACCCCGGTAAGAAAATGTACCTATACAATGCAGACGATTAGAGATGTACTTAGTAATAAAATAATTTTCCTTGTCACGTAGGATATATAAGAAGTTCTTATTTTGAAACATCAATGTTTAATTAAGCAGTGATATTTAGTAGGTACTTATGTGTATAACTACATACGATTAATAGATAATATAACATCTAAGCATTCATAAAAAGAGATTCTTGCATTCGAGGAAACTAGCATATTTACCCGTGCAACTACGCGGCTGGATATTATAATACAATTGTTTTTATTTATATAGATAGCTTTTACATAGGCACTTGATGATGTTGCTATATTCTCCATCTTTTTAAGTACTCATATATAAGCATGGTACATTGTATGTTCCCTAGCATCGACCCAGCCGAGATCTAACTAACCATCGAGATCTGGCCGGCACACAACCGCATCCAGCTAAAGTGTACTATTTACAAAACGAAAACTACTCGTCCAACGGAAGTATATATACGTCCAAATCAATCTATGCATAGGCACGTCCATGCCCTATATGTGCATTCCTTGCATCCACCCGTACCGGTGGACGGTCCAGTCCAGGTCCTGCAGGTGCCGCATGTGCCGCTGCCTTCCCATGCGACGTGACCACCTCGCAGCTAGCGCATCTGCGCATGTGACCGCAATTCCTCTTCCCCTTGGCCGCTTACGCACAAGCTTTGGCCTCTCTGGCCTTGACAAGTCTTTTTTTCCCCTTCAAATTCAGCCACCGAACGAATATAATTCTTCTATGTTTACTGTGCCCATGTACCGCGTCAGGAGCCTGCGCTCGTGGTAACATGAAAGACCATAGCAGGAGGTGTTGGCTGCCGATCAAGACAGCTCGACAGGACCTGCTAGCGCGCCCGAAGAGCTCGGCACCTTACTACGAAGCTAGGGAAGCATGGCAGCAAGCATGCCATGGTGGTCCATTGGCTATTGTCACGGTCGGTCGGGCTACTGTGGGTCTGAGCCCCTGCCATGGTCACAGACGCGACTGGTGACATATATCTCGTATCGATGACCCGTATGGATTCTGATTACTACGAGAATTAAATTGTTTGATGTTAAAATCTCGCGCTAAAAGACAGAGCCTTAGAGGAATTGCAAGATGGGTCATTGTAAATATGACTGTACAGAAACAGGTGGGAGGATCTGTGCAAATTGAATGACATGGAATGGGATCCACCGCCTGTTCTTCAATGGGTGAATCTTGGTAGCTACTATAGCTAGGCTTTCTAGCCGATGCCTCTTCTTACATGTCGGCCTCCAAAGGGACATCCTTCAGTATAACCACTAAGGGGCAATGAATTCATGGCCCATGAAATCGAATATTACCGTCAAGAGAACCGGAAAACAATACTCCCTCCGTTTAGAAATTGAATATTACCGTCAAAGAGTATAAGCCGTATTTTAACTTTGCACAAGAATTAAGGTTGCAATAAAATTAAGTAAGGTATGAGAGAAAATAATTCAAATACCCTTATTTAACTGTCTTGAAAGATAAAAGATAATACTCTGCATGGGTGATAATGAATAAATAAATATGGTTGAAAGAGAATAAATAGGGGTATAGTAGGATAAACTTCATCAAATCTATATATTGACCTTATGTTTCTAAATAAGACTATTCAAATTATAGGCCAGAGGGAGTACAAAAGAGTTTGGTCCTATGATTGGATTTCTGGTTTTTATCTTAATCTAGACTACATGAGCAAAAGTAGGACATGCATGCATCAATTAATTAGTAAGCCTGATGTACTATCTACATGTTTGGTGAAGATTAACATATAACCTTATTATTTATTTTACTATATAAATGTAAATATTTGTTTTGCAGAGAAGCATAAAAGCATACATAAATCTATCGGCCTGCTTAGGTACTTATAATATATTGATGTCTTGAGTTGCCAGTAGACTAGTAAGTTTTTAGGCATTATAAAGTTCGTCTCTGTAAAGCTGCGTGTAAACATTTACCTAATGACTTGGGCTCGGACGTAGGAATTTTAGACACTTCGCAACATTTTTTATGCGTGCAATATTTCTCAAATCAGCGTGTGCAACAAATTCACTCGACAAGCAGTGAAATTCGCTACGATAGCGGATGTTGCAGCGTTCAAAAAAATGTTGCTAAAAAAAATGTTGCTGCCTGAAAAAATATTGCAAGCGTCCGATGGGGTGAGCAGTGATCGGACGTCGTAGTATCTCCCAAACATTTATCAGACTTATCCACAATGTTGTCACCTGAGGGATCAAACCGAGTAACTGACCCCCACCCTTTATTTAGTTACTGTATATCTGCAATGTATGAACCCACCCCCATAAAAATCAGCGTTAAAGCCTAGTTGAACTGTTGAAGAAAGGAATCCTCCTTTGCTCTCAATACAGTAGCTCATCAAAGCAGATCCAGATTCCTCGTCACTCCTCGTTTTCTGCTCATTCTTTTCTCTGCAGGTTTTAATCCCTAGGAACTCCCTACAATTTTTCTTTCCCTGAAATTGAGGAGTATATGGCTCATATCTCGTCAAGGGTAAATCCATCTGAAGGTTTGTTTGGATGAAATAAGATTATGTCCAACCCCTTCGGTTTGAGAAGGATTTTACCACAATTTTCCTCCCAAGCGGAGGATGTACATCAGATCTAATCTCTTTATATCCAAACAAGCTCTAATGGAGTTGGACGCACCAAACTGTTCAATTTAGATCCAATGCTCAACGGCTCGGCTCGAGAATTTCTGGAGAACAAAAGAAGAGAACCATCTCGCTTTCTAGGGTTAGATTTTGCACATTGGATCATAAAATAGCTGTGCACTCAAAACAACCATTCGCCTAATATTGCTCTATGGAGACCTGAACAACATTAGATAGCATCATAGTAAAGTTGGCTCCTGGTCTACCTGAAGGTGATAACCATACCATTAGAAAGTCCAAGCAAAATTACAGATAAACTCTGTTTTCCATTGGTCTGTGCTTTACACAACAGGAGTAGGACACACAAATTAAGAACAGCAGCTGCTCGAGCAAACCGATTGGCTCTGCAACTTTTTCTTTCTATTATTTGAAGGCAGGCTCTGCAAGCCTTTGTGCGCTACTCATGGCATGTGGCCTACTGCTGTTTGCCGGCTCTCGGAGGCCGAGCCATTCTCGATGCCGTCTTGCAGGGATGCCCGGAATGAAGCATTAGATTAGATTAGATTATGACACTTCGTACTAATGTGCCCTCACAAAGCCACGATTAATTATGACATCACATGGGCAGCACCGCAATAATGCGTGCTTCCCATGTATCCTCCACTGCATGTGGTCACTTTCTAGCTCCAAGAAGTGATCATGTCACTTGCCTTTGGGGAATACATTAGCAGCTGCTAATGCATCGTGATTTAGGACCATGCATGACTACTAATATGCCCTTCCTTTTACTGTTCTACGTCCATGCACGTCTCTAGTGTTTCTTGCATTCGTATGCATGTCAAAGCCTGTATATGGCTTCTCCTGGTGTGCTTTTGTCATTCGATCAGAAATCAATGCACGAAATATAGGTTTTGGTGAAGAAGCCAACATCATACGCCTGGTCCAATCTAAGCTCACCCGATTTCTTATCCGGGAGATGGAGGGTGTGGATCCCTTTGTACCAGGACTGCATGTGAGGGTGACACCTGACATGAAGGAAGCCAGTAGGAGTAGGATAATAAATCTCGATGATGACCCTTAAATAATTGGTTTGTCGACCATGCTGTAATGAATTTTGGTACTAGCTGATGCTGGACCAATGGTCTTAAGTACTGAACTTTTGGAGGCATATACTGATTAATTAGTGGTTACGATCCTGTAGCACCTGTCCCTAGATTTTAGCCTGTCATTTAGTTAGAGGACATGCGCTGCTTTCTGTAGTTGTAGAGTACTGCAGGTGTGGGTGTCTGGGTGATTATAAATTTTTGAGACTGATTAACAGTTAATGTTTGGGAGACATCCTTCAGGGTAAAACAATTGATGCGTGTGTGATTCTACTTCATAGCAAACTTGCTATGCTACTTTTGAATGCTATGCTCTACGATGATTTAAACACAAGCTGTCAATTTTGAACTCGCACGGCCTATTTTGATCCAACTTGGCAGAAGTGATTGACCCAAGTATGGATACGGTAGACATGTGTATGTATGTAATATCCGACACGTAATGTTCTTTGCTGAGTTATTAATGTGGCAAGACTCTTAAGTTTTGTTTACACGCATATACTGCATGCGTTGTGCTTGCTTAAGGTGTACCTCTTGCTGGTCAGATGTACTAATTTCTGCTTCAGTTTTCTACTGCTCGTTAGCCAGATTTGCTAAAAGATGTGTACTAAACTACTAATCATATGATGATGGGGTACTATTGAGAGAGGTTAAGTGCGTAGGCCTCTCTCCACCTAATGTGTGTACGGCTGAAAAGTTGAAGTACTTCCGTCAAGTAAAAAGACTAGTCCTGTTAGATCAAGGCTCCAAAAGCCTCATTTAATTCTCTAGTCCTCAAAAAGCTCTACTTAATTCCTGTGTCAACATGACAGTGGTGAAAGTTTGGTCGTTTTTGCTTAGTGACGAAGCTCTGTGGTGTGATTTTTCGTCCGGCACTTAGATATATATATGCTTTGATACGCCTGACAAATGTATACATCATGAGAGCTCCAAGATGCATTGGATCCGTTTTAGGCAATCATCCAATTTAAGTCGAACGCATTAGAGCTGACAGCACAATTGAACGACGTCTCAAGCGCCGAAAACCATTAGTTGGCTCACTCACCAAACCTTTATTCTCTCCTCACAAGTTGACAACACAACAACGAAGAACTGATTGAAGAAAGGAAGAACAAAATCACAAAGATGACATCATGAAGAAGTGCTTCAGATATTTAATTTAATCTTGAGACGCTTCATTGGCATAATTTGGCCTAATCATAGCTCATTAGCTCTAACAAAGCATGCACTTTCTTGCTCCCTGGTCATCGGAGTGCACCCAAATGTAAGCATCTATACTGTATACAGAACTACAGACCATACTTGCTGACATGAAAGCCCTGCTTCACCTTCCTTCATCCCTGAAAGCGAGAAGGGAAGCTGCAAACGCATTCGACATTCAGGATTCTAACACGAGGGTATACAGCCTACGCACGCAAGACAAGGATAGCTTACGGTCTCGCAATCGCGCCATCTGAATCTGCAGCCTTCGAGTCCCAACTCGCCGTGGCTGGCACGGGAGTAGGCATGGGACTCGACGAAATAACGTCATATCCTCTGCCTGCCGCGCCGCGCGCGCTCTCGGACCGCGCGCGCAAGGAGATCTCGGCGTGCCCCCTACTCGACGGAACGCGCCGCGCCACCCAACTAACCCGCGAAACGCGCACGTCGCACGCGCCTCGTCGCCGTCACGGCAGGCCCGGCCATACCGCGCGCGCGCTGATTAGCGAAGCTTTGTTTTTAGCTTGCCCGATTTTTTTTTATTTTCAAAGCCGGGCTTCCGTCGGTACGAAATTGACCCTACTGTATTCCTATACAGTGACAAGTTGGTAGGTGACCTACGGCGGTCCTATACCGTTAGGAGCCCTCCAAAATTTGAGAACCGTTACGACATTATCTTTTCAGTAGGTCAAATTTATCGATTTAATTTGTTTTGGTTTTAGTGGTTTGAGATTTTTAAGACATTTGAATTATTTTTATTGTATTTTTAGTAATATTTAAATATATGTGTTGGATTTATGATGTTGTGAAATCTGTGTACAAGATTATATAATTGTACACGCACCTTTTAATAATTTTTTATAGTTCCGCTACTGTACCGCTGCAAATGCGTTCGCTGGTTTCAAGCTTTCGGTGGAATGGTCGGTACGATACAGCGATTGAGCTACAGAATTTAACCGCGTTTTTCTTTGAGTGAATCAGATTCACCACGTCGATTCCACGAATCGAAGTAAGTTTCTCCCGGCATCACGGTAGATTAGCGCATTTGAAATGCCGCTTCATGAGTGGGCGACTCCTCTGCGTCAGTTTTATGAGCGACGTGCTGACAGGGACCGCATCCAGCTCAGGGTGCTCGCCATCTGTGGACGCTTGCCTTCGTTCGCGACAGGCAACTCATTAACATCCGATTGTCCTATCCTTCATCACTATTTGTACCGACGAGGGTAAGTATTTTTAAACCGAAATTGGATTACCGCACCGATTGAACTGAATTAATTGATTATTTTGGTTTTATTCAGTTTTTGTTTTGTCATAATAAGGTTTTCGGTGTTCGGTTTGATTTTTCACTTTCAAAAGCTAGAATAACCGAATATCCGAAGAGCCCATGCACAATACCACTTTTGTAATGTTCTTCCTAAACCCACTAAACAATTCTCATGTTCTGACACATTTATGCATATGTTTGGTATATTCATTTGTTCTATTATGCTTATACTGTAATGTCTTATGAATATTGTGTGGGTTTATCCTACTCTGTATTGCGATATGAGAAAGACTAGATCTAATCTACTTGGTATTTATTCATATTTCGGTTAACCGAAAGACCGAATTAAACGACCAAAATATTTCGATTAATTCGGTTTGGTTTTTCATTTTGATCCGAGAAATTTGATAGATAGTTTCTAAAACCGAATTATTTTTTTAAAAAATCAAACCGATTAGACTGAAAAAATTGAATTCCTAGAGTGCCGACTCCTCACCAGGATATAAGCCATCCGCACCAGTAGAACCATGGCTTCTACCACTAACTGCTGCCTGTAAGAATGTGGTGCTTCCAAAACGCTTGGCATCAGCGTCGCAGGTGGTAACCGTGCATGCTTTAAGATTTGCGCATGTGGACAATGATAATTAAGCTAATCGGGGATGGCATGAACAGTGTAATAATGGAAACCTGGCCGTAAGCTCAGTCCAGATCGGCCTCTCAGCTTTGTTTTTGTTCGTTTTAGAGCGTAGTAAAGCAAGTGGCTTTCTAGTGAGCGTCACGGGCTAAAATAAAAGCTAGCTTACATTGCTAGTATTGTTGGTGCTTTTGTCGTCGCAGGATTTTTGGCCCTGTTTGAGAGAGAGGCTTAAAGCCAGTTTCAATTTTAGGAAAACCAGCAATCTCTTAAACATCTCAACTTTTAAACGGTTTTTGACGTAACCCAAAAGCCATATATAATTAAAAAAGCTAAAAGCAAGGCTGGAGCTGTTTTTGCAACTTATTGCTGAGAAAAATTAGCTATTTATTAGACGGACTCTTATAAAAAGTTACAACCGTTTTTTAGCTTAGAAAATTTTTTTCAGAAAAATTACAACTCTTTCAAACAAGCCTGTAGGATCGAAATATACTAATGTAGCAATCAGAGGGGGGGTGAATGATTGCGCGGAAGCTAAAATCAAAATTTTCTTGATTCACAAAACCCCCTAAATTAATTATGAAATATTGCTCTCGGTTTCAACAAAAAACAGATTAACAGACGTTCACTAAAACTATAATTCCTGAAGATCCAACCGTCGGATTGAAGTGAAATTTTAACTGTATAAACTAGATTGAAATCCGAAACTAACTCAACAAGAATCACCTCAATCGGATATACGGATCTAGAGTTATGACCTTCGCAAGTTGAATATATCAGATAATAACGAAAATAGATCAAACCCTAATTATGAGATTAAACAAAATCTATAAGGAATTAACCAATCAAACTTTTAAGATCAATTACTAGATGCCTAGCAGTATTTTGGATGGATCAAATCAAAATTATCATGGTGAACACATGAATCAACACGAAATCAAAGCAGGCATGCAAAGCGAAGAACGAGAAAAATAAGCGAAAATAGCAATTGAGATTACTGTAGTGTCGAATACTGTAGCTTCGCGTATTACTGTAGCATCGCCAAGCAACGAAGTCCGAACTTCCTACTGCGCTGCCGTCTCAAAGCCTCGAGAAAAAACTCACATAAGCGGCTGATTTCTTTTTCTTCTCACGCCAGAGACAATGAATCACGATCAATCTCGAGAGGAAGCTTCAATTTCCACGACCGAGCGACAAACAAAATGCTCGTTCACGCATGCATCTTGCGCTGCCTTTGTTTCTTCACGCGCAAGAAGAACTAAAAGCGGCCGCGTCTCGTATACGCATGCATGCGAAACCACGAGAATATCTAGTCGGCGAGACTTTTGGCGAAGCTGCGTAGCCGCTCGAACCAAAAAGTGGCGCATAAAACGGCTCCACCTCCGTAGCACAAAAGACTTAATTTTATTGATTAGGTTTTTGAGTTTTTATACACCTCAAAATCCTAACACATGTATACATATCCACGGCCCAATACACATGGCCCAATATATGCATACAACTCAAAATTCACACATGCAGCGTCTGGCCCGCTTTGCGCTCACGTGACTAATGGGCGCCGTGTGCCCGATTCTCTGGCGAACGTCGCGTGACATCCTCGACCACGGGACCTCGATTCCTCCACGAATCTAGTCGAACCTCGATTCCTCCATGAACCTAGTTCGGTCCGTCATCGACCACGTTAAGCCTCGAGCAACACACGCACACGAATAAACAACAACCGGTCCGAGCCTGAAAGTCCACGACTTGACTCAAGGTTAATCCATGCAACCACTCACACAAGTGCATTGTATCAAGCAAAACCATCATGCTATCACCGCATAATTAAAACATCTCAACATAGCACATGCACCTGCACCACACGTCTTTATAACCAAAATTACTTTACAATGCCAATTTCACCATTCAACCAATTTTTCATCACATGATCTCACAAAGCCCTTTGTCATCGGCTCGTGGGCTTCTCGTTCCGAGTCCTTTTAACCTTAGACAATCAGATTATTTTTTCAATAAGTAAATAAATAAACCCAATATAGGAAACCTCGAAGCGTTCGGCGACGAAGAAAATAGATCGACACTTGCTTATGCTACAGGATCGTCGATCATTTGCTAGCGCGTGTCGGCCAACTAATGGGGGATGGTCAGCGGGTGATAGGTGAGCGATCGCTTTCTAGTCGAAACAAGCGTGTGATGCCGCTTGCGTTCTATTTACAATGCTCTATTTGGCTCGTGAGATGCAAGGAATATCATTGCTCTGTCTTGTATTAGGGGTAGCGATGAAGTATTTTAAGCTCTAAACACCTCATCAGTGCTAAGAGATTCAGGGTAGGACTGGGTCGGTCAGAACTAGAGCCGAAACATGGATGCTCGCACCAGCATCCATTTATAGAGGAAGTGATTTATTTGATCTGGAGATAGAAGAAGACCTCGTCCACGAGCACACAGTTTATTTTCTGTTCCACAAATATCATACGACTGAAATGCTCTGCTCTTCGGATAAGGGTTCTGGGCTGTAAATGGGCCTCTTGGCCCAAAACAGGCGATGCTGCGGGAAGACAAAAGACCACTCGAATAGATATTTCTTGAGCCCACCACGCCACGTGGCTGCAACGGGGTATATATATTTGGAGGAAATGATCACTTGGGCCTCCGCTCCAGTAGCCCAACAAGGCAGCAAGCCTACTCCGTTCCCGCCTCTTAAAGCCCTCCTCCCTCACCAAACGGCGGGAGAAAGCCCCTCCCGAAACTTCGAGAAGCTTCCAGAAAGACGTTCCGCGAGTATGGTCAAATTTCAGAAGGGCCCGGCCAACATATGACAGCTAGTCAGCTAGATATGTGTTTTAGTCAGCGCCAGTGCCCTTCTTCCGAACATGAAGGGAGTCATGAGCGGCTCTCTTCATTCGCGTGTCCTGTTGCTTCTAGCCACCAGCATGACGGCTACGAGCGGATGTATCAGACAGGAGAGAGATGCGCTTCTTGCCTTCAAAGCCAGCCAGCCTCACGGATCCTCTAGGCCGACTATCCTCCTGGAGTGGTCTAGACTGTTGGCCTCTTCGGTTGGTATGGTGTGACATGCAACAAGAAAACCACTCGACCTCAACAACCTCCCCAGCTTTGGCGATTCGACTGAGTATGCTCTGCAGGGGATGTTAGTCCATCCACTACAGAAACCGAACTTTTTTTATCGGCCAAACACCAACGAAAAAAAGAGGATTCCTGACGAAATTATCTCTGACGAAACTAAATAGACAAAAATATAGCTTACTTTCGTCGGTTACCGACGAAAATGATTTTTTTTCGTCGGCCTGGGCTAGCCGACGAAAACAAGTGGCCGATGGCTGGCCCAATCTTACCACGTCGGACTATTTGTGTTGGTTAGCTAGCCAACAAAAGGAGCTGCTTATTTTAAATCGCCCGATAGCGATGAAAATCTTTGGGAAGATGCCCATTCAGAATGGTTCCTAGTATTTTTTAAATATAAGACCACCGTGGCCCGCGAAAAAATCTTGAGTACCAGGTAAAAACTGCTTCCCCATTGCTTGCTTTTCAGCTGGTACCTCCTAGTATTTTCGTCGGCTTAGGAGGTACCAACTGAAACTGGTCCCCCTTTGCTTGTTTTGCAGCATCAACATACAATTTTTGCTCAAATTCACGTATACCAACATATATTGCTCAGAACAATCACAAATGCATCACACAATTTGAAAATCACATTAATATTCAATTCGCAAATACATCACATTAATATCGCAAATACACCAACATATATAAATATCCAAATCATATCACAAGTTTTATCCAACTACATTACCCCATTCATCACAAGTCTATCTACAATCCTAGCTCTACGGGGTGTTTGAATTGTACGCCGCTATCTCCGGAGGCGAAGAAGCCGTCGACTTCTGCATTAGGAGCATGTGAGCTCGAACCTTGAGCTGGTCCTTGTGGTGGAGGCGGAAACGGGTGCTACGGCGGAGGAGGCTGAGAACCCTGTAGAGAAGGAGTTATGAAATTTCACGTTAGTACAGAATTGCAAATAATTTTTAAAACCGAATTAACCTAAAGCATATGTACCTGCGGTGCTTGCCCTAGTGGCGGATACCCGTAGAACGGCGGAGGAGGCTGAGAACCTTGTAGAGAAGGAGTTATGAAATTTCATATTAGTCTAGAATGGCAAATAATTTTCAAAACCGAATTAACCTAAAACATATGTACTTATGGTGCTTGCCCTGGAGGTGGATACCCGTAGAATGGCAGAGGAGACTAAAGCGTAGGCAAGTGTAACATCTCAAAATTTGCTTTAACTGTATTTACGATATTTTTGAATTATTTGGGAATGTCTGTAATTTATTTGGAATTTTTGGAATTAATTTGAATTTAAGCTTTATCGAATTAATCATATAAAATAAAGATCATGCATGTCGTGTCTTATAAACTTCAAATTAAATTTAAAATAACAACATTTGAAAAATAAGAATGATCGTTTCAAATACTTGCAAAAACTTGTTGTAAAATTAAGTTTATGATTTTATAAGAATCAGTACAAGTGTACGATTAACTAAAAGAATTTTTGCAGAAAATCTATACAACGAAAAACTACGAAACCAACCGTTAAGTTCCAAATATTCCCTAGTATTTTAGGGATCCTTCCAAGATTTTAGAGCCTTTTGCTATTTTATCCTAACCGTATTGTTCCAACACTATTCAAAATACGGAATTTGATCAGGCGGACACGTTTTGGACGGAAGAAAATTCCTGATTGTGTCGTTTCAAGTTTGTGTGCGTGAATGCATATAGTAACTGAGTAGTAACGGAAATCCAGTAAATGCAGCCGTTTCCTTCTTTCTTGCCTACGAGAATTAGCACTATGATTGTCCTACATGCAAAACGCACGAACATTTTTTTTCCAGCCATTCCTCATTTCCTTGCATGCATGAGGTTCAGCCGTTCTCCATTCCTGTACGAGTGAATTATTCTACCCAGTCATTATTTCTATTCCCTGAATGCCTGAATCATTAAGGAATGGAATTTACCCCTTCTGTTTCTGTTTGCATGCCATGGTTCTTGCAACGTTCATTTGCCATTGGTGCTCACGTCGCCAAGGGATAATTGAACCGGCCGTTTGATTTGCTCTCTCAATTTTCCATACGTCCAGATCCAATATATCTGCCATCTTCCTTTTTGCCGAGTTCTTTCCTTCTTTCACTTCATCTTCTCCTCATACCTCCTGCCGACTTCATCTCCAAACGGCTGGCTTGGCCGCCCGCCGCCTGGCTGCCACTGCTCGTCGGCTGGATCGCACACTTTCTTCCGTTGCCGCCGCGACGACTTGCCCACGCCAGCATGCCGGCCTCGCCTTCTCCTGCGTCAGCGGTTCTGCGCTGCTCAGCGTTTGGGTTGCTCGCGTGGTCGAGGTGAGATTTATTTCTCTATTTTAGATGCGCGCATAAGTATGCATAAATATATATCTGACGTATGCACGTGCATATATAATGGGATGTATGCATGTATATATACTAGGATGTGTCGTATTGTTGTCGATCAGATTATGGTGCATGTATACATATATAATGGGTCGCATGTGCGTATATATATATTAGACGCATGTGTACGTGTATATATGTTAGTGTGTACGCATGTATATACACATATATTAGTACTGTAAACTCTGTTGGAAATTAGTCTAGATATGGCAAGTCCAGATCAGTATCTGAATCTTTTCTCTGGCTGGCCTGCGTCGCTCGCTGGCCGACCATCCGATTTCTCCATTTTCCGCTCTCTCTCACGAAGCCAGAACCAAAGAAAGGAAGAATACGCATATAAGGATGAACAGTACCGTGCATAATTCACGAAACGTTAATTTGTCACATTTTGTCACAAAATTGCGAATTTTGTTATTTTCGCTACAAATACGTTATAAGTCCAAATTGCATACAACAAATTTTTTAAATTAGTAAATATTAGTACTTAGCTACATTAATTTTACTGAAATTTTATAAATAAATTTATATTTTCAAAATATTCACGGAAAGTTCAAACTTATGAATTTTGTAGCTCTTAAACTATACGTCCAAAAATATCAAAATAAATTTTATAAATATTAGGAAATGCTAAATTAATTATATGGAAGTTTTCATAAAGTAATGAATTAGTTTGATTTGCGGTAGCTTCTGAATGTGTGTTTGTACGTTGTTTTGCGTGTTTATTTAGTTCTTTATCTGTTACGCGTAGACGTTAAGCTGTGTGAGGATGCGGATTTCGAGGATCAAGCTCCAGACCAAGACCTAGACCAAGACTCGCTGCTTTACGAAGGCAAGTTGTGCTTTGATCATATTGCTTCCAGTTTTACAAATTTACTTTGATTCAAATTATTGTATGCTAGTTCAAGATTAAAAGGATTTAAATTAATTTGGGATTAGTTATTCAATCCAATTGCTAATATCACCTTGCCATAATTATTTGTATGCCATAATTCATTTGTCACCCTAAGATGGTTGATTATTAGTTGGTTGTTATTACTTGCCAACGTGGGTTGGTTAGACCGTGTATAATTGCTTGCTACGCAACTCATGTCTTTTGAAAATAAAAGGTTAATACTGATCAATGGATTATGAAATGTGTTTGTGAAATGGTGTGACGTGTTGCCATATGATGATGTTGATATGTAGAACCAGTGTGGTTCTACATGGATGTTGAGTTGTTGTTGGCATTGTGTTGCGCAATAATCAATTGGGTAGGAAAATGGTTTAGACTGGGGCAAGTGGCAAGATGTTCAGTGGTGGACCAGATGTGGCATTTGGGTGGTCACAGTTGGATTTGGTTTTTATTAACATGTTGACATGATGAGTTTTGGATAGTCTTGCCCTAGTCATCTAAGGACTTAACCTTGCAAGCCTTTGATCCGAGTCATTCATACAACCACAAGTTCGAAATGGGAGCGGACCTAGTTGAAGTAAATTGTGAAATCTATTCTTGATGCGTTGCGTGGTGGAGTGAGTCCGGGTGTACGGTGGTAAAACTCACGAGCGCAAGAGGGGGGCCTGTTATGGAGGTGTATCCCTTGATGTTGAATCCTTAGCGGCGATCTTGGGTTTAGACGGATCTTTGGAAAGGCTTTATTACTAGTTACTCGCCTTTGTGGTGTTTGACTGTATCTTGTGGGTAAAGTGTATAACCTCTGCAGAGTGTACAAACTATTCAAATAGCCATGTTCACGGTATTGAACATTTCTCGGGGATTACAGTCAAGGGTTAGACTTTATTAAAAATGTGGTTGGATTAAAAGATGAAGTTGATGGAAGTATGAATTAGGATGTGGGAATGCTTTTACTTAACTCCTGGAAAAGTTATTGATAATTCTACTTGTTTTCACTGTTTTCGAATCTACTTATGTTACTTGTTAAATGATGTTTATTGCAAATCAACCTTTAAGCCATTCCATTGGAATAAAGGTGGCATGTAGCATATTAGGTTGCATTCATGCATAGCTTGTTGAGTACCAATGTACTCACCCCTCCCTATAATCACAACATCGGAAGATGAAGAGCCTGGCGTTTGAGGAAGAGAAGAATAGCGACCGACTAACTAGGAAAATGTCGGTCGGTTACTGTGGCAAACCGGAGTCTTCAAATTTATTTCCCTTCTTTTATTTGTTACTCTGAACTCGACTCTGCGTGGCTTAATATTGTAAAGTGACCTTAAGGTTTTAACAATTTAATTTGAATTAAATACATTATTGATATTATTTCGGCTGTGCATGTGTGATGGTATTCATCTCTGTTGTAACTGTGAGTACCATCGTGATCCTAGATCGGTGTATCACATAGAGTGTTCGGAATTCAAATTTGGTAGCGATAGCAAGCCATGTTGAGGGCCCACAATTGCTTAGAGTTGTTCAATATAGTCAAAGTGTTAGATCCGCAATATCAAAACTTAATCGGTCTGTTGAGATTTCGAGCTTTTACCTGAAAAGCTCCCTGCAAGTACGCCTGTGTTTGCCTCAAGTGCGTCATCTCCGCTTCATACTTCGCTATCAACTCGCACTGTTGGCGAGCCTGCTCCTCGTACTCCGCGAACCTTACATTATCCCTGGAGGAGCGAGCGCTGCTCTGTGAGGACCCCGACGCTCTTCCTTGGGATAGAACGACGTCGGAATCCACAACCCCATTAAACATGGAGAATCTGCAGCACACATATACGAAACCGAAAGCATTCATAAAAAGTGCAACTATTGGTCATATCAGGATTTCCGACAAAACTCAAATAAGGGGGTTGATCTCATTTTCCATGTCTCTTGCCCCCACCACTCACAGTATAAGCGCCGAGACATCCAGCTCCTCGTTCCTCCGGTTGTACTCTGGGCCATGACGTCGAGCCATTTCTTCCCCATATTGCTCCTGTATGGCCTAGCAATTCGTCTTTTGAGATCTTGTATGTAGGCCTGGGCATTCGGTTAAACCGAAAAAATCGGTTTCGGTTTTCGGTTTTGAGACAATTCGGTTATTTCAAAAAACGAAACGAAATATGTTTGAATATTTAGAAATGACATTTCGGTTAACCAATAATTGATTTGCTTTGGTTTTAACCGAATTATCGACTAGCAGACAAAGATACAAACATATTTCGGTTTAGCGAAAAAAAAGTAGAAAATCGCACATCAAACATCACGGTGATTGCATGAAACATTACAAACATATTTCGGTTAGCGGTGATTGCGGACATTACAAATAAATTTGGATTGGGGAAGGAGGAGAGGCGTCGCTGGACCTTGGAGTGCCGATTGGGGAAGGGAGGCGAACTGGAGGAGGGGCGGGATGAGGTCTGAGGCGGAGTAGTGGAGTGGGCTGGGAGGGGCGAGCGGCACCTGGAGGCTGGAGACTTGAGGGGAAGGCCGAGGGGAGGGCGCGCCGTGGCAGGCCCTGCCTGGGACGCTGGAGCCTTCGAGTGGGGAGGCCGGGAAGGGAGGGCACCGCGCCGCCACCTGGGCCCTGGAGACTGGAGACTGGAGTAACCCTAGAGGCCAGAGGGAGGTTGGAGCGTGAGCCGTGACTTGTGAGTTGTGAGGCGTGAGGGATGAGGGCTAGGGTTAACTGGTTTAGTTCACATGTGACATACCGACGTATACACGCTCGAGTGACAGTCCGGTTAATTCGGCTAACCGAGGTGTACAACCGAATTACACGAAAAAAAATCGGTTATTTCATATAATAACGAATCGACAACCGAACATTTCGGTTTCGGTTTTTTCGATTTCGGTTCGGTTTTTCGGTTTTGGTTTTGCTTTTTTCGGTTTTATTTGCTTGACCCTACTTGTACGATCTCGAGCGCCAGCTGATCACAAATCTCGACTAAGTCTCTTCGTGCCTTGACATTGTCTTTTGTTTTATCTTTGAAATCAAAGCACATGTTTGTGATGCTTCCCGCGACATTACACTCTTGGTGCATCATATCTATATTATGCGGCAGAATCAATACTTTCGCATAAGCGAGCTCCCAAATTGCAGTGATATGAGTCAAGTTGTGCTCCATTGAACCCTCCATCATCTTTGCTCTGAGCTGCCTATGCCAAGTGACTATCTCTTCACCATCAAAGCGTTTGATGGGCCCTTGTAACGATGGTGTTCTTTGGAATGCATTCAACATCTGCTGAAAGGGTGATTTGGCTGCGAGAGAATCGTTGATGGCAATCAAAGCAATGAATTTTCCACCATGTGGCGGTGGAATGCATCCGAATCAAGCATACAAATGGGACAACAAAGCCGACTATGAACACTCCAGCCGGCCCATATTCCATATGCTAACAAATCATGGACCGACCACAGGTATGCGACACGCAAGGTAAAGTTTACTTTACCGTAGCCATCATATACCTCTACCTCTCCCCATAACTCTTTCAACTCTTCGATTAACGGCCACATGAACATATTGAGGTGCTTCCCTGGATGATCAGGACCCGAAATGACAAGCGCTAGAAATATATACACCTCCTTCAAGCACAATGCAGGTGGTAGGTTGTACGGCATGATGAAAACTGGCCAACAAGAGTATAGGGTGGCACTTGTACTGAAAGGTGTGAACCCATTTGTCGCCAACCCAATGCAAACACTCTAGGGTCACTTGCAAATTCAGAGTCGAAGCGGTACAATGCCTTCCATGCCTCACCATCATTCGGATGCACCATCACATTCTCGATCTCATGGACACCTTCTTTATGCCACCTCATATGCACGGTTGTTTTTTAGATAAGTACATCCATTTAGTCCTAGGCATGATTGGCATGTCGAGGGCTGCTTTATCGCGACTTTTGTCATCATCGTTATCCCCTCATCATTTACCACCTTAACATATCTAGACTTGTTGCAGTACCTACAACGAGTGTCGTTGGCATGTTCCTTCCAAAACAACATGCAATTATCCTCGCAAACATCAATCTTCTCATACTTCATCCCAAGGTGGGACAACATCTTCTTGGTGGTACATGTCCTTCTGGCATCTTATGGTTCGGCGGAAGGATATCAACGATCGATTGGACCATATCGTTGTAGCACTTATTGAAAAGTTGTACTTCGATTTCATTGACATGAGCCGCGTCACCGTCTGTAGGATGGCCACATTGGTAAACTCATGCAATTTCTCTTTGTAAGATCGAGGATACCGACTAGAGGGGGGTGAATAGGCGGCTTTAAAAATTATTTACTTTTCTATGATTAATTAAAATCTCGCCTAAGTACCCTTATGTCAAAACCTATATAATAATAAATGCAGAAGTGATAAACTAAGGTTTTGACAATTAAGACTAAGCCAACTAGGCTCACTAAGTGCACTAGCTAATTATGTCTCTAACAAGAATATGCAAGAATAAAGACAAGCAAGCAATTTAATTCTAAGTATGGAAATTGCAACAATATGAATAAAATTGCAAGCAAATACAAAGAGACACACGATATTTTACCGGTGGTGTTAGGAGACTTGCGGTCTCCCTAATCCACGTTGAGGCTAGCCCAACTCTTGGTCGGCTCCGCAATGAGCACCGCCTCGATTCCACTAGTGGAAGTTTTTCACCTCTCGGGTAAACCTTTCGAACCTTCACAAACTCACGGGGCTTCTCACAATTCTTCAGAGCTCCTGTGCACGCACAGCTCTCGCCGTCTAGGAGGCAGCAACCTCCAAGAGTAATAAGCCAGAGTCTCGCTCGAGGTTTCACCTAGCGCAACACATGCGCTTCCGGTGATCATCTAGTGCAACACATGCACCTAGGCTCCTCCTCAAGTGCAACACATGCACAAGAGACTCTCAACCCACTCCTAATTGCAACACATGCAATTAGTTTCACTCTTAGCTCAAGAATCAAATGTGAGCGAAACACATGCACCATCTCATCCAAATGCTCAATCGACCAGCAAATGCCCCCCAAGACCTCTTTTTATAGCCTCACAAAGAAAATTGGCCATTAGGGGGCAAAATGGACATTAAAAGTGCTGAAACTAGCGTTGCTCTGATACCCTCGGCACTATCGACCATGGGGCGGTAGTACTTAGGCCTAAAATCAAAAACCTCCTCTGACAAATAACTACCGTAAAAATGAGCGGTAGTGCTGACTTGGGCGGCACTACCGGCCCCTATGTTGCGGTACTACCGCTACTACAGCCACTAAAACGCTCATAACTTTTTACTTCGAACTCCGATTTAGGTGATCTTGAACTCTATGTGAAGCTTATCACGAGGGCTACAATCTCCACCTATTTTCAAGACTTAAGCAACCATAGATATTTTCCAAAATCATAAAACTCTAAAGACTCTAATGTAGTCATTCAAGTCTAACTTTGATTTTCTCGAAATCCCTTACATGGACTTGATCAAAAGCATGACTACAAGCTAGTAAGGGTCAAAAAGATTAAAATTTGAACCATGTGATGATCAACTCATGATCAAAATAATTTGCAAAACATATTTGCAAATTCTATTCACATGCTTCAAAGAACCACACGTAAACCCCAAATCCAACTTGCTTGAGCATCCTCGTTTCCAAAACAAACTTAAATGCATGAGCTCACTATTTGCAATACATGCAAATCTTAGCTCCATGTATACCCCATAAATACAAATTGCTTGAGCTCTCTCCTTTTGCAACACATGCAAAACTTAGCTCCGAGCAATTACTTGAAATAAGAAATTGAATTAAAGCAAGTATGAACTATTTTCTTTGCAACATATGCAAGTACATAGCTCATGCGAGAACCAAGCATGAATTCAATATTCGCAACACATGCAAAATACGAACTTCATGCAAAAGCCAACGCATACGCTTGTCCCACTTGCAACACATGCAAATCAAAGCGACATGCAAGACCAAAGTACGAGCTTCACCCATTCGCAACACATGCCAAATGGTTAGCTCCATACAAAAACCAAACAGGTTGAGCTTGAGTGAAGCGGGTTGAGCTCACCAACATATGATGAAGCTCAAACTAGAAAACTCGACCCTCTTAATAATGCGGCGATAAAAACTAGACTCAAAGACTAGAAAGTCCTTAGCCTATCTAGTTATACCTTCGCCACACCGACGCGATCCCCTTTGGGGCTTTTAAGATCTTTGATCTTTTTGCATCTCCGGGATCGTCACCCTTCTTCTCTTCTTTGTCCATCATCTCTTGATGAATTTCTTCTCTTCTTTTCTTCGGGATCTCTTCTTGACGCCCATCTTAACTTGATGCGTCACTGTCCCGTTTTCTCATCTCAACCATTTGGACTTAACCTATCTCATTCACAACTCATAAAATAGTCAGTCCAAGACACATGGTTGTCTCAATCATATATTCACTCCATTAACACATAATGGAAGCCTCTAATATCGATTGAGCACAACCTAAATCAAATTAAATGATAAAAATGTGTCTTGAGTACACCGATGCAACTAATGCTTCGTTATACTCAAGAATTATCGATTATCCTTAAACAATCCAAAAGAACACCATCAATATATGATGAAATGTCCTTTGATGATTAAAAGACAACCAACCTCAATTTAAACTTTCATTTAAATTGATATGAGTATATTTTAACTACACAAGTTTTCATATACTCATGTTGATGAAAAGTAATGATCCATAATGTGTGGACTATATGGAAATGACTATTACTCTAAGCCATCAACTATAGAATAAACCCCACATGTATGTGTGCATAGATATAATTGATTTGGAGACAATATGCACATATTCAATTTTGATTACATTAGAGCTTATCCTATATTACCATGAGTATACTACAACTAGGCAATTCGAATATATATACTCAAGGATTTAATTTCAATGTCTTGATCCTTATATGTGTCAATAAAGAATAGATCAATACAATGAAACCTTCAAGTTAAATGACGAACTCCCCCTAGATACGTGCATCTATGTAAATATGAAATTGAAAGCATTATGCACATCTTGAGGTCTGAATAATGGTAGAGTTCATTCTTTAATCTTGAATCCAAAATATGCATTAAGATATCATAAAATGAATATGAGTGCATACCTTGGGTTTTCCATTTTTCAATGAGATGAGACTAAACAAAGATGTACTCAATAAAAGAGTTAGTCTCATATTTGGATTTGTTAATATAATCATGGGTATTGTATCCAATGAATGCAACAAGATATATAACATGAGCTCGAATGCATACATTTGATATTTCCATCTTTTTCATCCAAAAGAGACTAATAAGAGTTAAGCTCAATAAAAGAGTTAGCCTCATAAAAAGATTTATCATTAATTAACAATTGAGACTAATCAATATATGATTATCAAAAGAGTTAGTCTCAATATTAGATTTGTCATTAACACCAAAACCAAATTAATGGAGCTTGAACTTTCACTCTTTCGAGGCCGAAAGGAGCCTATAAAAATTTTGCACCTCCGGCCCAGGCTCCTCTTTCGAATTAACCTCAAACTCCCTATCAATATCATTCAGCATCTCATCCATCCTGTCTTCATCCTCATGGTCTGACTCAACAATGGGCTCCGCCTCACTATGCTCGTACCATATCAAATAGTCGGGCATGAAACCGAACTTGCACAGGTGCCGCTCTACATCTAACTTAACGTGGTAAGAATAGTTGCGGCACTTGCTACACGAGCACTTTGCGACACCACCAGCAGCCCTTATGAATGCATGGTCCATGAACGCCTGTGCGATGACTGCCCATTCTCTTGAGTGTGTCCTAGTCTTACTCCAACCATCATACATCCACCTTCGATCATCACCCATTTTCAAAGCTAAACACAGGCAACGATATCAACCACAGCGGCTTAGTTGTGAACAAGGGCTCTACTGAGAAAGATAGGTCCTAAACCCACCCAAGAATGGATGTCAGAGCACGGATTTATGACGAGCCTTACGGTCCGAGCGAAATCTCGGCACCATAACCCCGTTGTTCTCCGAATGCACGCCCAGTCTTGGTGCATCGGAGAACAACTAGATCATGCTGCCGAGATTCCGTTCGGACTGTTGGGCTTGCCATAAATCCTACATATGCTCTAGCGTCCATTTCTAGGCTGCCCAAATTAAACTGGACAATTCCGGAACGGCACACCTCACAAGTAAATGTGAGATGCGCTGTTCCCGAATGGGTACGTCTAGGTTTGGCTGACCAAATCGATTCTACTTAATTGAATTATACTTTACCGACTTTAACCCCAAATTAATCATGGCCCAAGTACAATAAAATATGAATTTTTGTTTGTCGACTGTCGACAGCCAACTAATCATCTAATTAATTACTCGGCCGACGAAAATATCATTAATCAACAAATTTAATCTAAATCCTAATCAACACTAAACTAAACTAAAAAAACAGTAAAAAACTGGAAAAAACAGCAAAAACTCACCTTGCTTGGCGGGCGGCGAGTGAGGGCTGGGGTGGGGTGAGGATGCTTGGCGTGGGTGGCGTGGCGTGAAGGTCTTGAGGCGGCCGGTGCCAGTGTGAGGAGCGGTGAGCAGCAGCAGGCGAGAGGCGGCGAGGCAGCACTGGCCGGAGAGAAGCGGCTGTGGAGGCGGGAAGAGTACCCGGAAGGAGGCGTCGAGGCCTGGCCGCCGAAGCGAATGGTCTGTGAGGTTGGTCAGGGGAACTTATTACGCCTTGTTTTAAATCGGCTAGGTTGGCGATGAAAACAATTCCTCTGGCGAGGTTAGGTATTTTTCGTTGTAGCGTGGCTGATGAAAATAGTTCTTCCTGCCACGTGGCATAAGACGAATGGGCCAAGCTTTTTTCGTCGGCCAGCAAAGCCGACGAAAATAATTTGAAATTCAACTGCCGCCCTGGGCACAACTGTTGTCGTCGGCATCATATCGCAAACAGACCGACGGAAATAGATATATTTTAAATGCGGTACGTAGCTCTGGCCAACAAAATAAATATGTTTTCATCGGCTTGACTTAGGTCGACGAAAATATATTATTATTGTCGTCGGCCTATGTAAAGCCGACGAAAGTATCGTGGTCCGATGAAAAATTATCGTTTTCTTGTAGTGATCCTTGATTGTTCTGACTCATCTGAAGTACCTTGATCTTTCATTCAGTAATTTAAACGAGGTGAGAATTCCTCAGTTCATTGGGTCTCTTGAGGCCTTGAGATATCTTGATCTGTCCTGTTCTGGTTTCAATGGTAAAATCCCTCCTCGGCTTGGGAATTTATCAAGACTATCTTATCTTGATATTCCGAGATATAATCCTTACTGCCTTAGTTTAGGGATGCGCAATCTTCTATATATTGTATATCCTTTTGGCACACCTAATTCTGGTCACTGTAGACAGTCTTCATTGGCTGTCTCACGTGTCTTCCTTGACGTACCTTGACAGATCTTACTGGAATCTGTCCCGACCGCCTTGAGTCGCTGAACATGCTTGCGTCCCTTAGACAGCTTCACCTACAGAACACAAATCTTCCACCCTCTATTCTGAATTCTCTTTCTCAGGCTTACTTCGCAGATCTTACTACCATTTATGTGTCCGGCAGCAATTTCAGCTCTGATTTCCCGTATAGGTTAACAAACCTAAACGGCATGTTAGAGATCAGCCTGTTACCTCTTGAGCTTCATTGTTCGATTCCTTTTGCTATAGGGAATTTGATTCCCTTAAGGCCCTACATCTTGTTGATAATAACTTAGAAGGAAAAAAAATCCCACTATCAATAGATAGTCTATGCAACATAGAGAGATCGATATGGTCTGATAATCATCTTTCAGGAGATATTGCAGTATTGGGCAAGGCCTTGATGGACTGCACGGATAAATTAGATTTCCTTTGACTTTAGGAGCAATAATCTTACTGGAAGGTTATCTGGAATAAGGATCCGGCGATACGGCGAGTATATACATATTTAAAAATAATAAATAAATAAATAGGCTATAAGAGATTGAGATTGTAGAGAGAGAAGAGGGTGGTTCAGTTGCCGCTGGAGAGGTGGTGGGCTAGCAGCCAGGGAGAAGGGAGGGGCAGCGACGGCGGTCGGCAAGCTTGGCGGTAACGGGAGAAGGGAGGGGCGATGGCGGCCAATAGGCTTGGTGGTGGGTCGACGGTAGCGAGAGAAGGGAGGGGCGATGGCGACCAACAGGCTAGGTGGTGGATTGGTGGCAATGGGAGAAAGGAGGGGCGACGTTGGCCGACAGGCTGGTTGGTGGGCTGGTGGTAGCGGGAGAAGGGAGGGGCGACATCGGCCGGTAGGCTTGGTGGTGGGCTGGCAACATAGGAAGAAGGGAGGGGCGGTGGTGAATGACAAGCTGGCTGGTGGACTGGTGACAGAGGGAGAAGGGAGGGGCGACAGGGGAAGCGAGAATTCAGAGTGGAACAAGAGAGAGAGAGAGAGAGAGTTTGTGATTTTAGGGTTAGGATTGATGGTTTGGAATGGGTTTTTCTTTAGGCTTTGCATTATAGATCTGGAGGTATTGGTGAGTATTGCGGAGCATCGGAGAAGGATCATGACTTTTTTGTTAAATTTTATTGCTGAATTTCATCGATCATTCTCGATACCATATCATGAAGGATCACGGAGGATCATCATATTAGGTACGTATTTGGTACCGGTATGACAGTTTTGCGAAGGATTGTTGACTCGTAGATGGCCTTGTACCGGCTAGATAATATTGACATGTTTTCGAACCTAGGGAACTAGGGATGGTAATCAGACCTGCGGGTTTGGGCACCCACAGGTCGTGCACCCGATAGGTTTAGATTCGGGTATGAATTTTTATCCGTGGGTTCTACGGGTTGGGTACCCGCGAGGGTTCGGGTCTAGGATCGGGTATAAACTGCTACCCATGAGTATCCGTTGGGTACCCAAACTCTTACCCAGTTATCCTCAATTTTCCCCAATTCCCTCAATTATATATATTGCTTGTATAATAGTTGCTGACTTGATCTTTATTAAATGTAATTTGTGATTGTATAGTTGTGATTTGTATGTGATTTGTCACTGTATGGTTGCTCTTTATTGAATATGATATACATCATAGTTGTTATATTGAAGGTATTGCAGTACTGCACAATCCCGTTGGATACCCACCGGATTTCAGGTACTGTCGGGCTCGGTACAGTTTTTTACCCGATAGGATATTCAGGTTCAGATCGGGTTTTCTGTCGGGTTGGGTTTTGTAAAACCCGCACCTAACTCGACCCGTTGCCATCCTTATAAGGAACTTGTATCTTTCTTATAATAAGCACTGTCTGAAAAACACTTCGCCAACCTATCCACCCTGTTTGCTCTATATCTAGCTTCAAACTCCTGAACATTTCTTTAGACCGAATAGAATTGGTTAGGCACCGTTTCAACTTCAATTCGCTTGGGCTCAAGAGCTTGCCGAGGCTTTCGGCTCGGCTGGCTGGCAGAGCGGCTGGTTAGCTCGCGCGAGCAGATTCAATATGACAAAAATTTACAATTCTGCTATCTCTGTGGAACTTCCCATCAAGTTGTTATTGCTTAAATCTAGTATCTCCAACATTGCAAGGCCACTCATTTCCTTAGGTATTGGTTCATTTTGTTATTAAGGATAGAAATCAATAATTGTTGGTTGGTTAGATATACACACTTTAGATGTAAGTAACTAATAATGGTAATGACATTAGACAAATCATCAACCACGTAGAATCATCTACTTATCTAGTACTATTTAGCACATTGCAAGAAAATCAATTATCAAAATACCAATATAATGTTGTGCATGCATCATCAAGGGTTCAAGAATTCAAAATTGAGAAGGTATCGCTTAGAGTTTTGCTCATATGGGCTAATTGGGCGAGCCAACGAGCTCGCTCATGGCCGTGAGCCGGCTCGCTCATACAAACAGAGCTCGCTATAAAACCGAGCCACAAAATAGGCTCGGCTCGGGCTCGCTCGAGCAGCGAACTGTCCTGACAGCCGAGGCACAGTCGATCTGAGCCGAGGCCTCAGCCGCAAGCCAAATTTCCAGTCCTAGACCTGAATTGGTTACCACCGTTTCAACTAAACTTCCTTGGACTAGATTATTGTCCACCAGAAACATATTTCACCCAGTGGCTTCACACACAAACTCAGGTCGTGATATTGACTCCGCGTAACACAGGAATCCGAGGTCCTTTGCCACATTGGCTCTGGAGTTCATGGACATCTCTATTTCTCATAGATCTCTCTTTAACAATCTTCTCAGTGGCAGTTCGCCTGAATCTTAGGAACGTATGAAAAAGTTGAAACATTTAGGACACAGTTCTAACCAGCTGGAAGGTCTATGTGCTTTGGCAGAGGCCGGAGGTAACTCCTTTTTCTAAAAAAAAAACCAACTGGAAGGTCAGATTCATAATATGCCAGAAAACCTCCAAGTGCTGGACCTATCCAACAATTCTTTCTCTGGAACTTTGCCGCCCATCTTAGGAAGAGCTATATTCTTTTTCATATTGTTGTCGACAAATCTTCTTAATGGAAGCATACCTCTTTATGTGTGCTACTTAGCAGCCTTGTCAGTAGTAGTCTTATATATATATATATATATATATATATATATACACACTATATATATATACATATATATATATATATATATATATATATATATATATATGATAAAGAATAAGCTATATAAAATGTATGCAAAGTATCCAATATATATATATATATATATATATATATATATAGGAAAATGATTCCATACTCTGACAGTGTGTATGTACTCACCTCTAATATACCGTTTAAATGATGTTGTTATACCTCTTTATCCTTTGAGTATACTCTATCTTGATTATAAGATACTCCAAAGTGAGTTTCATGAAAATTTTCATTAAAATCCACCCTTTATAGCATAATTTGTTTACACATTCCTTATACATATGGAAAAGGGTATGTAGCAAAAAATAAAGGTTTGATGAAATTTTTTTAATCATATTATATTGGAGTATCTTAGAATTATTATTGAGTATACCGAAAGTGATAAAAGAGTATAAAGCGTTTATTTAAGTGGTATATTAGAGGTGAGGATATCTACTCGAGAATCTGAAAAAACTTCCTATATATATATGTGTGTGTGTATATATATGTATGTATATATGTGTGTATATGTATATATATATATATATGTAGCGTATCTGTGCACCTGATGCTTCCCATGTACACACATATATGCACAACTAACAAAAGTCATGAAAATTCTGAAAAAATTATAGATATACTTCATAGATTACTCTACCTATGTATAAATATTCAAGATTAAATTCATTATATATCAAAGAATTACAAAAAGAAAATTAGACAAGTTTAAACTATCTTGTAGAATTTTCTCTTTAATTTTTATACATAGAATTATGAAAACATCTACATTTTTTTCAGAATTTTTCACTAGAACTGATATTTGATGTAATACACACTGAAGCTTTGTGTGCATATATACGTTGATATATATATATATATATATATATATAGACACCTATTTTGTACTCTCAAGTACATACTCCCAGCAGATTACGTCTTTGTTTGGATTGAACCGGAAATGGAAAGTCGTTAGTTCAAAAGTCATACAAGTGTTACTTTTAACACCGCAGACGATTACTTTTAGTACGATAGATTGAGCAAGAAGTACCTACTCGTATAGTACTATTTTATATATATATATATATATATATATATATATATATATATATATATATATATATATATATATATATATATATATATATATAAATTCTGTACATGCAAACCAAATTCCATAAAAACTCATGGAAACCACCTGTAGAAGTTTTGAAAAATTCTCAAAAATTACCATATGTAGGGGAGGTGAACCTCTACAACTCTGCAAAATTTGAAGTTGAAACTCAATTGCATTTGAAAGATATAGAAAAAAGACAAAGTCAGCATGAATAGTAATTTTTACTGTTTGGCACTATTCTTTTTTGCTGTTTGTCTTTTCATATCTTTCAAATGCGATTGATTTCAACTTCAAATTTTTCAGGAATTGTAGAGGTTCACCTCCCTACATATGGTAATTTTGAGAATTTTTCAAAACTTCTACAGGTGGTTTCCGCGAGTTTTCATAAATTGGTGGTTTCTGAGAATATTTCGCCATATATATATATATACATATCCTAACCCTCAGTCGCTCACAACGTGCCGGCGAATAACAACCATACGTGATATCTATCCCGAGAATTTCGATTCAGTCGAACTTTCGAAACGGGTTCCGAATATCAAACTCGGTAGCGCTAGCTAGGGGAGTACGTACTCTCGGTAGTACACAAGCATTTTCCTCTCTCTCTATATATATAAGATTGTTGGAAGCAAAATTCGAAGCTACTTATTGTAGACTTCTCAGACAATAACTTCGAGGGAGAAATACCACCAAGCATTGGTTCTCTTACTTCCATTAGCTCTTTGCAACTGAACAATAATAACAAGCTATCCGGTCACCCTCGTCCCTACAGTCATGCAAGAGCATGCTATCTCTTTATCTTGGAGCAAATCAAGGATGGTAATCGGGTGTGGCGGGTACGGGTAGTACTCGCTTATACTCATACCCGCGAACCAAAATCTTCTCCACGGGTATACCCGTGAAGAGTCGTGAACGAAAAATCTTGCCCATACCCGTCACCCGCTGGTATACCTGTTTACTCACCACCATCAACAATTTTTCCAACCAAATGGTACTAGAAGCTAATGAGTTATGGTGCTAATACAATCTTTTTGATGAAGTTATGGGTATTAGCAACATTCTATGGATTAAAGAATGATTATCAATGATTCAAAATTTCAAATATACATAAGAATAAAAATTAAAATAATACATGCAAACAAATAATACAAAGATGGTCAAGTTCAACAATTACTGAAATGAGGTACCACAAATTGGGGATCGAGAGGCCAACTGGGCGCCTATTTTAACCCGTATGTCAATAGGAGGTGGCGGGTAATCGGATGGAACGGGTACGGGTGAATCTCTTCCATACCCATACCCATTTACCCGTCGGGTAGAGTTTGACCCCCATAAACATACCAGTCGGTAATAAAAGAGGAACATACCCACCTCTATTAAGATTTTTACCCGCAGACACATGGGTAATCAAGTAAGATTGCCATCCCTACATGACAGGCCCTCTAACTGCATGGATATATAGGAGATAGAGCCTACAAGGGCTCATGATCCTTCGGCTACGGTCAAATCAGTTTTTCGGCAGTATTCCTACTGAATTACCTCAACTTCGTTACCTTAAAGTTTTGGATCTTCGTTACAATCAGTAGGGCCATTTCCACGTTTTGTTGGTGTTAGGATCCGCTGCGCTTCTGCCATCTCATGGCCCGCAGTGATCCGCTCCCGAGACCAACACCTGGTCTCGGCCAGTCTCCCACATCCATTGGCCCAACGAGCCACAACCAAGGTCTGATCCAACTCAACCCAAAAGACTAGCGATGGGTGAGGATGCCCCACCTTATATGTTGTGCTCCCCACAATCAATTACCGATGTGGACTAAACCCAACAATCTCCCCATCACACATCGACCCTTGTCCCTATACCGTGTGATCTTCTAGAATGTCCTGTGTTTGGACCATGGCTCGATACCACTTGTTAGGTGGCGGCCCTAACGGTTGGAAATTTCACGGCGATGGCTTCAAGACGCTCAACACCTCTACTTCTGTCACACGCTATTCAAATTGATGATGCTAGTACATTTTCTTACAATGAAAGCCTTGATATCTATTATAATATTAAAGTAGAGACAAAAGTAGCCATTACATTCGCTCTCAAGGCTAAAAATTCTCACATTAATCGAAGGAAAAAAGATCTGCACCGTTGATCATAGCGGGTTCAGATTATAATGGTCTAGATTAAAAAAGAGTTTGTGTCATGTACAATTAATACAAAAGTTTATGTCATATACAATACAAGAGTTTGTGTTATATACAATAAAAATAACTAGAGTTTGGAATAAAAATAAAATAAAATCAGAAATTTGATTTCCATACGATTAAAAAGAGTCCAAGTACAATAAAAAATTTAAATAAAAATAAAACATAATTAATAATCTAATTTCCATACGAACATCAAAATAAAATTGAAATTTGGAATAAATTTTTAAAAATCAGAATAAAAACAAAATATAATTAGTAATCGATTTCCAAATAAACATCAAAATAAAGTTTAAATTTTGAACAAAAATAGTAGTTGGATTTGTATATGAATTCTAACATAAAAAACTAAAATTCGAATGAAAATAAAAAAGTAGGAATTTGATTTCTATCTGAACATCAAAATAAAGAGTCCACATCAAGTACAATAAAAAACCAAAATTCCTGTAAAAAGTAAAATAAAAGTAGCAATATATGAACATCAAACTAAAAATAAAATTTGAAATAAAAATCAACTGAAAATTTGTAATTAGATTTATATACAAATACCAACTTAAAACTAAAATTTAGAATACAAAACAAAATAAAATTAGTAATTTAATTTCCATATGAACTCTAAACTAAAATCCTAAATAGCTTAAGTTCAAATAAAAATAAAATAAGAAATACTAATTGGATTTGTATACGATTTCAACCTAAAACTATACTTAAAAAATCTATATCATGTATGATCCAACAACACATAAAAAATAACTAAAATTTGAAATAAAAATAAAATAAAATAAAATAAAATAGAAAGGCCAAAGTCGAAGAAGCCAAAAGCCATGATGATGAGTGTTGTGCATCTACATTGTTGAAGAAGTCAGTAGCAAAAGAAACTTCATAACAAGGAGGCCCTGGTAGAGAGAAAAAGAAGCTTTGCATTGAACACAAGCTACAGAGGATATATATATATCATTGGGTAGCTAGAAATATATCATCGCTGCTAGGGACATGACATCATACATGATGGTGGAAAAATTCTTCATATTGTTAGATTACGACAAAAGCAAACATGCTAACATCATACAAGATGAGAAGTTACTGCGTTAGTGAGAAAGCAACATCGTTGAATTGGCAAACATCTAATAAGAGAACAGATCGATATGGGACAATGTATAATATCTTACATATGTATATGCATGCATGAATTCGTTTAAATCAAAACTAGTTGCTAAAAACTCAGAGTAGAGATGGCGCTATTCTATGAAATAGGCTTGGGGCCACTGGTGAGAGCATGATGGTTGTTCTCGGTAGGGATAAACAATACTTGTACATGTATGCATTGCATATTGATGTTGTAACGTTTAGCATTAATTAAGTAATAATTGAAGAGAACTAGAATATAGTTATACGATAGAGTGTTGCATTAAAGGGTAGCGATTGAGAGGGATTGATAAAAAATTAGGCTTGCTATTGGCTGTTGAAGCAGAAAAGTTATGGGACGATCAATAAGAGATATAAGACATGATTCTGCAAGGCAGCCAACGTGTAAGGAAGATACTTCAAAGTTGCCCATGATGTATCAATGTATACGTAGCAATGTACTTTAAAATCATGTAAAGTAAGCAGCTTATTACTTGAGATTAAATAAGTTACATGTGCTGCATATATTTTGAAAAAAAAGTTATTAATAGAGAAAGAACAGGGGTATATAGCTATATGTTTTATGCAAGATGAAAATTTGTTACATTTCTAAGAACCCCTGACAACTTTTTATTCTTAATGATTTGCTTCCATCAAAGTTTTTACTTTAATTACATCCATTAAGTTGAATCTTTCTTCAAGCTTCTACTATCATTTCTAATGTTTATGATATCTTAAAAATGTAAATAGTCTACAAAATACGTTAATATATTATCAAGCATATAAGTTATATAATTTAATACTACAAACTGTTAAAAAAATCTAACCGTGTAAATGCGCGGGTCACCCTGCTAGTTATTGTTAAAGGAGAAGACCATATGTATACAAAGATCCTCAACCTTATCAAGAGAACTTCATCAAATGATCTAACAGGAGAGATCCCTGATGGAATAGGAGCTCTTGTCGAACCCCACAACTTAAATCTGTCTAGAAATCATTTGAGCGTACACATCCCAGAGACAATCGGCAACGTGCAGTCACTGGAATCTCTTGACCTCTCATGGAACCAGTTGCCAGGAGCAATTCCAGAAACCATGGACTCTCTGGACACTCTGAGCCGTCTCAACCTCTCCCACAAAAGCCACACAAAATGTAAGGGCAGGTAGCTGAATAGAAGGAAGTGCTACTGGTCGTATGATGTCTCAGCTAGAAATGGCCTTCTCTGGCATCTGGATCTTTTCCATTGGATTTCTTCCTTGCTACTATGTTTCATAACTTGCCAGTTAGACAGCTTTATGTACTCTGATAACTTGTAAAACTATCTTGGTATATGTTTGGCAGAGATTTGTGTTTCCTACTAGTTTGAACTGGATTATCTGTACGGTTGTTGTTCGGTAAGCCCGATGGCGGACGCTACATATCCACACAGGGTTACTTCTATTTTCCCGTCAGAGAGAGAGAGAAAAAAAAGATGCAAACAGGGATGTTTCCGAGTTTGTTTTTGTTCTTTTGGAATTAGACACTGAAGGAACAACCCAATGAACTCTTTTACAATAGTAACTTTAATTTTCCAACCCAACAATATTGTTAGTTGAGTTCATTCTTTAGAGGAGTTTTTACTAATTTTCCGAGTAGAACTTAAATTATTTCCTACCTCCAAAAGGAACCCCAAAAAAAAAAAAAAAAACAGGAGCTGCACGGATTCGTGTTTTAACTTCTTTGCACCATTTCATCTTCGCCACCATATTAATCACAAATGGCGCACAAAGCCAAAATTAATGACTGCACACTACATTGGCATGCACCGCTATTGTTCCCGCAACAATTAACCTCATCTTGACAGGCACTACAAAATCCTGTCAAAATTATACTTACAACATACTTCGCGATGCAAAGGCAAAAAAATTAGACCGAACTCGAATCATAAAGGCAAAAAAATTAGACCTAACTCGAATCATATAGTTAGTTTCTCCAAAGTTTGAAATAGTCTCACAGAATTTTGCATATTTCTAGATAAGAATCCAATTTCATCCTTGGCTTCTTGCTCGGTAAGATAGCTTTCAACTGCTTTGACATAAGGGAAATCGGGCCCAAACAAGTGGGAAGCACAAGCTGCCTTTGAAGCCATGAGCTTGCAATCACCTGTAAGAACACAAGAAACTTTTTAGCTGTTATCACATCACAGGCGTCTAAAAGATATAATGCCAAATGGGAACACATGCATGTGTTGATACTGAGCGCAAGATAAAATTACAAAAATTGTGATTTTTGCACAATCATGTCATCCTAGTTTCTCTTGAAGCAAGGGTTCACAAAATCGTTTTTTTTTTCGATTTTCGGCAAAAGCCAGTCAAAAACCGGTAGAAACCGAAGCAGTTTGAATTAAAAAATTTAGAACTCGGCGGTCAAACAATGGTGAAAAAAATTGAAAATCAAGCGATTTTACCTATTTTCGAACAATTTTCACCGATTTTCGACCGTTTTTTCCAAGTGATTTTTTTCGATTTTCAGCACACCAAAGGAAATTTTTTTAAAAAAATTAAATTTTAAAAAAATCCAAAATATTCTAAAAAACACCTCATAGAAATTTCAACAATTTTTTAATTCATTTAGTGCTTTTGGAAATAAAATAATAATAAAAAGGAATAGAGACACTGTCAGATTTTTATGAAAATTTATAAGCTTGATCATGCTCTTAAATTTTAATGGTTCCATAAAGAGTTCCCAAGGATCATGTATTAAAATTTTCAAAAATATTAGACTTCATTTAGTGCCCCTAGCAAAATAAAAAACAGAAGAGCAAATACAAAGACAATACCATGTTAGAATTTTTTAAAAATACACAGGTTTGATCATCATCTAAAAATTTTACAGAATCATTAACATAACTCACAGAAAATTTGTCAAAAATATTAGACTTCATTTAGTGCCCATAGCAAATCAAAATTAGAACAATATATAAAAAGACAGTAGCACAGTCAGAATTTTTAAAAATAAACAGATTTGATAATCATCTGAAAATTTTACAGCATCATTAGCATTACCTCAGGACCTCACACAAAATGTTCAAAAAATTTGATAAATTTTTTAACATTTTTTGAATTTGCATTTGAACCCATGGTAACCGAGTGGTTTTTATTGCCAAGCCGCCTCGATACACGCGAAAATCATCGATTTTACGAACCCTCATCTCTACATTCTTTTATCCAAAAATATAGATTTCCCCACAATTAGTAAATGCTATGCCCCATTTTATGTGCATACAAAGACTCCGTAGCCTACCTCTTTTATAACCATTCAGCAACAAAATACCATAGACAAATTTAGCAGATCTAGCTCCATGGCTGCGTGGCTGACTTGTTCCATATAGGAGAACCACATGAGTCACGATGCGATGATCATTTCAAGTATAGCAGAGGAATAGCCACTACCAAGACATTACAACATATGTCTGGCAGATTAACAGCCAGCGCAAAAATATGTTTACCAGTGACAACCTTCTGTCACGTTAATAAAGAACTATTAGTTCAAACCAGCACAACCTAACACTAAACTATGGGCTGGGGTCCACTGTATAAAGCAATTTGACACTTTTCATGTAAACGTGGACTGACAAGCAAACCAAGTGTGTAAATTCCAAGTATCAGATAGTAGAATCTGAACCAAATCAATGTTAATGTTGATGGCATTTACTGTCCGACCCAATTGATCACAATGGAGGAAGGGGAGCATCATATGATTTTATATCGGAAAATGACTAAATTCCAGGAATAAGCAACTACCTTTCAGGGCTTCTGACGTAAAGGTGTTTTGGCTGAAATGATGGTTCATCCACCATCTGCATCGGACCTTCCATGTTTCTCTAGTATGTGGCTCAGAAAAGACCGAAGAAAAACTACTAAAAGCTGTGATTGATGCATCTCCTTGAACATTCCATGAAATACAATCCTCGAATTCAGTATTCCAATCAGAAAAAAGCCGAAGGAAGCATGATACAAGCTCCTTCCAGATGCAAGGTTTCCCGTTGGCAGAATCTAGATGCAAGGCTATTGTCTCAAGTAGTTGGGTGATATTATAATATCCTGGAGGAACCAACAAAAGGTAACAAAAATGTAAACATTGCTAATGAAGCTCTGATACCAAAATTTACATTGAAAGCAGAATAATCAGATTGCTAGCATTTCAAGTTTGCCTAGAGAAGCAAAGCAATAAACCTATAAAACCACCATTCACAATAAAGTTAAATATTTTTGTAGTATCCAAAATATTCACAAGAAAATCTCACTCCTAATATTCTGCCTTCATGATTACTAAAATGGCTTTATATAAAATTATAAAAATCACATTGGTTTTATATGATCTCTAGATACTATATTATATATAAGCTCTTCTCTACAAGCAGTAAAGACAGCATGGGAAACATAATTTTTGCAATGACATTTGCACTGATTACTAATAAAACGACCAGTAATCAGTAAAAACTGTAAGGGCTGGTTGAGACTAGAATACTTCACATGCAACTAGCAAAGAAGCCTCCGTTTAGTAAAATAAAAAAACTGTGCATCTTGTCTAAAAAATGGGGAAATTTGATAATTTCCCCGTTTTGCTGAGTGCAATTGATCATTTGCCCCACATGTCTCACTGACATGTGACCCCAGGGACCGCATGTTAGTGAGACATCACGGGGTGAATGATCAATGGCAAAGAAAAAGGGGGCAAATCATCAATTTTTCCCTAAAAAATGCTACATGATAGTAAGGCAAGTAGCAGCATCAATATAAAAGAAGAAAATTCAACTACTCAACTAGCATAGCAATTAAATAGTACAACACTTTGGAAGAAATGTTTTCAACCAAAACCTTTTCTATGCATTTTGGTCAGCCTCTCCACTGAGTAGCTACATGTAGGATCTCTTCTCAAAGCTTCCTCATAGCAAGAAGAAATAGTTGATACTTGATTTTGGTCAAAATACTCCAGTAGTCTACCTCTCAATCTGCAGCCAAAAGAAACAAAAAAAAACTGAACTTCAGCCACTTAGTTCGCATCAGCTTGTTTCAATATGGGCAAGAAAGTTCACAACAGCTTGTTTCAATATGGGCAAGAAAAAGGGTGGAGAAACTAGGATGGTCGAAAGGTGTCCAGTAACATGAATGAGAGATGAGATTCAAGATAATACATTGTTTCAAATGATAACCAGTAACACTAAGTTTTAACAACCTGAAAGGAAGTGCTGCAGTTGAACTTGGGCAGGTCTTCTCAAGCTCACCAAGTGCATCTTTCAGTTTATCACCAAGCAGGAGAATCTGCATCCCAGCAAAGGTAGCCCAAAAAAAAGTGTCACCAAATGATGAAAGCAGAATCTACACGAGTAAACAAAATGTATGGCACTGTATCTATGCAGGTGTCCTAGTGAACTCAAAACATAATGTGTTATGCAAAACATGCTGTACAGGGTTAATTTGACGAGGGACAGAGATGAGAAACTCCATTTAAGGGCTGAACCAATATCAGCAGGGTAATACAAGGTGCAAAACTGAAAATGGCCATAACTAAATATGGCATGTTCAAGTAACAAAATGCAGCCACTAATGATTCAGTAATGCACAATTCAGATGAAAATGGCACATTGACTAAACTGGTTCTATGCCTTAGTTCAGCTAGTAGGGGCGTTTGGTTTAGCTCAAATGAACTGCAGAAGCAAATATAACTCTTAATAGGTATGGTAAGGATATCAATTGACAAGTACCTGTACTAATGGCAATAAGGCTGCCATTACTGGTGGTGTTGAATGAAAAGCCACTCTTAGACATTTTTCTGCATCTTCATAGAAGGTATTAGGAATTGACTTGTACTTCCAATAGGAATCAAAGCAATCATTTGACGTCCCAGCAGAACTTTTCAGCCGTAGTGGCAACAGGATTTTTTCCAATCCTTCAATGCAGACAATAATATAATATGTTAACATATAACTACGTAGAGCTATAAACAAGAGCTTGGAAGAGACCATGAAATTAATAGAAAAATGCACACTTAGTTCAGCTTAATGAGGCTAGTTGGTCCGAGGATTGATCTGATGAGGGACTGAGATGAAGCTACAAATTATATGCAGTACAATTCTATCCAAGGATCATGGCCTGGATCTGATCACGGACAATGATGAAGCTACAAATTATGGTGAGTACCGAGTACATTTGTCAGGCATTGTTTATATCATGTTCTATTATTAATTGCCCTTTCTTGCGAGAGATAAGTTACCTATGGAATCTTCATGATCTTACTGCTCATTTGCACAGCACTCTTTATAAATTTATATCAAACAACATTAAATGGCTGGTGTAATGGATTATAAAAAATGATTGTGGTGTTGCATGCTGAACTGGATGATCCAAGAATGGAATGTGGAACCCTCAAGTCCTCAACACCCATGAAGAATTTGGAAGATGCTAAATCACATCGAAGCCCTGGTTCTTTATGATAGCTCTATAATGTTCCAGTAACGTGATCACGCTGTGTACTTGCTAGTTGCTATATGTAATTTTTCTATAGATATCCTAGAACTCTACAACTATCGTAGTACTTAACAGAACCAAAAATTAGAACATATTAAAGAAAAAGTAGACACAAATGGTACTTACCACACGTAGGACTATTGGATATATTGAAAAATATGCTTCGAAAATCTGTATCAACCATTTCTTCATTCAATTGTGATCCAAGTGAATCATTTTCCTCTACAGGATGAACAAAACCACGTTTCTTGGGAATCTTCCATTTTTTGTCTATATTCCCATTATTAATAGAACTTGCTGAAGAGCTAACAGGAGAACTGGCATCATCAACATCCATGCTGCAATTGTCATCTGAACTATCCTGGAGACCAAATTCTTCACAGCCATTAGATGCCATCGAAATTGAGCATGATTCATTGTAAACATCAAATTCCTCAAGTTGCATAGCTTTAGGCAAGCCAGAGTACCATTTATCATATGATATCAAACCATGTATCAGATTTAGAGTTGGTTCTGTCTGTAGTCCCTCGTTAGCAATAAGGCTGAAAAAAAATAGAAGTTCTCAAATTCTTCTCAGCAGATAACATACAAGTCGCATGGGGAAGAAAGAATGGAATAGAGTAAAGAGAAGCAAAAATAACAGGCAACTAAGGGCCTGTTTGTTTTAGCTTTTGATTCTGGATTCTGGTCCCAAAAGCAGAATAAAAAGCAAACAGCCTGATTCTAGAATCCGATTCTCACAATCCAGCCCACTCATATACACTAGAATCCACAATCCACTTCATATGTACTTTTGGTTTCGGTTTCCAGTTTTTGGAGAATCAGCTTCTCTACAACCACAATCCAGAATTAGCTTTTAGAGAATCCAAAGCTGAAACAAATAGGCCCTAAATTATCCAAAAGCTTAACACTTAATAAGTATTTCAGCCACAACACCTAAGGCATTAATCAACTTTTAGAGCAACGAATGTGCATGTTTTAACAACGTCTAATTTTTGACAGCCTTTAGATTCTTTTCTTATAAAAAACCCACAGTTTCCTCGGATGCTAACCTGATACTTGGTTCCATAAAACGAAATAAAGAAGCAGATGGAATAGGCTTGTAAAAACTAACAACTAAGAAAATGCTTTGAAATGCCATGGCTACAAGCCTACAATAGATCAAGGTCTTAAAAAACAACAGATCAGGGTGTGTAAAAGACACAACAAAAGAAGACACTGCCAGAGTGTGTAGGTGACATACGTTCTTGTTGCATTGTATGCATTGTCAATGTTGCCTTGTGAGAGATAAAATAGAGCCAGTTCGAGCTTAACCAAGTGTTTCTGCCAAACAAATTAACAGGGTTAAGCAAATACAAAGCAGTCATGATGGTTTTATATCTGTTAACATATGATGAAAATGATTAAATCAAAGGTAACATGGAAACCAGCACAACACCATTAAAAATGAAGCATGCAATTTAGAATCACAAGATCTTTAGTATTCAGGTGATGCCATGATATTAGAATTCAGGTAATGCCATGATCTTAGTATATGACCTTGTGATTTAATGTTTTTGATTCCCTGAATCCAAAATTTGTCATGATAGGCTAATGGCTTAAATAACAACCCACCTAACAATATGATACTACCAAACACAATGGAATTAAAAAAAGGCACGCACAACACTCCATCTGTTATTTCAAAATCTACAAACAAAGGGCCCATTTGAAATGAAGGAATCCAAAAAACACAAGAATAGGAAAAACATTGGGAAAATGTAGGAATACAAGTTTAACTCTGCAGGATTACCAAATACAGAAAAAAATGTGGAAAATGTCGTTTGGATGGGGAAGAGCAAAAGCACAGAAGTGAAATATGGCAATGTAGAGTGAACATACTCTTCCGGGACTCCAGAGTACGCTTTTCAAGGTTGGAAAACATAGATACATAACATACTTTTGAGGAACATAAATAGAAACACCACAACATGTTTTAATTCCCCTAGCCTCTTTCCATCTTTACTTGACCCCATGTTTGTATCATTCTTCGAAACGACTACCTATCGGTTGTACCGAATACTGGCCGCATTGAGTGACTGCAACACTAGGACTTGCAGCAAAAGATTGGTGACATCAGCAGCCATAGCTCGCGGTGACATGGTGAGATGATGCGACCAGCTAGCGACAGCCAATAGGGTGCAATGGCAGCGACAGAAGGGGCTTCAATAATCTCGGGTTTAGCAAGAGCAGCTGCCCTTGGCTTCCCATGCATGCTCGCTTGCAGGAAGATTTCCATCTGGTTGGAGCAAGGCTCCTTCCCTGTAAAATTCCTCCAAAACCGCAGGAAAGGAACAGTGCAGAATTTTGATGTGTGTTCTTGGCATCCAAACGAGTGAACAGCACTAATTCCTATCAGATTTGGAATCCTATGTTCCTCCCCCAAAAACACCTTTGATCCAAACGAACCGCAAAAGATACTTATTGGTGAAATACAGATTGTAACAAATTCCAGTTGTTTATTTTCAGATGTTTGTTCAGATTCAGCCCCAATTCCCAATTTTAACCATAGTAATCAGTAGCATCAGCCAATTACTAGCTAGTTAAATTCATAAACTTGACAGCATAATTTGGAACTTACTTTTGCACAGGTAGGCAACCAAATTAGCCGCCGCATCCAAACATCGAAAACCTTCTGCGTCCTAAGGTAGTAGCGATTCCAGCCGCCCTGTTGCATGCCACTGTCCTCAGCAAGCCGCCTGTGGATCTCCATCGCGATCTTCAAAAGAGCACCGCACCCACATCAAAACTCTACCAAACCAAGAACTGATATATTTCATCCGGCACATTATGCTTACCACGAACATGCTGCGGGCCTCCTCAAATGACTCAGGCTGCCGGGTGCCAGGGAGGAGCGCAGAGAAGACTCCGGCCGCATCGCGCCACCGGTGCGCTCGCGCGAGCTCGTGGAGGAGACGGCCGAGGCGGTGGCGGTTGATCCAGAGGATGGGGGCCTCCGCTGCCGTGGGCCTCGGGTGGGGGTAGGGGTGCCGTCTCCCGATCGCCTTCCCGCCGGCATCCTCGCCCGTGTCGACGTCGGGTTCGCGCTTGACGGAGTCGGGCGCGGTCGTCGGCATCGGGCCGGGCTGCCCGCTGCGCTCTCCGGCGAAGGAATCGGCCCTTGAGGTGCCCGACGGGATGGTCTGGGGCGTGAGGAGGGTCTGGGTTGGGGTTACCGGAAGGCGGTCCCGGCGGCGCTTCTTGTGGGGTGGTGAGAGCGGCGTGTGAGCGTCAGCGGCGGCGGAGTGGTCGGCATCGGGCTCTCTCTTGGCGGGGGTGATAGGTGAGGGAGACGGCGGCAGCGTCGGCCGCGCCATGGCGTGCAGTAGAGGCGGCGGCTCACCGCTCCGGCCGCGAGGGTTTTAGGAGTTGCGGCGGCAGGAGGATATCGGCAGAGTTGGGAGATCTCGAATTCTCGATTCTCCACGGGCCGTCGGATTTAGTTTGGCGCGCGTTTTCTTGGCCGTCTGATGCGAGTCTTTGGCAGCCACTCAGAACAAACGAAAAATGAACGAATTCGGTGGGACATGAATAGGAATCGAGCTTAACCAGCTTTTATCCACCTTCTTTTAAAATTAATAATATAGTTTAACATAAAATTATTTTATTTATTATTTAAATGGTTATTTTAAATTCAAGCAAGCAATGCTCCCTCCAGTCACAAATAATTATCGTTTTCAACATCGACAAAGTCTCCAACTACTAATTTCTATTATAATATATTTATAAGACCCAATAAAATTATAATATTATGAAAGTACTTTTCAAGAAAAATCTACACATGATTTTCGTATATCTAAGTTAAATATTTTAAAAAATATTGACAGATCAAAGTTTTAAAAAATTACCTGCATTTATATCTAAACGACAACTATTTGTGACCGTAGGGAGTACTATTGAGCCAAGCTTCAATAACATTTTTCGTTCGAAATGAACTTCTTTTAATTTTAAACTCATTAACTACTATAATTGAAATAGTTTTGATTCCAGCCATAATGAGTTTTTTTTGGGCTAGCGCTAGAGGAGAACCCTATATAAAATTTCTGATTTTTTTAAATAATACATTTTTTTATTCAAAATTTCAAAAATATACAATCGAAAAAAATTACAGAAATATACCCCTGGGCGACAGGGGCCTAAATAGCAAAATAAATGGGCGACGGAGGCCACGTCACTGACCTCACATGCTTAGATGAATGGCCCTATGAAATGGCGACAAGAAATAAATCAATGAATGGTTGGGCGACGGAGGCGCGCACCACGTAAGCCCAACCATATGGCGACGATATCTCTTCCCTCTATTTAAGCAATAAATGCAGCACTGTGTTCAATCATCGAATTCTTCAATCATCCGACCAAAGAAGAGTAGAAAGGGAGAGGAAGGAAAAGAAGAGAGAAGCGAAGGAGAAGAGGAAAAAATGCTGAAGCGTCGAGAGTGGAAAGGAAAGAAAGCGAAAGAAGAGGGAGGTGCTTGAATGGCAGCGTAACATCAGCGTGCAGGATCTCTTCGTACCTTCGGAGTTGTCCCACCGATGTGCTGTCTTGGAGATGCTTGCGAGCTTGTCTATTCTTGGGAAATTCAATTTGGAAGAGGAGGTATTGGAAGTGCCGCAACTCTGAATTCGATCCGTAGAAGAAGAGCTGAAGAATGCCAATGGTAACAATCATATTTGTTTAAGTAATATTTGTAAATAAAACATTGCTAATTTATGTTTCATCTGATCGCCTCCGCCCTTTGTATGAATTTGAGTAGTGGTATGACATGGAGATCAACCCAGGGACCAAAGGCTACTTGATGAAATAGCAAGCAAGAGGAGTTGAGGCGGCTTCAAAGCGCGCGTGGCCGCCGCCTGAGGAAACACGTCGAAAGGAAGCGAGAGGAGAAGGAGGCCGAGAGAGAAACAAGAGAGACACGTTGTGCGAGAAAGCCACAGGAGGCATGGGTGAAGGGAAGTGGCCTCGATCCACTCGATGAGCGTTAAGTTGCAACCATTATTTTCCTTGTTCGTGATGCGCATCCTAGTTTTATGTCTTAATGAAGAGTGTTGTTGTCGGTGTTTCGTATAACCGGCAAGTAAATTTGTAAGTCAAGGGGCCGCGCGCTCCCTCTCCTTGATGGTTGACTCAGGGAGCCCAAGATGTATACTGGTTCGGGCCGAATGTCCCTACGTTCAGTTCGTGGTGGTGGTTTGTATTACTCAGGATGTAGTGGTCTACACGGGATTACAAGCGAGGGCTCAGGACAGGCCCTGAGCGCTCGTCCGAGTGAAGGGGCTCGGCCGTGGATCGGATGTGGGTCGGCTTCAAATCGGTGGCGGATACGAATGCCGATTGATTACGAGGGTGCCTACGGGAGCCAAAAGCGAATGCGAAGCGCCCTTCCCTTAGGGCCCTGCCTCCCTTTATATAGGCGGAGGGGGCAGGTCACACGGGAGTTTAGAAAAAGGTAGAGTCTGTTGTGCACAGTCAGTCCTCGGTCTCGGTGGTAGCAGTCCTGTTTATCCCATCTTGGGTTAGTGAGACAACAACAGGCCTCCGTTGGGAAGGTGCTTGCTTGCCCGTGTGCACTGTCGGATAGTGGCAACGCGAGGGACATCGTTTGACTCTGGCGGCCCCGCAGCCTTAGGAAAAACACACGCCCACATAGCCATCATGTCTGCAGGCGGTGACCGGCTTGTCGTCATTGTCGGCGTGGCGGAGTCGCGAGTTGAAGCTCGTTGGGGCCCGACCTAAGGCTAGGTCGAGCAGTGAGGCGTCGGACCGAGTCTAGGTCGGAACCAGCAGAGCGTCGGACCAGTCTAGGTCGAACTGCTGAGGCGTCGGACTCGACCTAGGCTGGCAGCGGCGCTGACCCGAGGCCACGTCGGAGTTCCCTCGGTGAGCTCGACCGAGGCCGGGGATCCTTCGTGACCCGATGAGGCCCTTGACCAGAACGTGGCCTAGAACGGCCCATTAGGTGCTCCATCCGATATTCGGTGATAACCCCATCTTGCTGTGAGGGATGGAGACTTTGGTAATACCCTCTCCAGCACCCTGCACCGCTGGCAGTCTTGCTGCCATATCCATGCGACTGAGAGGGAGGTGATCTTGAAATAGATGTATACTTTGCTGTGGGGTACCACTGGTATGAGTATTCGTCAGTAGCCCCCGGGGCCGTCCGGGAAGCGTCGTTCGAATAACCGATACCTTCGATGGCGCGCCCTTCTTGGTAGGCGTGGTGGCGCCTCGGCTTCGATGCCTTCATTCATTGAACTGTTAACCTGCGCCTCAGGCATATAAGGGTGGTACGGTCGTAGGCATTTGGGGCAGTCGCCTGGCGCTCAAATTCCCACTGCTTTGTAGCCTTCAATCTCCCTTGGATCTTCGATGGCCGGGTTGATATTTAGCTTTGGGGAATGACGCCGCCGCGCCCATGGAAGAGGAACCCTTCCTCGCGAGCTACAGGCGACCGACCTCGCCATGGCGAATGGAGCGAACAAAGGCGCCGTCGCTCATGCCGCCGCCGTCGATGTCTTGTCGAGGCCGTCCGGCTTGTCAAGGCGAGGCGCCCTTATCAGCGGTTAAGCGTAGCGGCTAGATAAATCGTCGTCGTCTTGATGGCCTGATCGTAGCGCCGCAAGTAGCAACTGATATGTAACTTGCGTGCCATATAAATGCCATCGGCCTTTGCCCGTCGAGTGCTTCTTTGTGTAAGCGATCTTCCCGGGGACTATCTTTTAGCGCCGTGTAGCAAGGCCACGGGCTTTTAGGGGACAACGTAGGACTGCGGTGGTCGGCTGGGTCCGACCGACTTGGTCGGCAACCCGCCGGGTCTTGCATGGCGCCGGTGGAGTGTAACCCTCGGCGGTCGGAGCGGTCGGGGTTACTTTGGTCAACAAAAATCCGATCGATTGAATCGAGTGGACTCTGTTGGCCGCGAGCCCTGAGTGGATCAGAAGGCTACTTTGGTTGATGAAACCCGACCGACTTGGTTGGCGATTTCGACCGGTCTTGTGGCCTTCCGGTGAGTCTTCGAGCCCCGGCGGTCGGAGAGCTGGTCGGGGGGTTACTTTGGTCGGAACGCTGATTTTACGTCTTAGTTAGACGCGGTCTTGGTCGGCAGGGATACCCGAATGCCTCGACGAGGTTCCGGTTTCCGAGTGCTTGTTTTCGTCGTGGCCGAGCCTTGGCATGATCGGCGAGGATGCCGAATGCCTCAACGAGGTTCCGATTCCTGAGTGCTCGTTTTACGTCGTAGCTGGACGCGGCCGCGGACGGCAGGGATGCCCGAATACCTCAACGAGGTTCCGGTTCCCGAGTGCTCGTTTTAGGTCGTAGCTAGACGCGGCCGCGGACGGCAGGGATGCCCGAATGCCTCAACGAGGTTCCGGTTCCCGAGTGCTCATTTTACGTCATAACTGGACGTGTTAGTAGGGCTTGTTTCTGCCGAGCTAAGCGAGTCGATGGCTGGTTTAACACGGAGACTAAGCGAGGCCTTAGTCGGCGAGGATGCCCGGATGCCTCGATGAGGTTACGGTTTCGAGTGCTTTCGTTTTACGTCGTGGTGGGCGCTTTTGCGGTAGTTTCTGCCGAGCTAGGCGGGCGTCGTCCCGAGTCCCGTCTGGCGAGGCTATCTGCGAAGGTGGCGTTATGCATCCCGTGTACGCCCGTCCGCGAGTTTGGGACACAGGAGGGTGAGCAAGCGCGTGTTTACCAAGCGTGGGTTTGAACACCGTGCTTGTGGAGCTACTAACGGGTTATCCGAGTGGGCCCTGGAGATCACGCGACCTCCGATCAGACGATCCCTGCGTCGGGTGTCTGACCCGCTGGGGGCGACCCATAAAAAACCTTTCTTTACTCGAGCCCGTATCGGACCCCGGGCCGTCCGCCCGACTGGGCGCGGTGGCTGCTACCGCCGAGGCTCGCGAGAGAGTGTGAAGTATGGTCTCGGACACGAGTTAAGGCGATTGAGTCATCCGCCAACTCAACTAGAGGCCCGCTGGGGGCTCGCCTTGTCCTCGCCCCTCGCTTGATTTTGTGCTGGGGCGAGCACGAATCCACTTGGTGGATCCGGCCTTTGGAACCCGCAGCTAGGTCTTGGATGTGGGCTATTCGAGCCCTCTCGCCACCTTGAGGCTGTAGCTGTCTGGTGGGCTTTTCGTACATGTTTTGGTCCAATCAATCCGGCCCGGAGGCGGAGATAGAGAGGTCGCGGGGCGTTTCGCCCGGAGCGGTGCCTTGGCGTCTCCTGCCGGCATTTAATGCGCGTGCGGGAATTAAATGCGAAAGGAAATGATTAAGGGCGATACGTCTCACCAGCGGCGTGGCGTGGCGGTCCGACGGGACGGGCGACGCTTCATCCGAAATGAGGTCCGCTTGACTGGCGTCCGCTCGGTCGATCTTGCGTTTGGTAGTCGAGTTCTGGCGATGCACCGCAAATTCGGTCTGCTGTGAGCGCTAAGGCACTCTGCCTTTGCCATCAGCGCCTCCTCGTCGTCGCTTTCTCCCTTCTCCCACCTTTTCGCGGTTTCCGCTCTTGGAGATGTTGTGGTCCGAGTGTGTTCCCGACCAACTATGGGTCGCACCGCATGGGCACTTCCTTCTACCGCGAAGCACTACTTCGAAGCCGTAGCTGTTGGGGCGGAGGCCGTAGTACCTGAGTCGAAAGGGTTACCGCTAGGGAGGACCAGATGGCCGGTCGGATCACCGACCCGTGAAGTGTGTGAAGCTGTAGCCCTCGAGCGGTGCGTGGGGACCAAGCTGTGGTCTTCGCGTAACGCTTGAACTCGGAGGAGTGGAAAATGAGGGTGAGGATGAGAAAAAACTTTAGGGATAGAATCGCCTTAACTTTTACTCCTCGTGCTGGAGGCGTTGCGGCTATTGGGCCCATCGCTTGACTTTCCCCCGGGATGGCGAGGTAACGGGCCTTTCGCTATTTCGGGGCCACCGTGGCCCCGCTCAGGCCCTCCTTCATTGTGTCGGCGCGGCCGGTCCAACCTAGGAGCCGAAACCAAAGAGCCGCACCGCGCCTTGCCCGAAGCGAGTCCTTCCGCCCCTGTTGTCCCATCGCATTTTATTGCGAAGTGGGTTTTAATCTTGTGATGGGAGGCGGAAAGGACACGTCCGTGCGCGGGGCGTGGAGTTAATCGCGTCGTCGACGCTTTGGCGGTGGCGCTTGCTTGGACCGCTCCGTCCCGCCTTTGTATATATAGCATGAGGGGCGCGAACGCGGCCACGCCCAGCCAGTTGCCTTCGCTTGTTCACCACCCCACGCCCTTCTTTGACACAAAAGGGAGTGGTTCTTGCATTTCGAATCGACGAATGGCGAGCGACGGTGATTTGGCGGAGAGCCAACAAGCGGGAGGCGGCGGCAGACCCGAGGTTCGGACCCCAAGAGGCCTGTCTTGACGCCGATCCTCCGCCGCCGCGACGGGGGAGTCATTCTACCCTCGTCAATCTTCCGCATTAGGAATCCTCTTGCGGAGTGAGTCCCCTTTACTTGGTCTCGGTACGGCTCTGACTCTGTCTTCTTGGCGTTGAGTTGCTTCTTCTTTCTCTCGGTAACCGGCTCGGGCTCGCGCCAACCACCCATGGCCCGCCGGCCATGCGGCAGGGAAGGCGGGCGCGCTGGAGGCGAACCCGGCGCTCCCGATCGCCCTTGGCGATCCCTCTGGCGAGGAGCCCGCGGCGGATCTGGTGGCGCGTGGCAGCGAGGTGAAGGCCTCCTTCAGCGTCCAGCCGCAAGTGCCGCCTCTCACGAAGCAGAATCTTGTTGTGGCGGGCCCAATGCGGGCCAGAGAGGAGGAGCTTCGCCAAGGCGAGAGAGGCAGCTGCGGTCTTGGGCGGGCGGAGAAAAAGCTTGCAGTGCGGGGAGGGCATCGGTGCAGGGCGAAGATCTCTGTCGATGCTCGCCCGCGCCGAGGGCATGGCGAAGCTTGGAGCAGTGGGGGTGAGGGCTGCGAGTGCTCTACCATCCCAAGTGCTCTATCAGCGTTCGGTCGTACGGGAACCGGCGTCCCAAGTGCTCTACCATCCGGCGAGGGGCAGCAACCCTGAAGCTCGAAACCTAAGAAACAGAAACATGTAATTAATATCAGTGCTGCACTAGTCATGGTGCTAGAACAAACATGTTTACAAATTTAAGTACTGATATGTTACCTAGGGATCAAATGCAGATCGAGCGCCTAGGAGTGCTGCGCTGTCCTAGGTCGAAGGATGCCCAGCTGCACAGGGTCTCCTCAATCCTCTGGGACAGCAGTGGCGAAGAGGGCATGGTGACCACGGTCGACGACCAGGTCCAGCAACTCGAACGGCCACTCGTCATCTCCATGCTGGTGAGCCATACCTGCAAATTACAAAAATAAAAGTTAGAACTGAAACACATATATAAACAAAAGAGTACGTAAAACTACACAAGCATCACAAAAATATATTGAAACAAATACACACAAAAAAACAGAGAAGCTCATTACAATATATCGAAACAGTTCCAACAATTTGTCAAGACACAACACTCGCAACAGTTTGGTACAAAACAGAGTTCATACAACACACGTTACATCGATGAAATATAAATTTGATATATGACATATGATAATGCAAATTGCTTGTCGTCTGGTGTGATGGCGTCGTGCAGCAGTCCTCGCAGAGGACGATCCTTTCCCCACCGTCGGGTGACCATCTCCTTCTTCGTCTTCTTCGTTTTGTGCTTCCCAGTTCTTGAACGTATATCCTCGTTGGTTGCACAATGAGCATTTCTTCACGCGTTTGCCAGCTTGACTCATCCATGTCATTTCTTATACGCCTTGTTTTTTGACACCCTGCTTTCCCTCTTCTCGCATCAAAATCAGGGACCCAGAACCTTTCAACAACATTAGGAGTTGTGGTGAAAGAACCCACAACCCCATAACTATAAAGCTCCTCGCTCCAAGTTGCCATAACCCTTTCCTTCATAAAATATTCAGATAGGTATGTACCAGGTTGCATTCCAAATAAAGCACATGCGGCTATGACATGAGAACATGGCCTATGCAAAAGGTATGGCTTGTTGCACGAGTATTTGCACTCAGCCTGAAAGATGCACTCCTGGGTGACAACCCTCTGGTTAGTTCCACGCCTTCCTTTATCCCTGCAGATCACCTCGAAGCGCAGTGTCTGTGCACCAATTTTGATAGCTCTATGTTTGGCCGCCTTCTGACTCTTCTCATCCATATATTTAGTGATCATCGAAGAGTACAAGAACTTCTCATTTCTCATTACTATGTCAGCAGCTGCATGCCTGTCCACAAAGTACTTGGTTGTACCCCTCAGCACTCCCTCGATAATTCCTACCAACGGAAGACACCTCATCCCTCGCATTACCCAGTTGTAAACTTCTGCAAAGTTAGTGGTCATCACACCGTATCTGGCACCATGTGTGTCATATAACAGTGACCACTTCTCTTTCGGTTCGTGCTTGATCCAGTCCGAGAAACATTTGATTGGCCTTTGCCTCCGACAACGGTTAGTCGCCTCATCCTCTGTTGGCAGGGGGAAAAGAGGCTCCGTCTGCTCTTGTGTTCCACTGGCACTAGTGTTGTTCGTCTGCTCCTTGTGTTTCCTTGTCAAGTCATCAAGATTTTTTCACAGAGTTCGGAACTTGCTCTCCTGGTTGTGGTTACATAGTCTTTTGAACATGTTCATCAATTGCTTGTTCCTGAATTGCTTATAGAAGTTTGCACCCAAATGCCTCATGCACCATCGACTCTGCAAGTCAGGCAATGGGAATGGCTCCTCTTCCCCTGTTTGCAACTGGTTGATAGCACTAAGCAAGCCAGCATACCTGTCATGCAACACGCACACATCTGGATGAGTTTTGACCACCCCGATCTTCAAGTTTCATAGAAACCACAGACCAACTCTCGTAGTTCTCGCTTTCTCTGAAGGCAAAACCTTGAGCGAGAATCTGGTTGTTCCCATCCAGCGCCCACAATTTGTCAATATTTGCCCTCTGTATTTCCGGTCAAGAATGTGCCATCCACGCACAACAATAGGCAGCAGTGATAGAACGCCTTAATGCAAGCTTGAATCGAAGAACACTCTCCTCAGATGCCTTTTAGTTGGCCACTTGATTGACGGACAATCTTGATAATCATAGTAGGTCCCAGGATTTCTTCCCTGAATGCAACTGAGCAGTGCGAGCAGGTTATGGTACGAGTCTTCAAACTTTCCAAACCACATTTCTAATGCCTTCTGTTTCGCCCTCCACGCCTTCCCATAGCTAATTGTGTACTGATATCTGTTCTCGATTGCTCGGATAATAGCACGAGGCTCAAAACTCAGGTTCTCCACTATCTCTACATACATGATGTTCGAGACATACCCGGATGATAGGTTCCTATGAGCCATCACTGTTTCCTCGGTTATACAGGTATGCTGCTCAACCTTCGAACATAGCCAACGGCGCCCCATTTGGGCTTGTACGCGTGCACTCTCTATGGACACCTATGGATCTCACACACCACGTCGTAGCAGGTTGGGGTGGATTTCTTAACCCTGAAAATCCTTCTTAATGATAGAGCCCATTCTTTCACGGCATCCTACACAGCCTCTTTTGTCGGGTACATACTGTTAGGCCTAACCTCATTATCACTATACTGCCAAGGTATATCGTTGCTTTCATTGACAACCAACTTATCAAATTGCTGCGTGCTCCACTCGACTGGCACAAGCGGCTCCGTACCTCCATCTTCCTCATCCGACTCATCGTCGTCCTCCTCTTTTGCTATGCTGTACTCACGGTCTTCTTCTTCCATCCTAAGCATTATTTCATCAATTTGCCCACCTTCGTCTACGGTCCCAGCGCTTCTTGGCCAACATTTTCATCATCCTCCGAAACTCAACCTGTTCACCACTTTGGCAAATGATGTCATCGTTGCATTGCTGAACATGCTGCTCATGGTTAGATCCCCCAATTTCGGTGTCACCGAAACTGAGCTCATTTTGAGGCTAACTACACTCACCGACGTCCAACTGCTGCTGGGGGGCAACATCCCTCTCATATGCTTGCACTAAAAGCACCCGATTCCATCCCCATTGCTCTGCCCCCCTCACATATGATCTCCACGATGCGGTTCCCTTCAGCTCAACTAGCTCTCAGTAAATAGGGTCATTTCGCATACTACATAGGCAAAATACCTTCAACTCGCACTTCTCTTGTTCCATCTGAAAAGTATAATATAGCCATTTCAACACAGAAGCAAATGTGTGCTCCTCATTGAAAGTGCATCTA